>JAJJWX010002182.1:4320000-4876232 GCA_023529315.1 Papaver bracteatum
TTGGCAGTATTAATCTTTATGGTTTTACATATTGCAAATTGTTATGGGATATGTTGTTTACGTCCGTGAACCTTGACTGTCCCATATTTTTTCAAAAGTTAACTCTATTATATGTCGGTATGAAAGTATTTATAAAAGAATTAATGAACTTTTGACTACAAAGATTAAGTCTATTATATGTCATTGGTCTTTCCCTGATCCACATCTTTGTGTATATATTGTGTTACTCCGTAAATTCTCTTATGTTGAGCATGACCGATTAAATTGATCATTTTCCTTGTGGTTAATTCAATTGAGTTTTTATGGATACAAATTCAAGTTTCATGTGATTTGTTAATGTCCAAAGAAATCCTTATTTTCTCTTAAAAGTAAGGTTGAAACGTTTGATATCTATACCTTGGTAGCTATCACTATAAAGGCGGAATTCAGTATAATAACAGACAAGAAACTTAGAAGAAAACAGAACACAAGTAGTTATTCTAAGAAATATATCTTCTCTAGATTATGAACAAGAAAGCGATTACATTATCTCCTTTTGTTACGCTCACAATCTCTCTAAATAGTAGTTAACCCTAAACTGTTTGCTAAGCTTTCTTTTACAATTAATACAATAATTAATTGTCTCACAAACTTCTCTAGGTTTTCTGTGTGTTTAATTAACAACCAAACCTCTCTACTTATAGACTTTATCGTACTCAGCCGACTAGGTCTTCTATTAGGAATCTATTTCCTAAACTAAGAGTGTTGCATTAAACAAACTCTTTCCTAACTATGAATTCCTCCTAAACAAGGATTACTTCCTAGAATAGGATTCTTCCCTCAACTTAGCTTGAGGTTAACTAAGTTTCCTAAAGGAGTACGGATACACCTGTATCATGGGTCCCCCTTTTAAGAACTTGAACTCATGTGAGAGTTAAAAATGAAGGTTAGGGAACTCGAGAGACCCTTTTTCCTTGTCAAACCACTTGGCCTTGTTAGAAACTTGACCTTTACATCCAATTAGAAAAGCTTCTTTTTCTCCTTGTCGTGTTTTAGTCACTCTTCGCTCCTATACGTAGTCTTCCTTGAGTGGTTCTTCTCTATCAAACCATAATTCTTATACCTGTGGTAGGATCATAGTGTCGTCACCGTCATCATCTAGTAATGGTGGTTCAAACAACTTCAAGTATTCGGCATTTATAACCGAGTAAATTCCTAGATAAGGTGGCAGATCCAGACGAAAGGCATTGTCACCAATCTGATCGAGAATACGAAATGGTCCATACCTGAATGGCTTCAACTTCTTGCCTTCCCCCTTTAGTTGTTCCTTACCTAATTTTAACCATACCAAGTCACCAACACCGAAATTACAAGGCACAATATGCTTGTCATGCTTTGCTTTGTATTTGGCTTGTGACTTCTTTAATTGTGCTTCAACAGTTGCATGAATCTGAGATATCTTCTCCAAGAACTTTTGCGCCTTTTTTCGTTCACTTCCTTCCTTCCCCCTCATTGAGGTGTCACTAGAAAATACTAGATCGAAAGGACTAGGTGGTAAGTAACCATAGCACGTCTTGAAAGGAGATTTTCTCGAAGAACTATGAACTTCTCTATTGAAAGCAAATTGTAGATATAGTAAACTCTCATCCCAAGTTTTAGGATGCTTAGAATTATATCCCCTTAACATGTGAACCATAGTCCTGTTGACCACTTCTGTTTGTCCGTATGTTTGTGGATAAAAATCTATAGTCTTCTTCAACCTAGTGTCCATCATCTTCCAAAAAGAATCCCAAAAGTGACTAAGGAACCGACTATCCCTATCAAAAATAATCGAAGTAGGTAAACCAAAATGCTTCCACACGTGCTCAAAGAAGAGCTTTGCTGCACCGGCTCCCGTTAACGTCTTTGTACATGGAATTAATGCAATCATCTTTCTGAATCGGTCGACCACAATGAACAAGTAGTCATGACCAGACTTGGTCTTCGGTAACCCACCAAGAAAATCCATAGAAATACTTTCCCAAGGCCTTGATGGTACTGGTAATGGTAGATATAACCCACGTTTTCTGTTGGAAGGTTTAGATGTGCTACACAACTTACACCCCCTAACTAACTTAGCCACATCATATTGCATATTTGGCCAAAAGACATAACGACGAAGGTTAAGAAGAGTCTTATTCATCTCAAAGTGTCCAGCAACTCGAGATGTGTGTGCCTCTCTTAACCATTGTATACGATCTCCATCTTCTGGAATGCAAAGTAATTGACCATTGTATAACAATCAATCTCGGAGTTCATACTCGCTTTTAAAACCACTCTTCACACCTTCTAACACCTTCTTGAAGTCTTTGCTATATGCGTAAGACTCTGCATACTCTTGAGGAACAATTGGCTGAATTTTCATGGCCACCAGTAATTCTCGAACTGGAGGTCGAGATAACATATCTGCCAATTTGTTTGTTACTCCCTTCTTGTACCTAATGAGAATATTGAAAGCCATTAAGTAAGACATCCACTTCATGTGCCGGGCTTATTGTAGTTTCGTCTGTGCATGTAGATACTCCAACGGTTTGTGATCTGAATGTACAACTACTTCTTTTCCTAAGAGGTACACTCGCCAATGCTTGATACATTGATATAAAGCATAAAAGTCTTTGTCATAAGGTGCGTAGTTTTTAATAGCACCTGAGAACAATTCTGAATGGTACTCCACTGGTTTACCATCTTGCAACAATATACCTCCCAATGCATAATTAGAAGCGTCGGTCTCAACTTCAAAAGTACGCTATAAGTTAGGCAATGCCAACACCGGTGCTTTTGAAATCTTCCTTTTTAGTAACTGAAAAAAGTCTTCATGGGTTTGCTACCATTTAAACTTTGCCTTAGATCCCATAAAACCATGTAATGGTCCTGCAATAGTTGAGAAATGCCGGATAAACTAACGCAAGTATATGCAATCCCCTAAGAAACTCCTGATTTCAGTTACAATATTATGTCTAGGCCACTTAGTTATTACTTCGACCTTCTTTGGATCGATCTTCCGTTGTCCACCACCAACAATGAATCCAAGGTACACCAACCCCTCCTTTCCAAACTCACACTTCTTTACGTTCAACTTCAGCTGGCCTTCATGTAACACTTTAAACACCTTCTCAACGTGAATGACGACGAACACCCCCTAACTAACTTAGCCACATCATATTGCATCTTTGGCCAAAAGACATAACGACGAAGGTTAAGAATAGTCTTATTCATCTCAAAGTGTCCAGCAACTCGAGATGTGTGTGCCTCTCTTAACCATTGTATACGATCTCCATCTTCTGGAATGCAAAGTAATTGACCCTTGTATAACAATCCATCTCGGAGTTCATACTCGCTTTTCAAACCACTCTTCACACATTCTAACACCTTCTTGAAGTCTTTGCTAGATGCGTAAGACTCTGCATACTCTTGAGGAACAATTGGCTGAATTTTCATGGCCACCAGTAATGCTCGAACTGGAGGTCGAGATAACATATCTGCCAATTTGTTTGTTACTCCCTTCTTGTACCTAATGAGAATATTGAAAGCCATTAAGTAAGACATCCACTTCATGTGCCGGGCTTGTTGTAGTTTCGTCTGTGCATGTAGATACTCCAACGGTTTGTGATCTGAATGTACAACTACTTCTTTGCCTAAGAGGTACACTCGCCAATGCTTGATACATTGATATAAAGCATAAAAGTATTTGTCATAAGGTGCGTAGTTTTTAATAGCACCTGAGAACAATTTTGAATTGTACTCCACTGGTTTACCATCTTGCAACAATATACCTCCCAATGCATAATTAGAAGTGTCGGTATCAACTTCAAAAATACGCTATAAGTTAGGAAATGCCAACACCGGTGCTTCTGAAATCTTCCTTTTTAGTAACTGAAAAACGTCTTCATGGGTTTGCTGCCATTTAAACTTTGCCTTAGCTCCCATCAAACCATGTAATGGTCCTGCAATAGTTGATAAATGCCGGATAAACTTACGCAAGTATATGCAATCCCCTAAGAAACTCCTGATTTCAGTTACAGTATTATGTCTAGGCCACTTAGTGATTACTTCGACCTTATTTGGATCGATCTTCCATTGTCCACCACCAACAATGAATCCAAGGTACACCAACTCCTCCTTTCCAAACTCACACTTCTTTACGTTCAACTTCAGCTGGCCTTCATGTAACACTTTAAACACCTTCTCAACGTGAATGAGATTATCTTCCCAAGTCCGGCTGTATATAAGGATATCATCCAAATAAACAATCACAAAATCTTCTATAAAAGGTGGTAACAAATCATTCATCAAACGCATAAACGTCGCTGGAGCATTACACAAACCAAAAGACATCACCAACCATTCGAACAAGCCTTGTTTGGTCTTGAAAGCAGTTTTCCATGTATCATCTTCTCGAACTCTCACTTGATGGTATCCAAATTTGAAATCTAACTTTGTGAAGACTTGAGCTTTTTCCAACTGATCCATCACATCGTTTATCCTAGGTAGAGGGTAACGATTATTGATAGTGATCTTGTTCAATGATATATAATCAATACACATACGCCAACCTCCATATTTCTTTGGTACCAACAATACCGCTGATCCACAAGGTGAAGCACTTGGCACTATCATTCCCAATTCTAGGAGTTCTTGGACTTTTTTCTTGATCTCATCAGATTCCTCTATGGACGTGCGATAAATACCTACATAGGTAGAGAACTCTCCTCGGTCAACATAATTTCATGCTCCACACTCCTCTTTGGCGGTAACCCCGTGATGTCAGAAAATAAATCCTTGTATCTCAACTTCAACATTTCTAGGTCGACTTCTTGCTGTACAGTCAAGGCTGCCAAAAAAACTCTACTCGGCTTCTCCTCAACAGAACAGATCACAAGGAGAATGAAATTTGTGCTAGCATTCACCAACTGTTTAGCCTGAGTGGCTGTAATAAGCTTGCTCCCTCTAGAGGAGAATGTATAACCCGAATCACAAAACTTTCTCCATCTTTGGTAAAGGTATATTTTTGTTCCCTATTGTGTAGAGTTGCATCTCTATCCCATAGGTAAGGACTACCTAATACTACCTGACAAACATCCAAAGGAACCACTGATGTGAAACTTGTAAGCCCCTTTCCTTTTGAAGCCATCCTAAAGGGTATGGTTTAGGATGTTTTATAGTCTTCAGTCCTAACCTCTACACCAAAGAATGTGAAAGTAAATTTTTCTGACTTCCCGGATCAATAACAGCATCAACTAATGATGTTTTGACTTGCATATTTACTGTAAAGAGTCTCCCCCTAAGATCATCCTTTGAAGGTGTTTCTTTTGCCCGTGTCATAAGAGAGAGCTTTGAATTGGGTTCCGTTAGTCCGTGGACTTCTTTTGGAGTTTGAGCGACTAGTGCTGCCTTCTTTCCTCTGCAACACTTTAGGCTTTAGATGAGGGTTATTAACCCAATACTTGTCGATAACGTGACCTGTTTGTTTGCAATATGTACAAATCAAACCTTCCTTGTCACTAAAATTCCCTTCTTCTTTGCTCCTTTCACATCCTTTTACAGTGGTACCTCCAGATTTCGCTTTAGTATTCCCCTTTGAATCAGATTTCTTAAGCATGCCTTCAATGTCATTAGATTTTATACTTGCTTCGGAGATAGAATCCACCGAAAATATCTTCAACTCCTTCCGTATATACTCATGTAACCCAAAAATATATTTCATAAAGATAACATAATCTCCCAAGTCTAAATCCAGAATTATAGCTTGATTCTGAAATTTCGAAGTATATTCTTGCACGGTTTGGTTGTAAGTTTGCTTCAAGTTGTACCACTTGAACCATCTTTCCTCAAGGTAACCAACTGGATAAAACTGTTTCCTTACAACTGCCTTGAATCTTCTCCATGACAATACTCATTTACCTAGGTTTTGTCTTTGATAAGCTTTCCACCAGGTTAGAGCATGCTTTTGTAGCTTCAATGCCGCGAAAGCAATCTTTTCCTTGGAACCATATTCAAAGAAAGAAAAATATGTCTCTAGACGTTCAATCTAATCATCCAATTTTTCTACATCGACACTCCCATCGTAAAGTGGAATATCAACACGAAAATCAATTTTCAGATTCTTACCATGAGGTTTAGTTGATGTAGGACTTTTAAGAAACTCACTTTTCTTCTTTTCTTCATCCCCATCTTCTTCCTATTCTTCTTCTGAATCATCTTCTTCTGATTCATCTTTTTCCGAAGCTTCAGGCGAAGGTGTAATATTTTTCTTCATCTTCGGCTTTGGTGTATGAGAACGAATACATTCAGCCAAATCTTCAAGGGTGGTTTTAATTGACTTCATGTCTGTTTGTAGCGTAGCCACCTTTTCTTCCATAGTTTGTGGTTTGCTATGCTTGGGTTCATCATCTGACTTTGTCATCTTTGATACCCTTTTTCTACTAACGTCTTCTAACTTCTCGAGTACCTCACCAAGCTTTATGTAGAGAGATCTAGTGAAAACCATAAACCACAGGGATTTACCCTAAAAACTAACCTCGCTCGTGATGCCAAACTTGATACGTTTGATCTCTATACCTTGGTAGCTATCACTATAAAGGCGGAATTCAGTATAATAATATACAAGAAACTTAGAAGAACACAGAACACAAGTAGTGATTCGAAAAAATATATCTTCTCTAGATTATGAACAAGAAAACGATTACAATATCTCCTTTTGTTACGCTCACAATATCTCTAAACAGTAGTTAACCCTAAACTATTTTCTAAGCTTGCTTTTACAATAATTAATTATCTCACAAACTTCTCTAGGTTTTCTATGTGTTTAGTTAACAACCAAACCTCTCTACTTATAGACTTTATCGTACTCAACCGACTAGGTCTTCTATTAGGAATCTATTTCCTAAACTAAGAGTGTTGCATTAAACAAACTCTTTCCTAACTAGGAATTCTGCCTAAACAAGGATTCCTTCCTAGAATAGGATTCTTCCCTCAACTTAGCTTGAGGTTAACTAAGTTCCCTAAAGGAGTACGGATACACCTGTATCAAAGGTCTCTCTTGTTGTTCTTTCGGGAATGACATTTTAAGGGGGAGAGTTCTTAATTGAACTTGTGCTTAATTGCCAAATCTTTGTGGGGAGTGCGACTGTGGAATATTGTAGGGGTTATCTTGTATCTTTTAAACTCCTTGATGGGTACATTTAATTTTGGCTATTTGATGGCATCTAAACAAGTTGATATGTTGTCTCTTTTGGTCATGAAATATCTCTATGGAAATTTCATTAGGACCCCACTAGTTTTCGTACCTTTGCCAATTTATATTGACAAAAATGGGGAAAATTAATGTGTAGTTCACACTACAAATACATTTGAATTACGTATCATTATGTAAGGGGGAATAGTTTTCATTGTGAGATGAAGTATTTACTAAGGGGTAGTGATACATATCACCATAGTATTGTTGTCAAAGTTGTGATACAATTGGACTTTGATGTTGTATAATGATACTATGACACTGTATAACAATGATTGAAAGCAACTGTTTTCTCATTGTTATTGCTACAGATCTTTAACAATAATTATGCGGAATTAAATACATGTAGAATCATTGGAATACTTGGAAGTGACGAAGATTTAGAGTAACGTTGAAGAAACAAGGAGATCAAGCATTTGGATGAGAAGCTGCAAAGTTTATTTATTTTGTAATCCATATGTATTGATAGTTTTGTCACTAAAATTGACAAAGGGGGATATTGTTAGAGCACTTCTCGGTCGAACTCGCAAGCGTTTCTATCTCAAGCTTGTTTGTCAATGTTAGTGGTCAAAATTATAAGTCTTGATTTCTAGTCTACTTATAGTGATGTCTCGGACTAGGATTGATTGTGTAGTTGAGCATTAGACTTCACGACGTTCATAAATTGAAGACGAAGAACTACTAAGGCGAGCTTGTGGAACTTCATCAACAAAAGGGTATATGGAGACTAAAACTCATCTATCACTTGAAAAGTCTATTTCTATTTTATGTCATATATTGAGACAAAATTCGTATTACGATAGTTTTCGATTATACACATTTGAGATTTCGAGCTAAGATTAACTCTCTTACATATTTCTCGGAATATATGTTGGTAAGCTTTCACTTCAACCAAGTTCATCTTATAATCTTGAAGAAAGTCAAAAGATTATCATGTGAAAATCGCCGAGTAACATCTTACATGGTTTGTGTGATACAATCATTTGGTGTAGACTTGGAATGTTTCTTTATGATTATTTCAATATCTTGAAAATTGCTTTCATGCTAATAGTGTGTGAAAACGGCTATTGTCATCCTCTAAGAAAGTTTCAATGATGATTGGAATAGAGTTTAGAATAATTAACCATCATTGGATTATAAACATAGTGTGCATTCTTGCAGGTATGTGATCCATGACCGGAACTAAAGTATGTATACCCGTATGCGTACTTATAGTTGTGAAATTACGTGTACCAAGTACACAGACCGGTACGCATACTTGCATATGGTATAGGTCCGGGAATTTTTGCTAGATTTTAGAAGTGTACTTAGGTATGTGTACCCATATGCATACTGGCGAACCCAAACTCATACCGGATACTTAAGTATGCGTACTCGTTTGCATACTTGAGTAGGTTAAAGTTCTAGAATTGGTTTGTTCATGAACTAATACATTTATATATTAAGGAAAGCATTCTTTTCAAACCGTGGCTATAATGTTCATGAATTGATTCGAGTGAATCAATTTTGCTTCAATTGTGTTCTTGTATACTTCTATGAGAATATAACAATTGAATAACTCTTTAACTAGTTTCATTTGAGTCATTTGAACTAGTTGTGGTTAAGATGAATATGGTTGATATGAGAGTGTTCATATATCTAAGCTCAGTTAACTACAGTTGAGCCAACATGGTGTACACGTTTAGGTACGATTACATAAACCTAAATAAATGTACATTTCATTTGTGTATAACAAGCTAAGTTCGATCTAACGGTTGAAAGATATTAGCGTGTATCACTATGGGAAAATGGGTTTTTAACAACTTCCTGGGCTTCACAAAAACCACTTCCGTTGGGATGTAGTTCCGTATAGTGCCGTGGAACACAGTTGTTTTATTGGAAAAAATAGTGAAAAAATGAAACTAGTTTCTATCACAGTTGTTTTATAGAGGGGTGTTTTTGTAAAAAACAGAGAGTTAAAGAACCACTGTGAGGGTTAGAGTTATCTACAAAAAGAGAAAAATAAATCGACCTTATCTCTTTATGTCATCTGCATCTAGCCTCTTCCTTCACTTCTCTCTCTAACTTATTCTCCGTTCTCTTCATTTTCTATCACAACGATTTGTTTGTGAACCAAAACTTTATATTAGGTTTTGCGAACCCTTCCTCTCTACAACATCAGCTCCTGAAGAATTTTTCTAAATCGGTGAAAAAGTGGCGATGAAAATCATCAAATAAAAACGAAGATTCATCTGCAGAAACTGAATCGAAAGGAAATTATATCTCTATTAACGTTTTAGTTCAATCGATTGACTTATCGATCTCCAAATTGAAATTTTAGAAGAAAAAAACTCGATGTTAGTAAACATAAAAGCTTCGATTTCATCTCAGTTTTATTTTCTAATTCGTTATCATCATGCATTTCTTCGTAATTTTAATTCATCTGATTGTTTTATTGATTGTGTGCATTCTCTTTTTACCCAGGTACTGAAGAAGTAGAAAACTCCACCACAAATCTAATGGAGGTAAAACAAAAGGAGAAGATGAATTCTTGATTAAATCTGTATTGGGTTCTTCTTTTATGTTGGGTTTAAGTCTTTCACTGTATTTTTTTTTTTTTTTTGTGAATTCTACAGAAGTGGAGCGAAGGAAAGCAATCCTATTTCATGGGTAAGCAAAGCCTTTACAATCCTATTTCAGTTTCCTAGCTTGATTTTTGGGTGTATAATATTTGGGATTCTTCTGAAAATTATTTGACAAATGACTAAACACATTTTT
The DNA here is from genome assembly GCA_023529315.1 of Papaver bracteatum. NCBI lineage: Eukaryota > Viridiplantae > Streptophyta > Magnoliopsida > Ranunculales > Papaveraceae > Papaver > Papaver bracteatum. The sequence goes on from JAJJWX010002182.1 coordinate 4,330,010, forward strand.
ATGCTATGTATAAACAGATTCCCATGTCAAAAAAAAGAAGAATTGCTAATGCAGGTAAATACATTTTAATCCCAAATTTCATTTTATCAAATTATTAAGGTTTCATTTGTGATTGTAAGATTGAATTATAGTAAGGTGTAAGGAAACCATCTTTTCCTGATAAGACTAATGGACACCCTCTTTGACCCTGAGTATAATACTTAGAGACTATCAGCTATTGAATGGAGTTGGTTTGTTTTGCAGATGATTTACGTTATAGAGGATCATTCTTTTCCTTTATTTCCGTTGGCATGTTTTGAGCGCTATATTGAAATTTTGAAGTGTTTTTTTTTTTTTTTTGCAATCTTAATATTTTCCATCTTTCCGGTCAAGGTGAAATGAACGTCACTCTGGGTGTCCCTCGGTTGCAAGAAATTCAAGTGAGGGATTCTGAGAAAATCCAGACTCCTGTTATGACCTGCCCCTTGCGGATGGGGAAGACAAGGTAAGTGAACACTTTATTCAACCATTGCTTGCCTATCAATAGGTTTAGATTTTGAACTTAGAATCTGTAGTATGTTGCTTATATCACTTAATCACTATCCGGAGCGATTGTTTATTTCATTTTTGTGTACTCATAGCTCAGAGTTTTATTGAAGAACTAAATTGATACCTCTTGGTAACTCTCTTTTATTTAGTTGGTAATGTGTTCCCAGGTGATATAAAATCATATAGCACCTACTATTAAGATGCATCAGGCACAATGGGTAAGTTAACTATATGATTCAACACTATATGCAGATTTGGAATGTATGTTGATTTATCTTTTTTGTTGCATGTCGATGAATGCAGGAGGAGTCTGTGGGTATGGAAATTTGAGTAGTCAAGGATATGGAACTAATACAGCAGCACTCAGCACTGCCTTGTTCAACAATGGGTTGAGTTATGGGTCGTGTTACGAGATGAGATGTGAAAATGATCCTAGATGGTGTCACCCTGGGACGATTCTCGTTACAACAACAAATTTCTGTCCTCTTAATCCTGCTCAGTCTAATGATAATGGTGGTTGGTGCAATACTCCTCTTCAGCACTTTGATTTAGCTGAGCCTGCATTCTTACCAATCAGAACATACCAAGCTGGAATCATCCCTGTCTCATTCAGAAGGTATGATTGTTGTATAAATTAATCGAAAATGTAAATATTCCGGCATCTTATTTATCATAATTATGGAATATTCGCGTACTTTGTCTACAGGGTGTCTTTTATAAAGATGGGAGGCATAAGGTTTACCATAAACGACCACTCTTACTTCAACTTAGTGTTGATCACCAACATTGGAGGTGCCGGTGATGTTCAATCTGTTTCAATTAAAGTGTCTTATTCAGGATGGCAAACCTTAACAAGTGGTCTTCACAGGTTGAACTTGGCATTTTTTTTTCACAGGTTGAACTTGGCATTTTTCTTCACAGGTTGAACTTGGCATTTTGTTTTCTTCACAGAATCATGTGGTTATTGATCTTGGCATTGAAGTGGCATTTTTATCTTTATTTTTGTTCTTGCCTTCATGTTTTGAAACTTATGGTTGTAAATCTTGTAATAGGAACATGGGTTAAGCCGTTAAGGTCTTCCAACTTATGTTAGATATTTTTTTCAAACTTGGAACTCGCAGTATTTAGTTGAAATTGTAAACTGAATGCACTTTCAATACCAATTCAGTTTTAAAGTCCTATAAATTTAATTTTGTGAAATTCGGTTTTAAAGTCATTATTATAATTTGTGATTCAGTTTTTAGTTTTTGATTCAGTTGAATCAGCTTTGGATTCAGCTGAATCAATTTTTATTTTATTTTGAGTCAATAAAAACTAATGTGTTTGTCAGTAGGCTTTTAGTAACTGTGAAAAACAGTAGTTGTTTTAAAGAAATCAACCTTTGCCAGAAACAGTCGTTTTGGAAAAAACTACTTCTAAATTCCAACTGATGGAAACAGTCGTTTTTAGTGATATTACTTCTTGTCCTGGCAGTAGTTTTTCTTCCATTTTCCACTAGTGTATCTAATCATGTTTTCATCTAACGGTGAATATTGGATGCTTTGTTACCAACGTAACTTAGATTGCAAACCCTCATTTGAAAAGTATATAAAGGAAAATTCTAGCAACTAGGAAACCTAATACCCACACCTCCTGTGTGATACTAGTTGTATAAGCTAGAGTCGATTCTCCTTTAACCTTAGGTTTTTCACGAAACTGTGTAAGTTAACGACTTAAAGATTTCATTGGGATTGTGAAGCCAGACCCAACTATTTTCTTTGTAGTTGTGTAATCTGATCTTGATGTTTCTTTAAGATTGGCTCGAGATTTATTCTCCGATAGGCAAGATAAAAAGTAGTCACAAACATCTTCGTCTCATCGTTTGTGATTCCACAATATCTTGTTTTGCTACCATACGATTAAGATTATTGTGAGGTGATTGATAATACTAGGCTGTTCTTCGGGAATATAAGTCTAGTTTATCAATTGGTTCATGTGCACCTTGATTTATCAAAAAACAAAACAAAACTCATAGGTATTTATGTGGGAGATAGATTTATCTATTCCAATAGACTTTTCTGTGTGAGACAGATTTGTTTATCAAGTCTTCGTTGGGATAAATAGATAAGCGAGATCAGATAAGTGATCGTAGCAACTCTTAGTTGTGGGTGAGATCATCTAAGGGAATCAAGTGTGTAGTATCCTGCTAGGATCAGAGACGCAAGGAACGCAACTGTACCTTAAATCAGTGTGAGATTCACTAGGGGTTAAACTAAAGTCCTGTCAGAAGTTCATTGGTTGTAGGCTAGTGTCTGTAGCGGCTTAATATCGCGTGGTGTTCAAATTTGAACTAGGTCCCGGGGTTTTTCTGCATTTGCGGTTTTCCTCGTTAACAAAATTCTGGTGTATGTGTTATTTATTTTCCGCATTATATTTTGTTATATAATTGAAATATCACAGGTTGAGCATTGAATCGATCAATTGGGAAATCCAACCTTTGGTTGTTGATTGAAATTGATTGATCCTTAAACATTGGTCTTTGGTACCGTTCAAGTTATTCCTCTTATATTCAATCGGGCTCGCAAATTCCTATTCGCTGATTGTGGATTAAATTAAGAGATAGAGATATAAAACTCTTTGATATACTTTTCTCTAGATTGAGTTTGACTGTCTAGTTGATTCTCTTGAAAGTATATTGGAGTTTGTCTATTCAGATTGCCAAACGAATTATTGGGTGTGGTTTTTATACCCTCGCTTTTTCAGGTTCTACCATCTTTCACATATTGGTAATCCAAAGATATGCATTGAATAGCCATACCAATAAGCCTAACGATTTCCCTTTCGATTCATAAAACAAGTTCATGAATGTACTTCCTTTAAACAAACGTAAAACATTGTTTCCTAAGATGAAATCTTTACCATAATCCATTCACATAATCATAACAGTATATACAAGATTATGTCGATGTCATATCTACGAAGTTCTAAAGATAAGCGTTATACTTCGCAGTCTAATTCCCTAATACTATGATCATACAAATATGACCATATCACATCACTAGAGTATCATACAATATGTACAATATATACAGCTTCGCAATTATGTTACCTGCTGGATCTTCTCGGGTTTATACAACGACAACATCATCCTTCCTCTCGGGTTTACTCATTCCAACTTTTTCCTTACCTTCTCCCTCTGATTTGGATCTTCTCAAGTTACCTGTTGAATCTCTCTTGCTACTGGATCGAACCATTTTTTTGTAGAATATCAAAATTGAAAATTTTGGGGTATTTTGGTTGATGGAATAAGATGAAGGAAGGAGAAGAGGAGAGGGATTAGAGAAGATAGATTAGAAGAAGATTAAACGGTTTTTAGTTTTTAAGTTTAGGGTTTAATTTTAGGTTAAGTAACTTCATCCTGTTTTGGCCTCCCCTTAATAAGGGCACATGTCCATTTAAATCTGGGTATACCCCAATCTCGCCAAGTTAATTAACCGATAAATTAATCATTTATATATTAATTAATATATTATTAACTTATAGATAAATTTAACTTTGATCAACAAATAATATAGTATTAGACAATTCGGATGAACAATTAGACGGTGATATCAGTTAAGCAAGGATTAATTGGGGGCCAGAAGTATTAATTGGGGGCCTGAATAGTTGGTCTCCCAATAGCACTTTGGTACTACCCCTTATCCTAATTTTTCAAAATGCCTAAACTACCCCCTAAAATAATTAATGTTAATTGAGTAGATTAAGTTAGATTAGTTGTTAATCTTTTAAGTTAGATTAAATCAGATTTTGGGTAAAATTTGAGTTTATAGGAAAAAAAAATTTGGTTGAATAGAGAGGAAAAGAGTGAGTTTTATGGAAATTTTAGGTTATTTGAAATGAGTGATTATAGTGGAGGAAATGAGTTAAGTGAAGATTCAACCAACATACATGATTGTGTTGATGGTGAGATTGTCTCATCTAATCCTATGGATTGGATGTTTGATGAAGAGATGTTAATAGAGGAAGCCATGAATATTGGTGCAAATGAAGATCCCATTGCTCAAAATGAAGGAACCAACCCACAAAATGAGGAACCCCAAGCTCAAAACAATCAGGTAAACTTCATATGCTCTTCAAATCGCATGAATGGTGCTCCAAGTGGTCGATTGATGGTCACTATGGAACTACTCAGTGTGAGAGTCGTTTGGTCGGGAATATAAGAAACTGACGACCCTTAATAGTCGTTAGTTAATTGGCACATCAGTAAACGACTCTAATTCGCAATATGAAAAATCGTCATTAAGTTTATAAAACATTAACGACTCTAATGTTGACTTATGAAAAATCGTCATTATGTTTATAAAACATTAACGACCCTTTTAAATTTAAAATGAAGAAAATGTTTGTACTAAACATTAACGACCCTACTCACTAAATGTTAGTACAAATGTTAGTACTAAACATTAACGAACCTAAACATTAACGACCCTACTCACTAAATTTACAACCAGGTAAACATTAACGACCCTAATGAACCAACCCTATTAAACATTAACGACCCTAATAAAACATTAACGACCCCAAACAATGATTTTAACGATTCAAGCATATTTCCCCTATTATATGGACGACTCATTCATTTATTTGAACAGAGTGGTGTCGCAAACTTAAGGACGACCCTAATAAAACATTAATGACCCTAGCTCCAAGATGTTCACGATTTCTCCAAAGTCCAACATGCAGATCAAATATCGTTAACCAAAGATGAAAAATCGTTAAGCAAAGATGAAAAATCGTTGGACATTCAAACGGGATGATTAACGACTCCCATTGTGAGAGATCAATTTCTACGATTCAAACCCTATTTTATTTTATTTTAATAAATGTTCGTTAACGGAGGAACTGATAGAGGGAGGGGGAGAGGAGAAGAAGAAGGGAGCCTAGGTTTAGTCTTAATAGGATTTCGGGGTTAATTTTAGGGGAAGGGTAAAACAGTACTTTCAATTTCATTTTGGAAGCCTCCTAAAATTTTGGGTGTGGGTATAAATTTTTCCAGGCCCCCAATTAATACTCCAGGCCCCCAATTAATCCTTGCAGTTAAGACTTGCAAAATTTGATCAAAAAGTTTGGTTATCGCAATCCAGTGAATGTCAATATGTCGTGAATATCTGAAAAAAAAATGAAGTTACACAATTTTTGACTAATGAAGAAATAATTAAGAGCGTTATGGGAATTGATAAAGATGGGAAAAAAGAGGATGAAAGTTCTACAATAGATCCCCCTTCACGAAACGACGTTGTTAAAGTGATAATCACATTAAATAATTTCCCACTGGGATATGAGAAACAACACTAGAAATTCTTACGATGATAAGAAAAATTAGTTCAATGTGATATTGATTTCAACAAAAGACAGAAGACACCTGATTTATTTTTCTAGAAATCTTCATAAAACATTAGTGTATTGGATATATTTATATATATAGTAAACTATTAATTTATATTTCATATGGGGTTTACATAAATAATAAATAATATATTAATTTATAGTTTTTGTGAATTTTGGCACATTATCCTCGATTCGGGACCGGCTAAAAATATTATTTAAGAGAGTTTATTAAATAATTGAGTATTAATTAATGAAGTTTTTACTGAAAATGGTGCTGGTTTTGGTCAGAGTAATTCACATCACGGAAGAAATACACGTCCACATTTTTTACTGCTTCGGCACAACTATTTAGACCATTTAGCCCACTGATTGGCCAACCCCGTACCAAATAATATAGGGTAAAAGAGTTAAAGTTCAAGTTCAACTTGCGCTTCCACTTGCACCTCTTTACCGTAAAAGAGTTAAAGTTCAAGTATAATCTTGTACGCCCATGTCACCTGACCAAAATATTTTCTCAAATTCCCTTTCCCAGTTGGCTTCCAACAAGGAAATTAAGTACTGGAGGTAATAATTTGGCTTGCTCTACGCGTTATGCCCGTTGTTTATGTGCGCTACACATCAACACGCCTAAGGGAAAAAAAATGTTGGGTTGTTTGGGAAAAGATCCAAAAGACAAGGAGGGTGCAATAAGTGGGAATGTTATTTATGCCCCTACTATCCATGGGTCATACACAAATACCCTTATGTGTCTTTAATAATACCCCCGATGGCAGAATCGAAATTATGAACAGGAAAATAATTAACATAATCCCATTTTTAACCTTTACATCTTATAATTTGGTTTCTTCTTTAGTTCTTTGTTTCTCATCCGAGAAAAACCAATCGAACTCTTTCAGTCATCTGCATCTCCGTCGCCACCACCATCTCCATCTCCATCTCCGTCGCCACCGCAACCAATGCCACCACCACCAACATCTTCTCCATCGCCATCATCATCATCTCACAGAGTTATAACTATCTCTCTGATCTTTCTCTCCGGCAATCACCACCACCAACAACAACAGACCCATCGATCCACCTCCAATTCCACCACCACCTCAAAATCCACCAATTCAATCACCAGATCCATCAACAATGCTCTCTTTCAGTCATCTATTTTAGTATATCAAATCCAGAATTCCGAATATAAAAATCATCAGGAGCAGAGTCCAACTTCTTCTTCTTCGTTGAAGATTCGGGCGAGATCCCATTTTTAGGTTTTCGATTTCTGGTATGGATCTAATTTTAAACTAAATTTCCTATAATAAACGATTTCAATATCAGAAATTGATTTTTGGTTTTGTTTAACTTTTAAGATCGAGATTTGATTTTGAATGAATAATTCACAGTTTGAATTTGGAGTTTGAATGAAGAATTTAGTGTCGAGAAAGATACATCAGTCATGGGTAAGAATTAAGAATGTAAGAAATTTCATCTATTTTAGTCGTTAAATTGAAATTTCATCCAATTTTTCTTTCCTCCCTCCACTTCTTCTCCACATTCATTCGTTTCAATTTATCCTCCACCATATCTGAATCTCTCTGTAGAATCAATAATCGTTTTGTGATTTGAGTTGATTAGATCCGACGGAGAATGAAGAGATAGAAAATTAAAATGATGATAATCATCATCATCATATACCAGTATCTCATCAAACTGTTGTTGGCGGTCGGAGACAATATGCACCGGTTGTGGCTCATAATCGTGCTGTTCTTGAATTGACTTCTTTGGAATCTGGAGGAGGCGGAGGAGGATCTTATACTCCTCCACCACCTTCTTCCGGTGGTTTACCCATTCCCAGCAATCCTTTAAAGTAAGCTCTCCTTTGGTTTTATTATTGATTTAGGGTTAATTTTTGTATAATTAGATAATAAAAATGAATTTTCATGTTTTGGAAAATGACAAAATGATAAATAGGAAGAAAGAGAGAAATTTTGGAATGTAATTGATTAATTGAGTTACTGGATAGATTATACTTGTGATGAAATTTTATTGAGGGAGTTTTAGTTGATATTGTGTTTTGGAATGTGTTTTGATTGATGCACATTACTGGTTGTGTGGGAATAGTTTCATGATAGTTGGTCGAAATGTTAGGAAGTGTGGTTTGAGTTATATGTTATCAGACAGTTAGTGACTGATTAGAATGTTTCTTCCACAATGATGCTCAGCAATGCAGGAAAGAATAGTAATGTATGTGATGAAAAAGCAAGTTATTCTTATGATTACGGTTGACGAATAATTAAGTTTGAGTATGTATATATAGGAAAAACATGTTACTGAAAATATTTTAAAGCTTTGAAGTTTGAACCTTCCAATTGCACCTCCTTATGCATAACAAATGACATTCACGGTTTGTTTGTATGACTAGGTCCATTGTTTTCTCAGATTGCGAACATAAACAAGTATTTCTAGTGTCTCCTACTTCAGTTGTCCACTTTACGAGCTTAAAGTCCACTAGCTCTTGTGGGTGACTGTTCCTACCTTTATAATCATTCCACATATTTTCATGTTTAGTTGATTTATTGTCGTGGCGTTAAATACTGAAAATTGTGAATTCAGACACTTTTTTGTTGGCACTGCCATGTATTTAAAGTTAAAGTTTATCAATTACATTGGTGTCTATTCTGAATTCACAATTGACCTTGTATCCATGTGGGGTTGCAAGATTTATTGTTTTGTTAATCGACTCCTGATTTTAGACTTGATTTATTCATGTATACCCAAATAAATTCACATGACTCCTGATTGTATTAGGTGAACCGTGTCCACTGCTTTCTGCTAGGCTACTAATGTCAGGTTAATTATTGTGAACCGTGTCCACTGCTTTCTGCTAGGCTACTAATGTCAGGTTAATATTTTGGTACTACTAATTTTAGTATTCTTGGTATTACTAATTGTGCAATAATGGTAATAATGCACGTCATTAATAAATCGAATTCAATAGCACTGTGATTCATTTTTTATACTTTGTTACCTTCAGGTTAGGATTAAGTTTGCTAAATTCATTATTATTTCTCAATTGCTAGCTATATACATCCATCGCAGGATATCTTGTTCTTGAAGAGGGGAAATATAGGGAGATTGTTCTTGGTTCTTTGCATAAAAATGGTGGACTGGAATGGGAGTTGAAGTGAAGTGCATAAAAGTTTGATGTTGCAGCTGAAGCTTGGCCAATAAAGCTGGGTTTGCATATAGTTGTCAATTTGAGCTCACTGATGGATGCTCAGTTGGTATATTTGCGTTTGTTTTCGCCAAACTAGGTAGCTTTTCATGCATGTTACCTTATGTTATGCATGAATCTGTGGTGTAATGGTAGCACAACTGACTATATGTCAGAAGATGTGTGTTCGACTCACACTAGGTTCACTCATTTGTGTACAATTTTTAATTTTTGGAGACAACTTGTGATAGTTGTCTCCATTTATGAAGACAACTTGTGCTAGTTGCCTCCATATTTGGAAACAACTTGGGCTAGTTGCTTTCACTTTTGAAGATAACTTTATGCTAGTTGCCTTCACTTTTGAGGACAACTTGAGCTAGTTTCCTCAGATTCGGAGACAACTTGAGCTAGTTTCTTCCATTTTGTTTTGCAACTTATTCATGTACACTGTTTATTAGAGACAACTTAAGCTAGTTGCCTCCACTTTTGGAGACAACTTCAACTAGTTTTCTCCATTTTTTTTTGCAACTTATTCATGTACACTGTTTATTGGAGACAACTTAAGCTAGTTTCCTCCACTTTTGGAGACAACTTGAACTAGTTGCCTCCAATATGGACACAACTTATTGGAGACAACTTGAGCTAGTTGCCTCCTATATGGACACAACTTCAACAAGTTGTCTCCACATGGTAGTGGTGGTGGTCAGTGGAGGCGGCGGTGGTTGTCGGTTGGCGGTGGCGGTGGTTGGCGGCAGAGGTGCTTGTCGGTGGTGGTGGTGGTTGGCGGCGACGGTGGTGGTTTGCGGAAGTGGCTGGTGGTGGTGGGCGGTGGTGGACAGTGGTGATCGGCTGCGGTGGATGGTGGTGGTCGGCGGCGGCGGTGATGGTCGGCGGTGGTGGTAATGGTCGTCGGCGGTGGTGGTTGGCGGTGATGGCTGGTGGTGGTGGTGGGCAGTGGTGGACAGTGGTGGTGGTGGTTGACGGTGGACAGTGGTGGTGGGCAGTGGAGAGTTTCTGTTTTTTTTTTTTTTTTTTTTTTTTTTTTTGAATATTGGTTGGTGGATTTGTATATACACTATACAAAAGAGGGTATTTTGGTAATGTATTAATCTTAGGGGTATTTTTAAAGCTCATAAGGGTATATTTGCAAGGGGTGTCATAGTAGGGGTATATAGATAATGTTCCCGTGCAATAAAGTACTTTAGTAAATGAGAAGAATATCATCCATGTTGACATGAACATTCCAAAAAGGAGAGGATCGTGAAAAGGAATACTAAAAAATAAGGAAACAATAAAGGAACACTTGGTATTAATGGTGGACAATGGTGAAAGCTTGTATCTTTGGCATGATGATTGAAGTGGGGAAGGAAAACTAAAAGAGAGATTTCCTGCAATGCACAAGAAGGCTGGAACCAAGTTGTATACAATAGAAGAATGTATTGATGAACCTGGGAATTGTCAGCTACTCATTAATGGTTTAAACTCACAGCATGTTTGTTTCAAGTAATTGGATTCCAGGGAATCCAATTCCTTGAACCGAACGGTGCAAATGAACTTTTTGTAATCAAGAATTTTGATTCCTATAAATCCAATTCCCTCCAAAATAGTAGAATTCCATTGCATTGGTCCAATAGTGCAATGGAATTGGATTTCGGTGTAAAAACAGAGATAATTGAATTACCTCAACCGAACATGAAGTTTTAGAATTTGAATTGCATTCCTTGGAATCCAACTGAACATGTTATCAGTGAAAGGGAGAAATCACTATATTGAGATGATGAGAAACATAACTACTTTTCCAACTCTAACAAATGTAGTAGATGTCGTCTCTTCCTTTAGTGTGACAAATGGAAAAAATTTCCAAACAAAAATTGCTATGAAACCTACTGAAATGAGAAAGAATCAAGTACAATCAACCATGCAAATTCATAAATCTCTTCTTACATTAGTTAATCTAAGGCATTGAAATATAGTAACTCTAGGCAAAATTTGTATATCGTGTTGAGATCAATCCCATATTGTATGGGTTATCTAAGATCTTTTGGTTTATAAGCCTTGAGAAACACTAACTTTTCAAGTTGGTTTTCAAGGTTAAATAAGCCCATGGACTTCAATATGTTATCAGAACATATAATTTGTGTCGAGTCGTTTGACCGTACTTTTACTCCGTGTCACCCGATTTGATGTCCACGAGTTAGACCCAACGAGGCTACACGTGAGAGGGGGCGTGTTGAGATTAATCCCATATTCTTATCTAAGATCCTGCATTATATAAGCCTTGAGCAATCCTAATTCCTAACCTTGCAAACCGGTTTTCCAGGTTAGTTAGGCCCATAAACTTCAACAATTTTCTTCCACTGCACATATACTAGGTAGATTTGATCTTATTTTATGAAAGCATTCAAAATTAATAATATCCTGGTGTATAGCGAAATATCTAGAACGCAACTTTAAAGCTTGGGGACACCAGAACTTATCTAATAAGAATATGCATATTAGGAAGAACTTGCTATATGCAATCATATGGAATGTATGAAAAGAAAAAAATCCAAGGACATTTGAAAGGAAAAACAAGATTGAATTATCGCTAACAAAAATAGTCAAAAAAAAACCAAGGTGACCAAACTTGTGGTACAAAAAATCCAGCGATATTATTTTTAATAAATGAAAACCATTTGAATAAAAAGTGGCACAAAAACTCCAGGTCAAATGATAATGAGTAAATTTAGTTTTTGTTATTTTTGATAAAGCCAAACATACCCTTTTACCTTATCTTCTTCTTCTTCTTCTTCTTCTTCTTCTTCTTCTTCTTCTTCTTCTTCTTCTTCTTCTTCTTCTTCTTCATCTCTCATTTCTTTTTGTTCTTTCTTCGTCTCCTTCTCCGCACCATAAGTAACAAAGATAGATCTCCACGTACACCAGCAACAACACCTCTGTCACCACAAGCAGCAACACCTACGTCACCACCAACATCAGTTTCGTCTTCAAAATTTGGTTTTCTTCTCTGTAATAGTTGAGAAAGAGGGTTAAATCTAGATCGTGGTTCTTAAAAAGGGGTTAGTGCATCAAAAACTCTTTAATTATTCATTGTAATTCGCATCTTCGTAGTTTAATTTTGCTTTGATTGAGAGTGATGTTTTATCGGAATTTGTTTCGATCTGGATATATTTGCTTTTTTTTTTATGTTAAAAACATCATGATTCAGTTTTGGATCGGTGTTGGAACTGTCTGTGTGTGTGTGAATTAAATCAATGGGATGTGTTTTTTCATAAATTTTTTTTGTTTGATTGTTTTGGTTGCTTTACAGGTTGGTTGTGTGATTAAATAGAAGAAGAATATTGAAACCACCGACAAATTTGAGATTATCCATTTTTAATAGCAACAAGGAGAGAAGAAGAATAATTTGTTTTATGAGTAAATCTCATAAGATTGGTTACAGTAATGTGATTATATTTTGAGGGGAAGAAGGAGATTTGGAATTATGGGTTGATTTTGGACTTTCAATTTTTTTGTTTTTGGTTTCAATTGTTTTTGATATTTGGATTAAATTTATTTTGATTGTTTGAAGAAGAATTTTGTAATGGATCTAAAAGAGCAAAATGAAGTGTTGATTGATCTCGAGTGTGGTGGTAGTGAAGAAGAAGCAGTAGTAATATCTAATAATAAAGAACAACAGCAAGAACCCATTGCATCGAAGCAAGGAATTTGTTAGATAGGGTGTGGAATGGTATTCTAGATTTTTCGGTTCGATGTGATAAATCGAAACATAGATTGGTGTATTAATGGCATCCTTACTTTTAATTAGTATGAGGAGCCATCCATGTTTCGGTTCGATGTGATAAATCCTTACTTTTTAATTAGTATGAGGAGCTGGTAATTATCAAATTGTTGGAATTTGGAAGAAGATCAGTAATATGATAGTGGTGTTGAACTAGGGTAATTGTGAAACAATTTATGGATTAGTTGCAATGATTTTTCCCTAGTTTATTTTGGTTTGGTTTCATCATTGAAGCTATGCTGGTGAAATGACAATATGTGGAAAAATGATGAAACCTAATTAGGTTTCATCTAGTTTTGGTGAAACCAAATTTGGTTTCATCATTTTTTTTCTATTTGGTTTCATCATTTTTTTCTTATTTTGTTGAATATTGATCAATGAAATTCATTTTTTGTTGAAACTAGTTTTAGTTGAGGAGGTAATGGTAGTGGAAGTTATGGTGCTCGTGGTTGTGGCGGCGATGGGGGTGGTGAAGTTGACGGTGGTGGTAGGTTTCATCTTATTGTGTTTTTTTTATGATGAAACCAAATTTTGGTTTCACCTGATTTTTTCCTAGTTTATTCGGCCTGACTTGGAAGTCGGTGTGTTTTTGTTTCATCATTGAAGTTTGTGTTGGTGAAATGAAAATATGTGGAAAAATTATGAAACCAATTTCGGTTTCATCTAGTTTTGGTGAAACCAATTTTGGTGAAATGATTTTTGCCTAGTTTATTTTGGTTTAGTTTCATCATTGAAGCTGTGTTGGTGAAATGACAATATGTGGAAAAATGATGAAACCTAATTAGGTTTCATCTAGGTTTGGTGAAACCAATTTTGGTTTCGTCATTTTTTTCTATTTGGTTTCATCATTTTTTTCTTATTTTGTTGAATATTGATCAATGAAATTCATTTTTTGTGGCGGTGGCGACTGGTTGGTGGCGGTGATTGGCGACAGTAGTGGTATGTGGTGGTGGTCGGCGGTGGTGTTGCGGTGGCGGTGGTACATGCGGTGGTGGTGCAGTGGCGGTGGTGGTGCGGTGGCGACGGTGCAGTGGCGGCATCGGTGGTGGTGGTGTGGCGGCGACGGCAGTGGTGGTGGTGCAGTGCGGTGGTGGCGGTGGTGGTGGGGTTGATTTTTATTTTTGTTGGGGTGATTTAAAATTAAATGTGGGGTTATTTTTATTTTTGTTGGGGTGATCTAAACTAGAAGGATAATATAGAAAGTTTATGCTAAATGGGGTTTTTTGTGAACAATTTGTTTTGTTGGAGTTTTTGTATATGGATAGTGACACCTTTGGGGTTATAACTCGCGGACCGTAATCGCTAATTTAATAGTATCACTAGTCTTGTGGCTTTCCGCCACTGGTGTATTTAGTTCTTCCAATAGCAATTGTACTCTTTAAATAGGAAGGAGTGGTGTCATTTTAACGGTGTTGTACAACAACGTCTCTTTCAAGTGTTGGTTTATAAGGCTTATTCCTATACATATGTCAAACACTATATTTTTCTAATTATATACCCACTATGGGTTTGGCAAAGTAGCAAACAAATTATCTAAGTGTCAAATATACCACTTAGGCATATACGACAGAGTATCTACCGAGCGATAGCATGTCCATTTCTATACGGTCATACGATCGCTCGTTGGTCTATACAACGCCAGAGATAGTCATGCCGTCGCTCGCAGATTAGATCATCGCTCAACAGTTCTTCATCCAAGAACTACAATTTTCCCCCTCTATAAATACCTAAGTTTAAACTCATTTTAACTCACAACGGAATTTTTAAATCTCTTTAGAATTTCTCAATCTCCAATGCTTTTCATCATTCTTCCAATTCTTCAAAGAACATGGCTGATAATATGAGCATGGCAGAGTTCATAGAAAAACGAATTAAGAGGCGATTACCAAAATTTACTATTAAGATGAATGTATTTGCATGAATTATATATATATTTTTTACTGAGAGTATCTTCGAAGATGCATTCCATCCCCAAACATTTTGGGAAATGACATTTGTAAAATTTCAAGAATATTGTAAATAGAGAAACTAGAGAAGGAGACACAAAATAGAGAGGAAGAGGGAGAGATAAATATTATTAATCAGTACCATAAACAAACATTAGAGCCTTTATTTATAAGGCTAGACACAAGGGTATCCAGTAATAAATGAGATTTACCCTAGATATTCTTAACATAATTACACGTTCATAACACTCCCCCTGATGACATTGTATCCAAGATAATTGCCTCGTTAAAACCTTGACAGGAAACCCCAAAAGGACAAAACCTAATCGAAGGGGAAAAAGTACAATTTTGAGTAACTTAGAACAGAGCTATACATGCATATGGTGCCTCATTAAAACCTTGACAAGGAAAAACCTAGTGGGAAAAAACCTTGACGAAGGAAAAAGAGTACAACGTGATAGTTCGGTAAAATACCTTTTACTATGATGCTCCCCTGATAAGTAATTCAGTTGAATCTTGGCTTGCAAATCTTCGAGTTGAGACTTCTCAATGTTGATGAACATATTTCTTGAATTTATAAAATTGTTTTTATTTTCTAAAGAAAATTGCTAGTTGATGAAGTCTTCTTTTGTGTTAATCTTCTACTAGTAGTGTTCTCGAGTCTTCATGTTTCTTTAAATACGTTGAGGACTTGTGTCTTGGATTGCTTGCTTCTCAGAGTTGATTTCTAGAAGTAGTTGATGTAGTCTCTTAAATGAAGTGCCAATACACATTGACAATATCTTAGGTGTACAAAATTTGTAGTCATACTTTATATGGATCAGAATGATATCCAAATTCATAGGAGATAGTTATGTTGATGTGGTCTAACAAAATGACCTAGTTAATGGTGGGAATCCACCAAATAACCAAAATCCATACAACTTCCTCTTGGATGACCACCATGTTGAACAAATTTGCCTCACTAAAACCTTGCCAGTAAAACCCAATGGGAAAAAAAAATTGGACAAAGGAAAAAGAGCACAATAATCAACATTTTTGAGAGAAAATTAAACATCAATGAGATGTTGCCTTGTTAAAACCTTGTCAGGAAAACCATATGGGACAAAACCTGAAACGAAGGAAAAATAATACAACTTTTGACGTAAATATGGATGCTAATTAACTCAACTATATGAGTGTTATAGAAAACAAGCACCAAATCATAACTATAGTCTATATCATAGACAAGTTTTAAGCAAGCATAATATTGTAACTGCAGATTTAAGAAAAATGATATTCATGCTGCTAAAGCGTGAATTTTGTGTTTTTAGGGACTTGTCAAGATACCTATAACGTTGATATCATCAAAAAATTAATCCGGATTTTTGGTTTTGTACCAAATTACTAAAAACACATAAAGGATTGTTAAAACCTAATGCAACCGAGTCAGGTGGCTGTCTGATTATAATTTGAATCCTATAAGGATTACAAATTTGAATATGTTCCCAATCACATTTCTTGTGTAAATGCAATATGAGTCCTTCAAGGACTACCGCGCCAAAAGCATCATACATAGAGAACAAAAATTTATTGAATCAATCCTCGGGTTTGAGCAGAAATAAAACCCTTAAATAGTCCTAAAAAGGAACATATTTCTCGTATAACGTGTAATAACTACATCAACCTGTAAGTAATAGGCTTGGAAATTTTAAAGTGTAAGTTTTGGATCCAAAATTGCATTATTGAGAAATTAATCCAATCTAATTTGGATTATATGCCAACCAATCACATATGTCGATACTCCTCTGCAGAGGGGTTCACAACCACCATTTTTTATTATTTCAGTAGCTACCATACATGAATATTCGGCAATAATTTAGCTTACAACAATCGCACATTCTCAAGTGTATGCATATCTTGTAAATTTTACAGAATTACTGGTACCAGCGCCCGCAGACATTATAATCTCCACATCTTCCAGTGAGGAGATATGAACTATGAAAACGTGGATCTTGTTTGATATACTCTATTGAATTACTATCTGTAGCTTATTCTAAAATGCTATTTTTTTCTATATGTGATTGGATTTTCCTTTCAAGAGGCAAAAGCTTGTATAAAAGCAAAATGAGACATTTCACACCGACAACCTTTATTCAATTTGATCATGTTGGGAGAGAAATTGATATAATTTTGAAGTTAATTAACACAAGCTTCTGATAGTGTATGCTATCCCCCTGATCATGGTGGAAATTTTATTTTCTTATATGCGAAAACTTTAAGTATCGTAAAGTATTATCCGATTATTTCGAGATATATACTCACTATGAAATATATCTTTCGACATAAAAATAATGTAGCCTTAATAGACATACATATTTACCATCAACCATAGATTATTTTTGGAACGCAAAAAAAAATAAAATAAAATAAAATGATAGTATATCAAAACCAAAAGCATTAAAGATATGCAAACAAATCTCTGATAACTGCGTGACCTCAAGGGTCAACGAGATTGAATTATGGACACTTTCTTTATCCAAAGAAAATTAAATTAAGATCAACATAGTCACTACAAGGACTAATAATATTGGCTAACTAGCCGGGAGCGCACCCTTTGATCTTTAGTGTCAAATTCCAACTTCAAGTGGAACTATTTCAAATTTTGGAGAATAATACAAGGAAGACAACCAATTTTTTTTAAATTGGTGTTTGCAATTGTAAATGCCGTAATAACCAATCTCATCCTTTTAGGATCCATGGAGAAGTCTAATTCCAATTGGTTTAGATGATTCTTTTTGAGAAAAATAAAGAAATCATTACCGTATTCTTTGTAGAGAAAAATCTACTTTTTTGTGGATGCAGATTTCTTTGAAGGAATAGAAATCAATAGTAATTAATATTGGCTAATTAATAGTAATTAATAAAATTTTAATAGTAATTAATATTGGCTAATTAATAGTAATTAATAGAAATCAATAGTAAGGAATAGAAATCAATAGTAATTAATAAAATTTTATCGAAAAATAATAATAAAAACAATATTGTCGTTTTCAGTATCGCATAGTCAACTTTGTAGCTAACGAATAGTTTCTTGCAAATAAAATAAATAGAAACCATAAATCACATGATCTTTGTCTAATGGACAGAAGATACCAAACTCAATTGGCCGTATGTTTTTCAACCATACACATGATTATTTTCCATAAATGTAATTATATTGTGATAACATAAATCTTTGGCGATTACAGTTTCTATTTGTTTAATGAAACTGTAAACCGTTTTTAGATGGATTTTTTTTTCTTTCTCTATAAAAGAAAAAAAATTAGAGAAGAAAATATCAATTTTTGGTGATTACAATTTCATTAGGGGAATAGAAATTGTAAACCATCTTTCGTTGATGGATTTTTTAGTTTTTTTTTTTACTCTATGATAAAAAAAAATTATAGAAAAGAAGAAAATCAAATGTATTCCCAAAATTGATTATCAACATCTTCCCCCTTAAAGACCTTGACAAAATATGCTCTCACGTTAAACTGTGATGAAACCCTCGCTTCCTATTGGCCTAGAAAGGCCTTTTCTAATGCAAAAGCTATGGTGAGGACATTTGGCATAACTCTATTGGTTGCAATAATTAAAATTTGGTTATAATTTGGATACATTAAATACTTAACTGTCCGTTAGTAACGGTGTTGGAAAAAAAAATGGGTGGACAATACTTATGTTAGAATTTAAACTTGAATTATTTAGTTACACCGTGTTTACACCTATACTTAACTGTACTTTAATAATGGTGTACAAAACTCACATCCAAACCGTTAATTTAAAAAAAAAAACTAATAATAAAAAAAAAACGTGAAACTGTTGAATAAGAAATCCTGTAAAAAAAGGAAATTATTAACAAACCAAAGAAAAGGAAAGCGTTTTTTTTTTTTTTAAAGTGAACTTAAAACGTGGAATTCCTGTAAAAAAGGAAATCGTTAACAATCCAGAAAAAAAAAATTTGGATGAAATCAGGAGATCGTTCCCAAAAAGGAATTGGCCTCTCTTTACATTACTAACACCGTCAAAGGTGGACAGACACTCGCATCAAAATTAAAATTAAAATCAAAATCGTTAAAAAAAAAAACGTAAATTTTTTTTCTTCCAATCTAATTAAGGAAATCCATTTAATTAGGGAAATCCAATTAAGTAAATAGTGTTACAAAGGAAATTGGTATACTTAATTAAGGAAATTGTGTTATGGTGTTGGTATGGAAATCGTGTGATCCAACTTTTGTTTATATATGATAACGTAAAATTATTCAATGCATAAATCATGCAGCCTTTGATCAACATAAACTCAAAGAGTTTGTATCAATGATCCTGTTAGTCCTGCTGTCAATGAATCGATGAATTTGTTCAAATCTATAGGGATGCTGGGAATTGTTTTAGGAGGCAGCAAAACCACTTGCAAAGCCAATTGCAATGGAATGTAGTATTTTGGCAGATGTGGTTGTCGCAATTGAAGATCCAATATTGGGGAATAGAGTTTACTTTCTGTTCAGTTTAAAAATTCAGGCATTACTCTTTGTCTCCTGTTGATGCTGGTGGTACCATAAATAAGATATCGAATTAGACAATTCTATATCCTTGAGTATGCATCTCTAATCTATCAATAGTAAATAGGGATTAGTCACATTCGGTCATGGAGTTCTGAAGGCTTGACATCTGCAGCATCAGTTGCCGTTATCCCTTGGAATCTCTCTGACCTTTCTTTTCATGTAATTAAGCTACATATATTTCTATGGATCACCTCATTAATTTACTTGGCCACTTTAACCGGAAAATTCTAGCAAAGTTGTTGGGGTTTTAATCCATATAGGCCTTCTTAACAATAATCCCTGCTATAATTGTTGGTATCATCATAATTTTTTGGTTACCTTGCAGATGACTTTCAATTGGTATCAGTTGCACTATTGTATCATTTCGCACAAAATAAAAAATGATACCAAATCAAAATTATGATAAATTATGCACAATTGGTGTTCATCACATCTCCATTGTGTTTTCAATGTCATTGCATGGAACATAATAGTCTAATATAGGATACATGAGTTTTCAACTCTCTAAGTCTAAACACTTAACTTCAGCTTTTTAGGCTTTTAGCTAATTTGGAATATATGCGACTTTTCAGTTCTCCAGTAAAATCGTAAATCTTCGGCTCTTAAGTGCCATACTGCCAAGAATGTAGTTTTGACAAAAATAAATATTAATCTAGAGTTTGACGATGATCTCTGTCTCACCACAACTGACCTTCTTCACCACAATATCTGCTCAAAACTGCATTAGTTGCACTGATATCCACTTTGAAAAGGCAGTATATCAATTCTAACTTTCTTCTTTTTGATGTTTATTTTTTAGTCTATTCTCAAAGCTTAACTCTACCACTGACGTGATTTTCCATCCACTGTACACATTAAGCTGTCTACATTATGGTGTTTTCTCCCAATTCAAGACCATGCCTGCAGGAAGTTGCTCTTACTTATGAAGGCTGCAACATTGGTGTGTAGCCTGTCTATGGGGTTGAGTTAAGATGCAGCCTAACGTACAACTGAGGCCTCTAAGTGAAATAACGTCACGGTAATTCGAAAGACTGTCAATTGGAAAAAACATCAGTGCTGTACATAGGCCCACAAGAAGACTCCATTTTTTCTGTGGTAGTGAGTGCTTGCATAAATTCCAACCAGAAAACAAGTTTGATTTTTTTTTTTGTTCTCTGTAGTCAAATACTTATTAATGCTTCATTGTTCATGCTAATATTGTTTTCATTTTATGCTCGAATGACAGACATGTTAATATTCTCGAAGCCACAAAATTTTCAGGTGAGTTGTTCATTGAAATCAAGTTACATCTCAAGGTGAACCCTCACCCTGTAACCTATCCAAATTCTTGATTTAAAATCCAAATTTCCTAAATCTCTAATGACATAAATATTGAAGCACTATGCCAAAAGTCATAAGCAGACTTCCGGTTAGTCCTCCACATCATTTAAAAAAAAAAAAAAGTTTACAAACCCATAAGAAATGTTTTCAGACTATAGCCACCTGTGAAAATTCCATGCCAATTGCCAAAAGTTCTTATTAATGTAAATCCATAACATTAAGGTCTAATAAGATCTTTATGTCAAATTTTTAAGACCCACGACTGGAAATGCTCTAATCCACATAATGATCGTATAATGTAAATTTTTTCATGGTATGTAGTAGGCTCTCGGGGATAATCTTGCAATTTATGGGCAACACACAGTCGAGTAGATCAAAGTTTCCACATGCCAGCACGGGCATGAGAACTTTATTAACTATTAATAGTTTCGATACGAATTTTTTGCAATTTGTTTTTTGAAAAAACAAATAAAATCCGCACCTATTTTTTTTAATCTTTTTTCCGCCTACTTAACTCATTGTGACGGGACACAGCGATATTAAATCAAAAATTAATCGCCAAGGGGCTAAGGGACAAAGCCCCCGCGCAAACCAAATCAAATTTAAAGAAGAAAAAGAGTGCCCGGTGCGTAGCACGGGCACTAATCTAGTACTAATATAATCTTATACGTTGTAAATAGAAAAAATATTTTGAATTAAAACAATGATGATTAATTTACCATCGAATCTTTGTTGTGTAAATATTTACAGCCGCAACTTTTCAATCATCCATCCATGTTAATATCGTTTTCTTTTTCATGTATAACTAGGATGATAGAGGCCAGACGTAGCTTTGACCTCAATGTACAGAACATCAAATTCCAAGGGTAATAACCTACAAAACAAATTAATAAAATAATATTAAAAATATTGATTATCAAAACCTAGCCGCATAACCTGTTAGTGCACAACACATCGTGTGTATTCCTCTAATCTATTTTTAATTAGACCTCCTTTCAACCTTCAAATTGGTTGATAACATCAAATGCAAAAGACGAATTAATAAGCTATCACATATTAAAATAGACGCTAAAAAAAAAGTAAAGTAAATCATGATAAAAAGAGAAACTAGAGAAGGAGACACAAAATAGAGAGGGAGATAAATCTTATTAATCAGTACCATAGATAAACATTAGATCCTTTATTTATAAGGCTAGACACAAAGGCATCCCAGTAATAAATGAGATTTACCCTAAATATTCTTAACATAATTACACGTTTATAACAAAGAAAAAATAATGAACCCCAACAATCGTGATGGTTCAGGGTTGTGTCATCGCTTCACTGTAACGAATAAGGAAATTATTAAGTATGTTGTTTTACTTCAGCAAGCGGGTCAAAACATGAGGGATAGTGAAACCATGATGGACCTTGACCAAAGGTGTTGTGCGGAATATCGTCGCATCAACGGAAAAGACTTCCAATTTGGAAGTTGTTTCGAAATTTTAAGAGGGTTACCCAAATATAATCCAATGTTTATGTTTAAATTCTTAATTGTCAACTTAAGTCTAAGTATCAAGTTTTAATATTTGTCTTACTTTAGTTTAAATTAAAATGTAACTCTAATTGAAATGTTTCACTGAATTAAGAATAAAATTAATCTTAATTTTCAACAATACGAGTCAAATTTCCAAATTCATTAAACTTCGTATTAGTCATTAATAGTCATTTTATAAGACATAAAACTGGACAATAATTTGAAATATAGACTTTAAAATTAAAAATTTGGGACAATGTTCTTCATCTTGTTAATCTTCTCCATTTCACAAAACTTCTAATTAGTGCGCTCATGAACAGAGTTTCCTTTGTTTATCTTCTTCTTTGTCTTCAATTTTTTTTTACCTTGATTTTCCTTGTCTTAACTTTTCTTTGCCCTTTCTTAGTTGCAGGTTTGACTTGGTGTATATGGGTGAAAACTATTTCTGCCTGTTTTGGTAATTTGGGGTGTATGGATGAGAAATGAATCTAAACCCTAAACAAATGCACTGCACGGGAGTGCTTTTGATTCGAGAGATCAATCTATACAATTCTGGCCTAAACCAAGAAATGGACGTTCCAGACTTGTTTCGGTCACAAAGTGGAGGAGATGAGGTTGATCTTAGGGATGGAAGCGAAGAAGGTGTTGAGATTGTGAAGGTGTAGGTTGTTTTATGACTTGTAACAGAAAGGTGAGCAGGCTTACGAATAATGCAAGCAGGCTCTGGGTGTTTCGAATATAATTGTATTAACACTTGATTTCTGTGTTGTTCTCTGTTTTTTGACATAGGGAGAAGAACCTATTTATACAAGTCATTTGAGCCTTATTCACGTCTCTCGTGGGAAGTGGATAAAGTGGAGTGATGGAGTAGTGGAGTTGTGTGTTAGTGTCACATGATCAGTCTTGCCCACTTCTCCCATCATCACTAACCGTCCATGCCTTCTTGACACGTTCTTGTGATGGCGCGTTGCACGCTGCACGCTGTAAACCGCCAGACCAATACCCCAATATGTATCCCTCAGTTTGTGACATGATTGATGTCTCAAGTGTGTGGATCGTGGGACCCACAGAAGGTAGCATGTAATGCTAGATTAAATAACTAAGTTATTTGGAAAGTGTATATTCTACACATGTAATGCATCGAATATATTCAATATGCATGAAGCATCGCTGTTTTAAAGCTTAACAGAGTAAGTCACCAATTAAGCGTCTTAAAATAGCATCTCGTCCTGCCATTTTCAAGTGACCGTTTGGAGGTTGCATGAGCAATCCATACCTTGGTCGACCACTTTATGTGGAAGAGTGGCGGACGGTGATCACAGTGATATCTCACTTGTCGCCTAATTCCCATTCTAGGCTATCCGTCCAAGCTAGCGAAGTTGGAAGGATGAGATGGCTTGCGACCCTAATCTGTGACCGTTGGATTAGGGTTTGGTAGGTATGCAAGCTGCCACTTTCATCTCGAACGAATTCAAGCTTAGGGAGCGTTTCTGAAGGGACCGACTGGTCTTGCAAGGAGGTGGCACACTGATGCTCATGCCTATGCCAGCTTGACTCGCAAAGGTCTGATCTAAACCATTCAATTTGGACGGCTAAGAGGAACGGTTGAGATCAATTTTCAATAGGAATCCTGTGTCGTAAAGAATTCCTTAAGGAGGCATGGTATGCCACCTTTGGGCGCACGAACCGAGATGTCCGGCTTATGCCATCCTTGGACGATCAGTCAAGTATGAATCCGGGCCCACGGTGATCGCATCGACATGCTCGGTACCCTACAAATCAACATCTACACCCTCCGTCTAAGCCTACGAAGATGGACGCTCGTGATCGTTTTGCGACACGTGGATGATGCCGCAAACCCTAATTTAGGGTTTCAGACCGGCCAACTTCAACCGATCGGTTTTAGTGGTTGCGCGCCTCCTTTGGGGAGGCTGATTGCGCAGGTCCCACCTTGGTCTAGCGGTGAATACATGCATGCTTGCTTCACGGTCCTGGGTGCGATCTAAGCCATCCAACCATGCCTGCAAAGTTGGATGGTTGTGATCTGTTTGGTACTTTCACGGTTTCTCAAGGCATCACACCAACCGTGTTTGGGCAACCGTTTATTTCTACATGACCTGGTTGTGGGAGAACCGATCAAGCAGGTGGAAAGTGGGCATGCCAATGGGTGTACCAACACTTCACCACTTGATCGAGGCGCAATCTAAACCGTCCAACCATGCCTGCGAAGTTGGACGGTTGCGACCTCTTTGAGACTGTTTTCCGACAGTCTTATGCATTCAAGCCACTCCATGCCTGCTCTACCATCCCTCTTCAGTACTAGTTCTTGGCGGATATTCGGGGTAAGGAATGCGTTCGACCAACCAGGGCATAATCGGGCCCGCTGGTGGTTATTGCAGTGGTTTCCTGCTCCTGCTAGGGTTCGTCTAGGCTGGTTAAATCGTGCGGCCAACTTGCGTGGTCGTGATTGATTCTGAAACTGCTATGGACAATCCATATTCAATTATGCTCGATCGGGCTAGTATAACACACCGAGAGATGATCCTCTTTGTTAGAGAATAGTGTATCTTGTATGGGTATTTCATTCATGCCTCACTGTTGATGCTTGGATATTCATGTCACTCTGCTGAGAGTAACAATCAGTCATCATGCCGCACCAACCATAAGAGTTTTGCTGAGAACAACACAGGAAATACGAGGCGATTCATGCATTAATTGGTAATGCTAAAATTCACAGAATAATTGGGATTGTTGCTACATGCTCCATTCTAGGTGAATTAATAAAGCGAAGAAATATTCATCACTTATCAAATGGCCCTATCCTTTACAGGACAGCTGTACAAAAAATTGGTTTTACAACTTTAGCCATGAACTAAAGTCCACCATCAACATTAAGTCCTCTGCCTAGCACATAATGGTTACACTATTGTGGGGTAGGCATGAGATGGTGACGAATACATGGGAGAAAAACGAGATAAAATGAGCTTACCCGGAAAGCCTTGCTCGTCTACTATCGATTGCACATGTGAACACGCCGTTTCAAGCATGGAATCCTGAGTGAGACCTGTTTTTTTCCTTGGGCGTTTGAGCTAGGAATAAAATTCTTCTTTTACTAGGATTTCCTAGCATGGGTGTTTACACACTGATCTGTCCAAATCGTTCATATCTAGTTGCTCTTTTAATCTTTGATTAGGGTTTGAAAGAAAGTATGACTTGGTCGGTGTTGAATCCTCATATATCGAGTAGGCTTCGCAGCAACCGCTTTACTCTTCCTTTAGAGTTTTCTCAGCATATATACGTGCATGGAGATTTTAAACCACTTTTTACAATTTTACAATAGGTTTCTCTGGCAGAAACTCCGTTTCCTCATCATGTCGAACAACAGTGGATCATCTTCTTCATACCACCTAAGATCTTCTGTTAAGCGTGAACGATCTGCGTCTGGGCCTCATGGTGAGTCTCATGTTCGTGTTCTCCGAGTCAAGAAGGTAATACCGGTTTCTCTCTCTTTTCCTTTTCTTCTCCGCACAGTTTCTTGTTATTCATGATGATCAGGCGAATGATATTTTCTTTTTGCAGAGATACCCCACTGGAACATGTGTTACGGTTATCGATGACGATGACTTAACCAGTCCTATTTTTTCAAACTCGAACACGCATGCCGTTGCAGATCTTGAAGACGCTGATCTGGGTATCTCGTCTTACGAATACCCCAATGCGGGTCTTTCATTTGATGTACACATGAAATGCATGTCTTCCATCTACCGAGATGTCGGTGGATTCTTAGTGCGGAAGGAGTTTGTGCCTCTGTACACAAAAGTGTGGAAAAAGTATGGCCATATCGCAACCAGGAATGTAGTTCTAAGATCGCTTTCATCCGCTTCTGGTTACTACGGTTAACTGCCTTCTTCCCATGATTGCTGAGATGGAGAATATTTCAATTCGCAACGTCGCTGAATCAAACCTCGAAAAGTGGGAGAACATGGTATCTACCTGCGAATCCATGGAGTTCAATATGGGTTGGTTGCGGAAGCGTCTTGATATCATCAAGGTTGATCGAGCGGGTATCCCCGTGAATGTTATTCCTGCTGCGAAAGCTATCTTGGAGGAGGAGAAGGCTCTGGCTGCGGAATCAAAAAAGGTGGAGCAGGCGGTTCAAAACTTCAAGGATAGGAAATAGAAGTATCATTCTAGGTTGAAGATGATGTTTTCAAGGAACTATAATCTGCTGGATGACCTCTTCTAATCTACGCTTCCTTATTGTCAATTTTACTTTCGAACATTCTTGATTGCATGGGCAGATGGATGAATTTTTTTCTTTTTATTAACATTTTTTTTTTGAATAAATTGACAATTCAAATGTATAATGAAAATGCATGTATTTTCATGTCGTGGGATAGTTGTGGGACAATAATCAGGCATGGTATGCCTTGAGCCATTTTCCATTAATGAGTGTTTCTAACTTGCCTCCATCCACCTTAATGATCTTGTAGTAGCCGGTATTGTAAGCCTTGGAAATCACGTAGGGACCTTCCCACTTCAGAGAGAACTTTGGTACAGACATGTCTTGCTGAATGTGATTGACTGTCTTCAGGACCAAAACTCCTACTCCAAACACACGTGGCCTTACAGTCTTGTCATACGCCATGGAGATCCTGTTTCTATACACATGAGCGCGCTCCCCTGCCTTGCTTCTCCTGGAATCCAGAGTGTCTAACTCAACAATTCTTGAGGACCAAACTTCAGCCTCGCTCCAGTGGACCCCACTTGCTGCTGCAATCCTAGCTGACGGAATCCTAATTTCTGCTGGGAGAACTGCATCCGCACCGTAAACAAGTGAATATGGAGAAACCCCAACGGAACTTCTAGGTGTCGTCTGATACGCTCATAGCGCCATATGCAGCCGTTCGTGCCAGTCCCTGGGGTTGTCATGCACTGATCGATTGAGAATCCGGATCAGTGTATTGTTGGTACTCTTAGCTTGTCTGTTTCCTTGAGGGTAGTAGATGGTGGAGAAGACCTGTTTAATCCCATATTCTTCAAGCAACTCCCGTACCTGTTTGTTTGCAAAGGGAGTGCCATTGTCAGTAATGATATGCTTGGGTACACCAAACCTACAAATGATGTATTCTTTGATAAATGCGGCAATTTTCGCTCCTGTAGTTCCCCGTAAAGGGATGGCTTCAACCCACTTGGTAAAATATTTCGCCGCAGTTATGATATATTCATGCTGCTTCGGCGATGACGGATTAATCCTCCCAATAATGTCAAGTCCCCAGCTATAAAAGGGCCATGGACTGCTTATCGAGTGTAAAGGAGTGGAAGGCACGTGAATGAGGTTCCCGTGAACTTGACACTCGTGACAGTGTTGAACGAATGAAGCTGCATCATCCTTCATGGTCGGCCAATAGTATTTCTCGTGTATCTGGATAAATAGTTTCTGCTTCCCTTGATGTTCCCCTTCGTGCATTCCTTTCAACATAGTCGAAATATCTTCCTTAGACAGACACCGTAATAGACCGCCTCCAAAGCTTTTACTATATAGGATCCCCTCATGAAATACGAATAGCTTCGCCTTTTGTTTCATCTTGCCAGCATCCTTTAGATTGTCAGGAGTTACTCCATTACGGTTCTTTCCAGTCCCCAGCATGGCTTATGTTGAGAACCTCCAGCTAATGTGGCGGCACTTGGCAATTGGTGAAAGACTTCTGAAGTAAATGAGATTGAGCTTCCATTTCTGGCCAATAATAGCCCAGGCGTTGAAGACAACGGTAGAGCGTTACCACCAACGTTTGTCCACAAGTTTCAGTATGAACGCGGTTAAGCTGTAACTGCGCCTCTTCATCTCTGAGATATCTTGATAGGGAACCATCTGGGTTTCGATGATATAGCACACCATGAAGCATGAAATAGCTCTGCATAGTTTTGAGACTGACATTTCCTTGAGAAAGCGAGTTGCTAAGTTCTTGAATGATAGGAGTTCGCCAATCACACGTCTCAATATCTTCGCGTTGTGAGAGCCATGTTGATTCCACTGTCCTCCTTCTTACCGTCAGAGTCTCTTCCAAACCTTCAAACTGCAATTTGGGTGCCAGTGTGGCTAAACAATCGGCATGTTTGTTGTTGCTGCGACCAACATGGGTTATGGTTGCATCTACAAAGTAGTTCAATAGCCTTTGCGTTTCTGATCAGTACGGGGCCAGCGTTGCCTCCTTCAGTGTATATACTCCGTTCATCTGATTAACTAGTAATTTAGAGTCACCTGTTATCTCTAGGCGAGTGACCCCTGCTTGCTTGGGTATCGACAGTCCTATGAGAAAGGTTTCATACTCTGCTGAGTTGTTGGTGCACTGAAAGTCCAACTTGAAAGAATGTGAAAGGACTTTGCCAGTGGGAGATACTAGGACCACGCCTGTGATAAGCACGTAAGTGTTACATTTTATACACATATTTATATTAGCTAGGACTCGATATTTTGGCTAATCACATTGTTTTGAGCTATTTGTAGGAAATACATGTAAATCCGGTCATCCGAAGATAAATGGCAAAATGTGAAGTGCTTGTGACAAAACTGACAAGATATGGCTGGCCTGGTATTTCTATATATCAGCAGGACATAAGCCATCTCATTACGACTTGATTTAATGGAATAGAGTAATATGTTTGGTTACCGAACATGTGAGCTGCACAAGGGGTTGAAGGAGTGGTGGCATTTTCTTGAGTTGCCAAGTGTTGACTGAATGGATTTTGCATCGTGAGGATATGGCTCAAACAATGCAGCAGTGGTGGGCTTTTTTAGTATGCTGTACAACAACAATATATCAATGGAAATGACGAAATCGAGAAGGTGTTTTCTGGAGTGGCTTTGTTAAGGGCTGTACAGCCGAAGTGCAGCCTGTGTTTCCCACAAGAATTTTCAAAAATGTTGTTGGCTGATGGTGCTGTGACTGAGATGGTTTTGCTCGTGCTATGCTCAAGTTTGACAAGTTTTGGACAGAACTGATGGGTTTCCAGCGTCGATTACTGAGATTTGATTTGCAAAGAAGAATGATCGGGTTGTCTTCAATGGTTGAACAACTGGTGTTTGTTGGATTGAAAGTTCGCTGAACAATTGCATGATAAGATGGTGTTTACACAGCAGAGTCGATGGAATTGATGGCTGTATATACTTGGCAGTCAAATGAGTTGGGAAGTGAGATTCAGCTGGGCTTGTGATATATCTCGGCTATGATGACCAGGGAGAAAGCAAGTTAATGCAATGGCTCGAGTTTTCGATGGGTATGGCAGACATCTTCACCGGAGAAACAGCTGGGAAATGGATGTGTAGTAATATCCTTTGCCATTGATATTAAGTGACCAATGGGAGATTTAATCCGAGTCTGCGACGAATGGACGGACACGGACATGAAGGAAGAAGGGTAGTATCGACTGCTGCTTCACTGTTTTCTTACGAACGGAGATGGTGTCGAGACGGCACCAATGCCGCTGCTGGTTTGGCATGGGATCGATAGTATAAATCTTGGTGGAACTGATGCAATGGTGATGTTCAATCGATGGAAAGTTGTTGCCGTGACCAAGTTCAATATGAACAGTAATGAGATATACGTTGGCTGTGCTGTTGTGGCGTCAGACTAAGAGAAGATGGAATTGGTTGTGATGGTCCGTGTGTTGACCTGAGTCGAGAAGAGCAGAGCTTGCTGGTACTGACGATTAATGGCGAGGGTCAAATGGAAGGTGCAAATGGGGAAGAAAGATAGGAGATGGCTTAGAGCAATCGATGAAGTTGAGTTACATAAGGTGGCTGGTGTGATCGATAGTGAGAAGACTGCAGACGTAAATGGAGGAGGGGTATTGATTGTGCTTGATGGTGACAAACTGGTTGATGCTAGTCCAACTCCAGCAACTAGTTCATTCACAGTGTTGTTGATTGGTCTTATTGGCTGACGCAAGTGGTTCGATAGTTTGCTGGAGATGATTGAGATGTGGGTGATTGTGATAATGGTGCATTCCGTATCTCGAATGAGTTTAGTCCGAAATGGTGTTTTTGTTAGCCAATTAGGGACTGAATGCGTTGCTGTTGATGAGATTCAGAAGTTCACGGTGTTGGTTCCGTGTCTGGATTTTCAAGCTGGAGTTAAAGATGATTTGGATGGACTGGGCCTTGCAATGGGCTAGGTCGTGTTTTAGAGTTGAGACTTTTGCAACAGACGATATAAACGAACAGAAAAAAAAGAAAGGAGGAGAGGGGAGATCCGCGGCTACAGTGCCAGAGAACAAGGGAGGAGAAGAAGCTGCCGTGAAGCCATTCAAGCATAGATAGGGAGAAAGACGACGCCATTGGTTTAATCTTTTCTCTCTTGATTATTGTTTTTATGGGTTTTAAGAAACCCATGGTTATGTATTTCTAAACTTATAACTAAGGTTTATATTGAAACCACTTTGGGGTATTAGACTATTTTTAATTAAATTGAATTATCGAGGAATAGACCATTATGATTTGAATAGATTAATCTTTGAATATTGTTTATTGATTGATTGAAATATTAGTTGTTGATTCACCGGTTTTAAAAACCTATGTGCGTAATTGATGGTTCTACAAATATATTTGTTCTTATTATTTGATAATCTATGCTTGGGTTAATGTCTTTGATGGGTTATGCTTAGAAAAGCCAGATAATATTTGTGAATCAATATTTTAGTTTCGTATAACTTTCTCGCTAAAATTTGATGGTGCATGCTTGGATTTAGTCTTTTGATGTGTCATGCTTAGGGTGTCCCAGTGATATTTGCGACACCATTACATATAATAGGTGATGTCGATAGAACGGACAATAGACAAATATTCAGGAGTTATGTTTCATTTCAGTAATTGAATAGAAATAGTGGTGGATACTATAAACCCTGGTTACTGATTTTTCCATTCATTTTATTGTATTTCAGTAATTTTATTATTTCGTTTTACATTTCTCATTATAAAAATCCCAAAAATCATTTCTTGTTAGTTTTATTAGAGATATTGATTACAGTATTTCTACCACTCCTTGTGTGAATGATCCGTACTTGCCTCTGTCTACTAGTTGGACACCGTGCGATTGCGGTTATTTATATAGGCATCTCCGGATCCTATCAATTTTTGGCGCCGTTGCCGGGGAGCGGTTGTGGAATATTGTAATTGGTATTTTGTACATATTTATTTTATTATTTTCTGTACATAACTTTTTTTTCTTTTTTCTTTTAGTTCTTTTTACGTAGCTTATTTGATTTTTTTCTTAGATACCTTAGTCTGAAGAGCGGCGATTGGAGTCAACAATAGGCCTAAAGTAAGTACTTGATATTCTCACAAAGCTTTTGCAAGGTGAGTTATTGAGAATTACTTTGTATAATGGTTTCCAATGAGTTGACTTCTTTTATAGCTTTTTGGAATCTTACAAAAAGAGTTGAGACAGAGGAGTCATATGATGTTTTACCTGAGGAGTATGCATATCATGAACCTGCCGAGTGTGTAAACAATGATTGGAATTATTCTCATAGGTATGATCATTCCGGACCTTGTGAAGGTTATGATCATTACCAACCCGACCCTGGTTATGAGCCACAATTTGTTGATTCCAACTATTATTCACACATTTCTCCGTCACAGTATGAGAGAGATAATCAATCTTACTATGACCCATTGGCATCACAACTATCTTTATTAGAACGCCTCAATATTGAAATTGCTGAACAGACCAAAGCTAATGAGTTATTTTTTGCCGAGATGAGTAAAACCCAATCTTATATTGCTCAACTTTCTGAACAAACTGATTTATCGATTGCTAAACTAATGCATTCGATAAAAGATCGTGGTCTTACTGAGGATACAAGTTTTAATTTTTTTAATACTCTTGATATTAATGATGAAACCGCTTTAACTAATGAATCAATGTGTATGGAGAATGATGATGAACTTGATAGTTGTGATCTTAGGAATAGAAACATTGTCATACCAAGTGAAGGTGGTATATTTAGTCCAACTCCTGATTGTGTTAATGATCACTCGCCTATTCAAAAGGAAGTGTTTAGGATTGAGGACACCATTCTTTTGGAAAGTGTGACATATCAGTGCTATAACAATGATGCTTATGAAGAATGTGTTAATTCAGAGGACAGTGTAGTTAAGTCTAACGACTTGGAGACATTACACTCTATATATAAGGTTTCTTTTAATCATCTTTATTGTGATATTCCTATTGATTCCCAGGTTGATGATGTTTATGATGATGATTTAGTACAGGTTTGCAAACCTAGTAGAGAAGTTAATACACCTAGAATTGTTAGCACAACTTTTCAGAAGATTCCTAATTTTGGATTAGAACTGCGTGCTTCTCCAGTATTACTAGATTATTTTGCATCTCGTGATTTTTCTTTGCATTTTCATGACTCCCAGATCTTTCAGTTCCCATCCCCAGTGAACCACTTTAGTCGGTAATTCTTTTTACTGACGATATATCCTTTGCAAAAATTAGGTTTGAGGGTGGTTCTTTCCTTTTGATAGTCTCTATATCTTTACGTTGCTACAACGAGAGTATGAGATTGTCATTAATTGTATATATTGTGCTCTGGGTTGATCCCAAAATATTTAGGTTGTTGATATATGGAGAATCCTTTATGTATATTCCAGTAGGTAATTCTATTTTCTTGTTTTATTTTTATTAGTTTACTTTCGCATATTATGAATTTCTCATCTTAAATTTTACGTTGGATGACTCAATTACATTGAGGACAATGTAATGTTTAAGTGTGGGGGAGTGGTTAACTTTTTACTTTTCTTTTTCAAGAATTTTCTTGCAAATTATGACCAGCTGTTGAGCGGGTCTAAAAATAAATAAATAATAATAATAATAATAATTTGATGACCAGCTGTGTAGCGGGTCTAAAAAAAATGATATGACCAGCTGTGTATCGGATCTAAAAAATAAAAAAATATATTATGATCAACTGTGTAGCGGGTCTCACGAAAAAAAAACAAACAAAAAACAAAAAAATATTACTATGATTGTTAGGGTTATGACCAGCTGTGTAGCGGGTCTTTTCTTTTTCCTTGCATGTTATGATCAGCTGTGTAGCGGGTCTAAAAATAAATAAATAAATTGTGTCGCGGGTCTTGTGTATGGCATTTGTCATGACCAGCTGTGTAGTGGGTCTAACTCTTTCTTATTATATGACCAGCTGTGTAGCTGGTCTTCTTCTGTTTTGCTCAAGGACTAGAAAAATATAAGTGTGGGGGTGTTGATAAGCACGTAAGTGCTACATTTTATACCCATATTTATATTAGCTAGGACTCGATATTTTGACTAATCACATTATTTTGAGCTATTTGTAGGAAATACATGAAAATCCGGTCATCCGAAGATTAATGGCCAAATGTGAAGTGCTTGTGACAAAACTGACAAGATATGGCTGGCCTGGTATTTCTATATATCAACAGCACATAAGCCATCTCATTACGGCTTGATTTAATGGAATAGAGTAATATGTTTGGTTACCGAACATGTGAGCTGCACAAGGGGTTGAAGGAGTGGTGGCATTTTCTTGAGTTGCCAAGTGTTGGCTGAATGGATTTTGCATCGTGAGGATATGGCTCAAACAATGCAGCAGTGGTGGTTTTTTTAGTATGCTGTACAACAACAATATATCAATGGAAATGACGAAATCGAGAAGGTGTTTTCTGGAGTGGCTTTGTTAAGGGCTGTACGGCCAAAGTGCAGTCTGTGTTTCCCACAAGAATTTTTAAAAATGTTGTTGGCTGATGGTGCTGTGACTGAGATGGTTTTGCTCGTGCTATGCTCAAGTTTGACAAGTTTTGGACAGAACTGATGGGTTTCCAACGTCGATTACTGAGATTTGATTTGCAAAGAAGAATGATCGGGTTGTCTTCGATGGTTGAACAACTGGTGTTTGTTAGATTGAAAGTTCGCTGAACAATTGCATGCTAAGATGGTGTTTACACAGCAGAGTCGATGGAATTGATGGCTGTATATACTTGGCAGTCAAATGAGTTGGGAAGTGAGATTCAGCTGGGCTTGTGATATATATCGGCTATGATGACCAGGGAGAAAGCAAGTTAATGCAATGGCTCGAGTTTTTGATGGGTATGGCAGACATCTTCACCGGAGAAATAGCTGGGAACTGGATGTGTAGTAATCTCCTCTGCCATTGATATTAAGTGACCAATGGGAAATTTAATCCGAGTCTGCAACGAATGGACGGACACGGACATGAAGGAAGAAGGGTAGTATCGACTGCTGCTTCACTGTTTTCTTATGAACGGAGATGGTGTCGAGACGGCACCAATGCCGCTACTGGTTTGGCATGGGATCGATAGTATAAATCTTGGTGGAACTGATACAATGGTGCTGTTCAATCAATGGAAAGTTATTGCCGTGACCAAGTTCAATATGAACAACAATGAGATGTACGTTGACTGTGCTGTTGTGGCATCAGACTGAGAGAAGATGGAATTGGTTGTGATGGTCCGTGTGTTGACCTGAGTCGAGAAGAGCAGAGCTTGCTGGTACTGATGATTAATGGCGAGGGTCAAATGGAAGGTGCAAATGGGGAAGAAAGATAGGAGATGGCTTAGAGCAATCGATGAAGTTGAGTTACATAAGGTGACTGGTGTGATCGATAGTGAGAAAACTGCAGACGTAAATGGAGTAGGGGTATTGATTGTGCTTGATGGTGAAAAACTGGTTGATGCTAGTCCAACTCCAGCAACTAGTTCATTCACAGTGTTGTTGATTGGTCTTATTGGCTGATGCAAGTGGTTCGATAGTTTGATGGAGATGACTGAGATGTGGGTGATTGTGATAACGGTGCATTCCGTATCTCGAATGAGTTTAGTCCGAAATGGTGTTGTTGTTAGCCAGTTAGGGACTGAATGCGTTGCTGGTGACGAGATTCAGAAGTTCACGGTGTTGGTTCCATGTCTAGATTTTCAAGCTGGAGCTAAAGATGATTTGGATGGACTGGGCCTTGCAATGGGCTAGGTCGGTTTTAGAGTTGAGACTTTTGCAACAGACGATATAAACGAACAGAAAAAAAGAAGAACCATCTTTTGGGGACTACCCAAAAAAGTTGGGGGACTACCCATCAGTTTTTGTGGAGGATATTAGAAGTAATATTTGGTCACCCCTTATAATTTTTGTTTCTAATACCCACTTTACCCTTGATAATAAACTTAGTTAGTGATTAATGATTAGTTAAAAACTGATTAGTGATTAGTTAAAAACTGATTAGGGATTAGTGATTAGTGTTTTATAAGTTGGATTGTTTTGTTTTTAACATTTTTTTTTTTGAGAGATAAGAAGAAGAAGGAAATAGGAAGAACAAGAGTATGATGTTTTGGGTACTCATGGATACTTCAAATTTAGTTAATGGTGCTTGAATTGGCCAAAACATTCCTAAAAATGAACAATTTACAAATTGATTTTCGTTTGGTTTACAAAGTTCGGCTACAACATTTGAAGAACAGGTTACCGAACTCATCTGCAAGTGTAGTTCGGTTAATGTTTCTAAAAACACAGGTAGCCGAACTCAGATTTAATGGAATTTTTAGTTTCAGAGAACAGTTCGGTAAGGAAATTTTTTTTACGACGTAACCGAACTAAAAGTTCGGCTGGGAAAAAAAAATGAAAAAAGTTGCGACGTAACCGAACTCAATATATAGGTTTTCATAGAAAAGTTCGGTTAGGAGAAAAAAATTGCGATGTAACCGAACTTCAGTTCGGTTAAGAAAAAAAAATTGCGACGTAACCGAACTAAAGTTCGGTTAGGAAAAAAAAATTGTGACGTAACCGAACTTTTCTCTGAAAGAAAAACCTCCATTAAAAGTTGAGTTCGGCTAGTTCGACAAAGTTTTTCACATAATTCCTAACCGAACTTCTCTCTGCAACTTACATTTTCAACTCATTTTAATGATTACTTCTCATTTTTGCAACCAAAAACAAATGACAAGTAATGGGTTTGTTATAATTTTGATTTTGTTTTGTTAATGATTTAAATTAAGCTATATATTGTGGTCGGTGGTGGTGGTGGCTCAAGGTGGTCGGTGGTGGTGGTGAGCGGCGGGGGTGATGGGAGGAGGTGGTTATATATATAGGTGGTGGTGATAGGAGGAGGTGGTAATATATATATATATATATAGGTTAAGGGTAAGTTAGTCATTTCCACATTTTAGGACACCCCTTATCATTTTAGGGTGGACATTTGTAGCACTGGGTAGTCCCCCACCTTTTTTGGGTAGTCCCCAAAAGATGGTTCAAAAAGAAAGGAGGAAAGGGGAGAGCCGCGGCTACAGTGCCAGAGAACAAGGGAGGAGAAGAAGCTGTCGTGAAGCCATTCAAGCATAGATAGGGAGAAAGACGACGCCATTGGTTTAATCTTTTCTCTCTTGATTATTATTTTTATGGGTTTTAAGAAACCCATGGTTATGTATTGCTAAACTTATAACTAGGGTTTATATTGAAACCACTTTGGGGTATTAGACTATTTTTAATTAAATTGAATTATCGAGGAATATACCAATATGATTTGAATAAATTAATCTTTGAATATTGTTTATTGATTGATTGAAATATTAGTTGTTGCTTTACCGGTTTTAAAAACCTATGTGCGTAATTGATGGTTCTACAAATATATTTGTTCCTATTATTTGATAATCTATGCTTGGGTTAATGTCTTTGATGGGTTCTGCTTAGAAAATCCAGATAATATTTGTGAATCAATATTTTAGTTTCATATAACTTTCTTTCTAACACAATTTGATGGTGCATGCTTGGATTTAATCTTTTGAGGTACCATGCTTAGGGTGTCCCAGTGATATTTTCGACACTATTACATATAATAGGTGATGTCGATAGAACGGACAATAGACAAATATTTAGGAGTTATGTTTCATTTCAGTAATTGAATAGAAATAGTGGTGGATACTATAAACCCTGGTTACAGATTTTCCCATTCATTTTATTGTATTTCAGTAATTTTATTATTTCGTTTTACATTTCTCATTAGCCTGCTCCTCCAGTGTTATTGCTAGGAGTGGCGGAGCCATCGAAATACACTATCCACACCTCTCTTTCGACAACAGAGATCTCTGAAAATTCACCGGGAAGATCCTCGTGTAATGCAGTAGTGCCTTTTCCAGGGAATGCTACCAGTAAATCAGCAACGGCTTGTCCTTTGATAGCTCTCGGTGATGTGCACGTTATGTCTAGCTCCGAATTTTGGAGAAGCCACTTGTCCGTCCTTCCTATCAAGACCGGCTTTGAAAGTAAAAACTTCGCGGGGTCAGATTTAGATATGAATACTACCTTGTTGGACAACATGTAATATCTGAACTTATGAATGGAATGAATCAGGGTTAGGCACGCCTTCTCCGCCTTGGGATATCTGAGCTCAGCATCCCTTAGTACTCGACTGAAGTAGTATATGGGATGTTCGACTCCTTTATCATCCTCATGTGCGAGCAAATCCCCTACGACAGTATCACTGAAGGCAGTGTAGATATACAGTGGTCTCCCTTGGACATGGGACTTCATGACCGCTGGAGACGACAACATCCGTTGAATCTTCTAAAACGCTTCCTATTGTAGTGCGGTCCATATGAAGGTTGGTCCCTTCTTCATCAAGGGAGTGAATGAAGCAACGAGCTAAGCCAAGCCGGGTATGAAACGCTGAATGTAATCTACCTTGCCCATGAAGCTTTAGAGTTCCTTCAAAGTTCGTGGAGGCGGCATCGTGAGGATAGCTTGAGTCTTGGATGGGTCTACCTCGATTCCCTTAGCAGTTACATGGAATCCCAAGAATTTTCCTGAAGAAACACCAAAAGTGCATTTCAATGGGTTCATCTTTAATTTGTACTCACGGAACCTTTCGAACACTTTCCGCAGGACTCCTGTGTGATCCGACCGAGCTCTCTATTTGACTACTATATCATCCACATAGTTTTAAACTTGTGTGTGCATCATGTCATGGAAGATTGACGTCATATCATATTGATAGGTCGCACCAGCATTCTTTAAACCAAATGGCATTACTATATAATAAAAATTCCCGAGAGGAGTTCGGAAAGTTGTCTTACTTGCGTCATGCTCGTACATTCTTATCTGATTGTACCCGATGTATCCATCCATGAAGAAAAACATGTCGTTCCCACTGGTTGCATCTACTAACATGTCAATGTTAGGTAGAGGAAAATCATCTTTGGGACAACATCTGTTCAAGTCTCTGAAATCTACGCAGCACCTGATCTGTCCATTTTTCTTTTTTACTGGAACCACATTAGCCAACCAGGTTGGGTGATGAATGGGTTTAATGAAGCCAGCGGCTAGCAGCTTCTGTATCTCATCCTTGATCTGCTCTTCCACTTCGTGCCTGAATTGCCTCGGAGACTGTTTGATCGTCTTGGATCCGGGTATGACATGCAGGTGATGGGTGACCAATTTTTCATCTAAACCGGGCATTTTTTCATATTTCCAAGCGAATATGTCTTGGTATTCCTTGAGGAGTTGCACAAGTTTCGTACGTTCATCTGTGGACAAGGTTGAGTTTATGGAGATAGGCATGGGGAATTTTTCACTCCCGATATTAACAACTTCAAGCTCGTCAGTCGTGGAGTTGGTGTCGTCCTACAGCTGTCGTGGAGCATCCAACACATATTCTTGTGGCTCTTCGTTGTTGCAGCATTCCATTGGACGGAGAGGCTGGGTAGTAGCCTCCCCTGCTAATTGCTAACTGCGGTGTCGGTATACGGCATTTCCCTTCTGATCACATCTTGCCACAAAATCCAATTCTCTTTTAGTGTGAACATGAGTTGTAGCTCCACCAGGCGAAGAAGGATGTTTTGATGTATCATAGGGCTTAACCTTCAATGATGCAAGCCGGTCCTCTTCCTGGATTGATGCCCACGTGGGGAGTGGGGTGCAATAAACTTTCCCTGATTCTCCATGCGGAGCTTCTTCCGACTCAAACAACTCTACGCCACAGATCGGTGCGTAAGGAGAGAACGATGCATGAATACGAACGGCTTCCTTATTCAGCATAGTCTTCGAGCACTGGTGATATGTTGAAGGAACAATTCTATTGTCATGAAGCCACGGTCTCCCCAATATAATGTGGTAGTCCGACTCCTTTTCTATGACTTCGAATTTCACTTTAGACTGGACGGGTCCTACAAGTAAATTCAGATTGACATACACGTAAGTGTTGGTTTGGTTTCCTTCAAAGTATGTCATCGTGGTAGGTTGTAGCATGATCTTGTTCGTGCGAACCTTGGCCTTCTTGAGTGTCTTGAGGGTAATCACATTCGAAGACGCTCCTGTGTCGACGAGGGCCCTCTTGAACTCTGAATCTTTGATGCATGCAGTAACGTGTAGGGCCTAGTTGTGACCTTCTTATGCCATCATGTCTTCTTCTGTAAACGTAACGTTATTCACAGACATATCCGGTATTTTGGTGGTTTCTGGACGCAAAGGAGTTAGCTGTACATCCAAGGCTATCTGGTTGATTGCAGCGAATATCTCCGTCCGCTGATTCTTTAAGAGGTGTAAAAGTTCGCACAAACTTTCCACTAGAGAAGCAGCTTCCTGGTCCACCGGTCTTTGGTTCATGGTGAAACTGTTGACTTGAGGAGGATCGTTGAGAGGGTCAGCCCCCAGTGTAAAAATCTGCGTGACAAGGGGACCGCTCATCTCTGATGTCATATAGACAAGGAGATCAAGTATGCCATTTATCGTTTCTTTGATCAGGTCCATGATCTTCATGTGAATCTCCTGCACCCGTGCTAACTCGATTAATGTTGGGATTCTTCTGGTTACGCCATCAGATACACTGTTGGTAAGAGGGGTATCTTCATTGGAGGAGCTTCGACCGGAACTTGAAATTATTGGGGGATTCCTAAAACCAACCATTTTGAAATCGGCCAAATAGGATTGGGTATTGAAGAAATTGACTTCATAACCGAGAGATTAATCTCCCACTGTGGTCGCCAATTGTTTATGGGTGAAAACTATTTCTGCCTGTTTTGGTAATTTTGGGTGTGTGGATGAGAAATGAATCTAAACCCTAAACAAATGCACTGCACGGGAGTGCTTTTGATTCGAGAGATCAATCTATACAATTCTGGCCTAAACCAAGAAATGGTTGTTCCAGACTTGCTTCGGTCACAAAGTGAAGGAGATGGGGTTGATCTTAGGGAGGGAAGCGAAGAAGGTGTTGATATTGTGAAGGTGTAGGATGTTTTATGACTTGTAACAGAAAGTTGAGCAGGCTTACGAATAATGGAAGCATGCTCTAGGTGTTTCGAATATAATTGTATTAACACTTGATTTCTGTGTTGTTCTCTGTTTTTTGAAATAGGGAGGAGAACCTATTTATACAAGTCATTTGAGCCTTATTCACGTCTCTCGTGGGAAGTAGAGAAAGTTAAGTGATGGAGTAGTGGAGTTGTGTGTTAGTGTCACACGATCAGTCTTGACCACTTCTCCCATCATCACTAACCGTCCATACCTTCCTGACACGTTCTTGTGATGGCGCGTTGCACGCTGCACGCTGTAAACTGCCAGACCAATAACCCAGTATGTATTCCCCAATTTGTGACATGATTGATATCTCAAGTGTATGGATTGTGGGACCCACAGAAGGTAGCATGTAATGCTAGATTAAATAACTAAGTTATTTGGAAAGTGCATATTCTACACATGTGATGCATCGAATATATTCAATATGCATGAAGCATCGCTGTTTTAAAGCTTAACGAAGTAAGTCACGAATTAGGCGTCTTAAAATAACGTCTCGTCCTGCCATTTTCAAGTGACCGTTTGGAGGTTGCATGAGCAATCCATACCTTGGCCGACCACTTTATGTGGAAGAGTGGCGGACGGTGATCACGGTGATATCTCACTTGTCGCCTAATTCCCATTCTAGGCTATCCGTCCAAGCTAGCAAAGTTGGACGGATGAGATGGCTTGCGACCCTAATCTGCGATCGTTGGATCAGGGTTTGGGAGGTATGCAAGCTGCCACTTTCAGCTCGAACGAATTCAAGCTTAGGGAGCATTTCTGAAGGGACCGATTGGTCCTACAAGGAGGTGGCACGCTGATGCTCACGCCTATGCCAGCTTGACTCGCAATGGTCCGATCTAAACCAATCAATTTGGCCGGCTAAGAGGAACGGCTGAGATCAGTTTTCAATAGGAATCCTATGTCGTAAAGGATTCCTTAAGGAGGTGTGGTATGCCACCTTTGGGCGCACGAACCGAGATGTCCGGCCAAGGACGGCCTTGGACGATCAGTCAAGTATGAAGCCGGGCCCACGGTGATCGCGTCGACATGCTCGGGACCCTATAAATCGATATCTACACCCTCCGTCTAAGCCTGCAAATATGGACGCTCGTGATCATTTTGCAATACATGGATGATGTCGCAAACCCTAATTTAGGGTTTCGGATCGGCCAACTTCAACCGATCTGTTTTAGTGGTTGCACGCCTCCTTTGGGGAGGCCGATTGCGCGGGTCCCACCTTGGGCTGGCGGTGAACACATGCATGCTTGCTTCATGGTCCTGGGCGCGATCTAAGCCATCCAACCATACCTGCGAAGTTGGATGGTCGTGATATGTTTGGGACTTTCACGGTTTCTCAAGGCATCACACCAACCGTGTTTGGGCAACCATTTATTGCTACACGACCTGGTTGTGGGAGAACCGATCAAGCAGGTGGAAAGTGGGCCCGCCAATGGGTGTACCAACACTTCACCACTTGATCGAGGTGCAATCTAAACCGTCCAACAATGCCAGCGAAGTTGGACGGTTGCGACCTCTTTGAGACTGTTTTCCGACAGTCTTATGCATTCAAGCCACTCCATGCCTGCTCGACCATCCCTCTTCGGGACTAGTGCTTGGAGGCTATTATGGGTAAGGCATGCGTTCGACCAACCAGGGCATAACCGGGCTCGCTGGTGGTTATTATAGTGGTTGCCTGATCCTGCTAGGGTTAGTCTAGGCTGTCTAAATCGTGTGGCCAACTTGCGTGGTCGTGATTGGTTCTGAGACTGCTATGGACAGTCCAGATTCAATTATGCTCAATTGGGATAGTATAACACACCGAGATATGATCCTCTTTGTTAGAGAATAGTGTAGCATGTACGGATATTTCGTGCATGCCTCACTGTTGATACTTGGATATTCATGTCACTCTGCCGAGAGTAACAATCAGTCATCATGCCGCACCTACCATGAGAGTTCTGCTGAGAACAGCACAGTAAATACGAGGCGATTCATGCATTAATTGGTAGTGCTAAAATTCACATAATACTTGGGATTGTTGCTACATGCTCCATTCTAGGTGAATTAATAAAGCGAAAAAGTATTCATCACTTATCAAATGGCCTTTTCCTTTGCAGGACGGATGTACAAAAATTTGGTTTTACAACTTTAGCCCTGAACTAA
Source organism: Papaver bracteatum (assembly GCA_023529315.1). Lineage (NCBI taxonomy): Eukaryota > Viridiplantae > Streptophyta > Magnoliopsida > Ranunculales > Papaveraceae > Papaver > Papaver bracteatum. The sequence goes on from JAJJWX010002182.1 coordinate 4,372,730, forward strand.
AATCCACCATCAACACTTGGTTAATATCCAAAACTTGAAGACTTCTTTGTTTTTACCTTTTTACCTTTTTTTTTAATAACTATCACATATCTTCTTAACGGAACCTTCAAGCACTACTGCAGAAAAATCAAGTTGCGTTGCCGAATCGAGTTGGGATTGAAATTGTGCTATTTGGGAAAATTCATAAAAATAAATAGAAAAATAAAGAAAAATTTTGTGTAAATTTTTAGTTTGAAAATTGCCTATTTGTAGGCGACGAGGAACTAGCTGTTAGCGCTAGACTGAATACCGAACGGTATTCTTGGTAGTGCTAGCGATAAAGACTCCATCGCTGACGATATTAATTATTTTGCTCGCTAGAAACTCTATCGCTCAGTGATTTTCCGATAGTGACACAACTCATTTGCCATGTCACCTGGTATGTCAAACATTTTTTTTAAACCTTGTGCATAGGAATAGGCCTAAGGATATTTAATATTGGTCCTGATACAAGTGACAGTCTGTAACTTTTTTATTTGCTTAAATGAATCTAAACTTTTCATCGGAAAAAAGAAGAAGGTTAACACGCCTAACATCAAAAAATGAGCAAGTGTATTTTTTTAGCTAAGACCTAAATAACCATGCCCCCTCTCTCTCTCTCCGCTTTACCGACAATTTCCGACAGAGGGGAAAAAAGTTTTCCAGCAAAGAAGATCTGAGCATTACATGTATTAATCCTCTAATCCTCATATACAACTTGATTTTCTTTGTGTCGAGAAAAAAATCAGTGAAGAAAAGAAAACCCTAACCCTTAACTCAATCTTCACTAGCAAACCCTAAAACAGCTAAAACCTCGATTCATCGGCCCTTCAAATTTAATTGGGTCGCTTGCTTGCATATTAGTGTGATATCCGCTTCATTCCTGAAGTTGTTTTGATTACCCATCTTGGATATGATTGATGAGAATTGGTTTTTCATCGAAGATTTATCGGCTCTAATCTTCTTCGATAACCTATCTATGGTTGGTTCCATATGCTACATACATCACCTCATCTCTATAATAAGAGGTAATTTCCAGTTTCCAGTTTGGTTCCTCCTTAATCACCTCATCGAAGAAGTAGAAAAATCAGTCTTTGGCCTCTATACAATTTCCAATTATGTCACACCCTGATATTAGATCTATTCTTTAACCTTCAATTTCATGTTATTCCCAGAGACTGCTGTTTTTAAATTTCTGATTTCCTTAAACCCTATGAGATCAATCGTTTGGCATACCTATCTCTCAAATTATACCAATAGTTTCCTAATTATTTTATTAAAACTTGATTATTAATACCCTGTTTGCCGCTTTATGCAGGTTGTAATCGAAGTTCGTTAGAGAATAGCTCGGTTAAACCCACCAAGCGTTGGTATGTCAAGACTGGTTGTCATATTTTAGTGACTCAAAACTCATCTAAAGTCGCTTGATTATATACCAGAGTCAACTTCGTTTAGGTTAGACTAGAAAGTCTAGGAATGTTGAGACATACAAGTATTACTCCGAAGACCCGAATAATGTGAAGAATAAGCGAACTATAACGACATCGTCATCCTTCCGCTTGAGGTTAGTAATATTGACTTGAACTATTTCATTCCTAACGTATCTTTTAAGTCGTGTTGTATTAAAAACATAACCGTGAAGCTGTATATGCTGTACATATTTTATGATATTCTAGTGATGTGACATGGTCATATTTGTTTGATCATAATATTAGGGAAATATACTAGGAAGTATAACGCTTATCTTTTGAACTTCGCAGATATGATATAATCTTGTATATACTGTTATGATTATGTGAATGGGTTATGGTGAAGATTTCATCCTAGGAAACAATGTTTACATTTGTTTAAAGGAAGTAAATTCATGAACTTGTTTTATGAATCAAAAAGGAAATCGCTAGGCTTATTGGTATGACTATTCATTGTAAATCTTTGGATTACCAATATGTGTGAGATGGTAGAACCGATCGTAACTTTGTTATGTATCTTGGTATAACTAATCACAATGCCTAACTTATGATTTAGTATGACTAGTTATTTATTAATTGGTGTGACCGATCCTAAGTAATCACCATGAGATGGTATGATCTATATTTGTAATTGGTGTGACCGATCACAGAGAGTTGTGTAATCGATCCTTGTAATTGGTGTAACCGGTCCTGGTAATTGGTGTAACCGATCCTGGTAACTAGTATGACCGATCTCAAGCAATACCATGAGTATATGCTAACCGGTCCTGGTAATTGATGTAACCGATCCTGGTAACTGATGTAACCGATCCTGGAAACTTATGTGACCGATCACAAGTATTTCCATATTGAGGTATAACCAATCCTAGTGATTGGTAGAACTGATTGAACCCATGTATGTGATTCGATTGTTGATCAATCACATAGTAATCTTGGAATATAGGTGAACCAATTCTAAACTTTTTTAGAAGTGTGGTATACCGATTCCAAGAATGTAAATCCATGTAAATATGAATAAGGATTTACAGTGAAATGATGTCAACATACTTTGAAAACGTATAATAACTCTTATCATTTATTATTCAAATATATTCCTTAGTACTCAAGGATATCCTGTGCCGAAATAAATCGATAATCTTTTAATTAAGGTTTTTGGTTTTATATGCTTTAATTACCAGCAATTAAATGCATATCTCTAGAGAATAAAAATTAGTAATATGCATTTACTAATTGGAGATTTTCTATTGAGAGATTTCGAAAATTTTGGACAAGCATTTATTGGACTTAGAAAAACCAAATTTTGTTATTCATTGTATATCTTGAGAATATTTTCGGTTTCGGAAATTCCTTGGTATCCAACATCCTTGGTCTATCAATACCTAAGTATGCATTTCTAGCAAACTATCCTAAGAGCCAGGTGTTGGAGCACTGCTCGGTCAAACTCGCATGCGTTTCTATCTCAAGCATGTTTGTCAATCTTAGTGATCAAAACTATAAGGTCTTAATTTCTAGTCTACTATAGCTAAGGTCTCGGACTAGGATAGAAAGTGTAGTTGATCTCAAGAACTCCATGGAGATCATCATACAAGATGAAGGACTACTCAAGGGACCAGTGGATCTTCATCGACTAAAAGGTATGTGGAGACTTGAACTTATCTATCACTCAAAAGTCTGTCTACTCTATCTCCTATCTTGAGACAAAAGTCATTTTACAATATAAACTAAGAATATGCACATGTGACATTTCGAGCTGAGTATATCTCGCTTATCTATTTGTCGAAATGGGTGTTGGTAAAGCTTTCGCTTTAGCCAAGTTCATCTTTTCCTAGTGACGAAAGTCATGTTATGTTTCAATCACTTTGGAAATCGCTAGGACGAAAAATAGTTTGTGAATAGCAACTATATAACGCCCTCTGAGAATGCTTCAATGATTGAAATGAAAGTTTAGACTATATAACCATTGTGGGATATAAACATTATTGTGGCAACACATATATGTATAAGTCCTTAACACTTGAACCGAAGTTTGAGAACTTTGTTGATCAAGTGGAACCGGAACGTGAGCAGCAACTCAGTCTGCGAACCCAGTCCGCGAACTGGCGTAAGTTCTCGAACCTGAGAATATCTGCTGAAGTTGAAGCTCAGGTGCAGTTCGCCAACTCAGTCCGCAAACTGATAGAAGTTCTCATCCCGAGAAATTCTGCTGGAGTTTATTTACTTCAACCGGTTAGCTTGAGTCCGCGAACTCAAGAGGTTATGTCTGAAAACGGTGTTCGTGAACTTATCTTAAATTACTAAGGAATGATTTTGCAAACCGTGGCTTTATAGTTCATGAAATGATTTGAGTGAATCACATCATTTTTGATTCAATTGTGTCTCTTGTAATACTTGGGATCTCTTAGCAATTGAAAAACTCTCTAACTAGTTCATTTGGACTAGTTATGGTGAAGAAGAATATGGTTGATATGAAAGTTATCATCTGGATAACCATTTGGTTGACTAATATTGAACCAACCATTGTACACGTTTGGGTACGGTTACACGACTTAAAGACTTCATTGGGATTTTGAAGCCAGACTGATACTACTTTTCTTGTAGTTGTGAGATCTGATCTTGTTGTTTCTATCGTATGAGTACAATTGTAATAATTGGCTTGAGATTTGTATCTCTGATAGGCAAGATAAAAGTAGTCACAAACATCTTCATCTCATTGTTTGTGATTCCTTAATAATCTTCTTCGTTGCGTCGATTAAGTTTATTGTGAGGTGATTGATGAAACTGAGCTGTTCTTCCGGAATATAAGTCTGGTTTTATCGATTGGTTCATGTTCACCTTGATTTATCAAAAGACGGAACAAAACTTGTAGGTTTATTCATGGGAGACGAATTTATCTATTACCTGTAGACTTTTCTGTGTGAGACAGATTTGTTTGCTAAAGTCTTCGACTTTGGGTCGTAGCAACTCTTGGTTATGGGTGAGATCAGCTAAGGGAATCAAGTGTCAGTATCATGCTGGGATCAGAGGCGTATGAGCATAACTTTACCTTAGATCAGTGTGAGATTGTTTGGGGATCAACTATAGTCCAGACCGAAGTTAATTTGGAGTAGGCTAGTGTCTGTAGCGGCTTAGTACAGTGTATGTTTAATATGGACTAGGTCCAGGGGTTTTTCTGCATTTGCGGTTTCCTCGTTAACAAAATTCTGGTGTCTGTGTTATTTCTTTTCCGCATTATATTTTTATATAATTGAAATAATACAGGTTGTGCGTTGTTCAATCGATTAGAATATCCGACCTATTGGTTGTTGATTTAAATCGATTGACACTTGGATATTGATCTTTGGTACCATCCAAGTTATCTCTCTTTGATTGGACTCATGAATCATATTTTCTTGAGTAAATCAAATCGACAGATTGAGATAATAACTCCTTGAGTATTTTTTATTGATTGAGTCTAGTTGATTCTCTAGAAAATAACTCGGAGTTGTCCATACAGATTGCTAATGGAAATATTGGGTGAGGTTGTTAGACCCCCACTTTTTCAATTGGTATTAGAGCAGGAAAACACATTAAAGACCTCACAAGTCTATGTTTGTAGGGATCTGACTCTATGGACAGAGGTGTTATCTCAATAAACGTACCACCAGTCTTCGATGGCTCTAATTACTTATGGTGGAAAATTGTTATGCAGGCTTTTCTTCAAGCACGTGATTTTCAATCATGGGTATATTTTGTTAATGGCTATGATCCTCTCGTTGCTGCAGGAGGAGAAAATGTTCCAAAGAATATTGCTGAATATAATCCTACAGAGATTCTTGATGCAAAGCAAAACTCCGACGGTTTGAATGCGATCATACATGCCATTACCCCAAATCTTCAGCACCATGTGTCTAATTTCACTAAGTCGCAATAAGCTTGGGATATCTTAGCAACCGTATTCGAAGGAAACTTCAGTGAAAAGGATGCAAGGCTTCAGAACCTTAATTCCGATTGGGAAAACCTTTGTATGGCAGATGGAGAAACATTTGTTGAGTTTAATCACAAAGTGTCTGAAATTGTTAATGCATCTTTTGCATTGGGTAAGACTATTCCTGAAAAGGACATTGTGATGAAAATTCTCAGATTAGTGCCATCTAGATATGATGCTAAGAAGCATGCCATCATTGAGGGAAATAACCTAGATACTCTCTCCAGAAACACGCTGGTTGGTAAGCTTAACATCTTTGATCACGAACTTTCATCCAAGGCTAAGGATGTTGCGTTCAAAGCACTAAATGACACTAAATTACTTGATAAAAGTAAAAAAGTGTATATCTCTGAAGATGATCACTCTGAGATAGATTCACCAGATAAAGATCTTCACAAATCGGTCTCGATGATCACAAGACAGTTTATGGATCTTCTATTGTAGAGAAGTAAACGGTTCTCCAGAGATAAGCCTAAGGTATCAGTCAAACCTCATAATCGTGTTCCTCCTAAAAATAGGGATATTGATGAAGTTGATGATGAGGATATGCCTCAGTGCTTTAAGTGTAAAGGATTTGGTCATTTTGCAAACGAGTGTCCAAATCGGAGAAAATACACTGGGAACAAAGGTCTTGCTGCAACTCTTGATGAAATGTCTGACGACTATGATTCAAGTGAAGATGAAAAATCAAGTGTTGCTCTTCTTGGTGAAAATATTGATTTTGATAATTGTAGCAATACACATATCAATTTTAATATTCTTTCAGAAGATAATCCAACTGTTCTGGAAGAAAAGGTTGACCCTTTTCTTGGAAACACTGTTTTTAATATCTCAGGATCCACTATGTGCCTATCCGCCTGCACAATTCAGAAGCTTGATTATTATCAAAGTGTGACGTGCTCATATTGTTCATTAAAAGGTCATGAACTCTCGAGGTGTTACAATTTCAAACATAAGCAAAGACACGTCAACAAACTTCAACGAAGAGCTAATCATCTAGCAAGAAATCTCAAACTTGCTCAGAAGACCGCAGAGGTATTAAGATTTTATCTTCGTCTAAGAAGTTAGTTTCCAAGGAAAAATCAAGACCATTTGAAAAGAAAATATGGTCAAATCGTTTTGATAGACAGAGGTCTATGGATTCCTCTCAAGAGGAAATTGGTGGACAAATTTTTGTTCACTACATCACAACTTAATTGTGTTGTTTCTAAAATCTTGTCTCACGTTCCTGATCAAAAGAGACAATGATTTTGTACCTCTCAGGTTTTAAGAAAAGTCTTGTTCTTCTTTTCTTAGTTATTTCTTATTTTTGTCTATCAAACAAAAGGAAAAGGGTATTATCGACAACTTTACTCTTGATAGGGATAAGAGTTGATCATTTACGCACCTATTTTAGGTTTCGAACCCTACATTCCTTTTCCTTCTCTAAAACCTGTTTTTATCACTAGACTACTTGTTGAGCCAATTGTGAATTCCTCTCACAAAAACCATTCGTTGATGGATGCTCCAAGAATGATGTCTTGCGATGGAAAAGAAGGTAATGTGATTGTTAAGCCATTAATCATGAAGGAAAAATAAAAATCTCCATTGCCTCCAACCTTGAAAAGAAAAAGAAGGAATATGAGGAAACCAAGGGTTGTTCCTTCAAATTCTCAGAAGTTTTCTGATGTTCTTGAAGTGTTGAAGGAGTTGCGTAAGGAGATTTAACAAATAAAGGCTTTTGTGTATAAGACTCATGAGATTCAGAAGGCCCTGGTTCGACAACAACAACCAAGAAGGTTCATCGATATAAACTCCTTTCTTAATGAACCCTATGTTCCAATGGATGTTGACGACAAGGAGTTCGGGGATGATAATGAATTCTTCAAAGGTCTTAATGTCTAGTAAATCTTCTATGTTTTATGTTTTATTTATAAGAATAACTAGTGTTTTGGAATAGCCATGATTGTGATTACACATAGCTATATCCAATGATTTCATCTTCTTGTTTTTAGATTTATTGGTTTAAATTCTAAACTGGTTTGGAAGATGATGGTTGCAGTATTAATCTTTATGGTTTTATATATTGAAATATTTTGATGGGATATGTGTGTTTATGTCCGTGAACTTGATTGTCCCATATTTTGTCAAAAGTAAAGTCGTTCACGTATTCGTATGCAAATATTGATAAAGGAATGAATGTACTTTTGGTAAAACACAAAAGTTAAGCCTATATTGTCAATTGTTGATGTAAGATAGATTAGAATCTTTTGTGATTCAAGGATAAAGTCTATTATGTCACTTTGTGATGAAAGAAAAAATAGAATAGGTCCTTGTTTTGTAATCCATGGTATAGAGCTTAATTGTTCCATATTATTATGTATTACCGTGAAGGTTCCATCTTGTATCTTATGTTGAGCACGATACGACTAAGTCGATTTCTTATTGGTATGGTTGGTTGTTCCATAAAGATGCAAAATGTTGAGCATTAAGAACTAAATTAATCAACTTGTGTGGTTATTTAGTTTGTATTCCATGAGTTCTCCCATGTTGAGTACATGTACGGTTAAGGTTGTCATTTCCTATGATAATCTTAGTCGGGGTTCCATAATCTCTTATGTTGAGCCCAAATGAACTAAATCAATCATCTTATGTGATTATTTAGTTAACACTCCATAGATTTTTCTCATGTCGAGTGTGGACAATTGAATTGATTACTTTGTGATTAGTTTAATTGTGTAAACCGGTTAGAGTATTTATGGGTTCTCTTGTGAATAATCTAATCGATAAATTAAGTCTCCATAAGTTTACTTGTGTTGAGCATATTTAGTCAAATTAATCTTGGTTCGCTTTGGTTAATATGATTGAATATTTTGGATTCCAAATTCATACTTGTATGCAATTTGTTGAGTCTAAAGAAATCCTTATTTTCTCTTGAAATTAAGGTCTCTCTTGTTGTTACTTTGGGAATGACATATTATGGGGGAGAGTTCTTTTGAACTTGCGCTTAATTTCCAAATCTTCGTGGGGAGTGCGGCTGTAGAATTTTTAGGGGTTATCTTGTATCTTTATAAGCTCCTTGATGAATGCATTTAGCCTCGGCTTTATGATTGCATCTAAACAAGATAATAGAACATTTACCTTTTGGTCATGAAATGTCTCTTACGGAAATTTCATTAGGATCCCGTTCTTGTACCTTTGCCAATTTTATTGACAAAAAAGGGGGAGAATTAATTGTAGTTCATACTACAAATACATATGGTTTTCGGATCATTATGTAAGGGGGAGTGGTTTCCATGTGAGATGGAGTATTGACTAATGGGGAATGAAGTATCACCATAGTATTGTTGTTGAAGTTGTGACACAATTGGACTTTGACGATGTGTAATAATACTATAACACTGTATAAAAATGATTGAAAACCAATGCTTTTCTCATTATTATAGCTACGGATTTTCAACAACGAGGATGCTAAACTTACAACCTTTGGGATCATTGGACTACTTGGAAGTGACGAAGATTTCGAGTATTGTTGAAGATTAGGCATGTGTAATAGGAGCTACAAAGTTTAGTTATATAATTTTTGTAATCTATATGTATTAATAGTTTTGCCACTAAAATTGACAAAGGGGAGATTGTTAGAGCACTGCTCGATCAAACTCGCATGCGTTGCTATCTCAAGCATGTTTGTCAATCTTAGTGATCAAAACTATAAAGTCTTGATTTCTAGTCTACTATAGCTAAGGTCTCAGACTAGGATAGAAAGTGCAGTTGAGCTCAAGATCTCCATGGCGATCATCATACAAGACAAAGGACTACTCAAGGGACCAGTGGATCTTCATCTACTAAAAGGTATGTGGAGACTTGAACTTTTTAATCACTCAAAATTCTATCTACTCTATCTCCTATCTTGAGACAAAAGTCGTTTTACTATATAGACTAAGAATATGCACATGTGACATTTCGAGCTGAGTATATCTCGCTTATCTATTTCTCGAAATGGGTGTTGGTAAATCTTTCGCTTTAGACAAGTTCATCTTTGCCTAGTGACAAAAGTCATGTTATGTTTCAATCACTTTGGAAATCGCTCTGACGAAAAATAGTTTGTGAATAACAACTATATAACGCCCTCTGAGGATGTTTCAATAATTGAAATGAGAGTTTAGACTATATAACCATTGTGGGATATAAAAATTATTGTAGAAACACATATATGTATAAGTCCTTAACACTTGAACCAAAGTTTGCGAACTTTGTTGATCAAGTGGAACCAGAACGTGAGCATCAACTCAGTCCATGAACCCAGTCCGCGAACTGGCGTAAGTTCTCGAACCCGAGAATATCTACTGAAGTTGAAGCTAAGGTGCAGTCCGCCAACTCAGTCCGCGAACTGACGGAAGTTCTCATCTCGAGAAATTCTGCTGGAGTTTATTAACTTCAACTGGTTAGCTTGAGTCCGTGAACTCAGTCCGCAAACTCAAGAGGTTATGTCTGAAAACGGTGTTCGTGAACTTATCTAAAATTACTAAGGAATTCTTTTGCAAACCGTGGCTTTATAGTTCATGAAATGATTCGAGTGAATCACATCATTTTTGATTCAATTGTGTCTCTTGTAATACTTGGGATCTCATAGCAATTGAACTACTCTCTAACTAGTTCATTTGAGTCATTTGGACTAGTTATGGTGAAGAAGAATATGGTCGATATGAAAATTATCATTTGGCTAACCATTTGGTTGACTAATATTGAACCAACCATTGTACACGTTTTGGTATGGTTACATGAACTCAAAACATCAAGTACATGTGTGTATGGTAAGATAAGTTTATGATCTAACGGTTGAGAGATATTAGCTTGTATCTAATCAGGTTTTCATCTAACGGTGAATATTGTATGCTTTGTTAGCAAGCTAACATTGATTGCAAACCCCGATTTGAAAGACTATATAAGGGAGAACTCTAGCAACTGGGAAACCTAATCCCCACACATTTTGTGTGATACTAGTTTGCTAAAGCTAGTGTCGATTCTCCTTTAACCTTTGGTTTTCTTATTCTAAAACCAGTTTAACGACTTAAAGACTTCATTGGGATTGTGAAGCCAAACCGATACTACTTTTCTTGTAGTTGTGTGATCTGATCTTGCTGTTTCTATCGTATGAGTACAATTGTAATAATTGGCTTGAGATTTCTATCTCTGATAGGCAAGATAAAAGTAGTCACAAACATCTTCGTCTTATTGTTTGTGATTCCTCAATAATCTTCTTTGCTACGTCGATTAAGATTATTATGAGGTGATTGATAATACTGAGCTGTTCTTCGGGAATATAAGTCTGGTTTATCAATTAGTTCTTGTTCACCTTGATTTATAAAAAAACGGAACAAAACTCGTAGGTATACTCGTGGGAGACGAATTTATCTATTACCGTAGACTTTCTGTGTGATACAGATTTGTTTATTAAAGTCTTCGACTTTGGGTCGTAGAAACTCTTGGTTGTGGGTGAGATCAGCTAAGGGAATCAAGTGTGTATCTTGCTGGGATCAGAGGCGCATGAGCATAACCGTACCTTGGATCAGTGTGAGATTGGTTGGGGTTCAACTACAGTCCAGAACGAAGTTAATTTGGAGTAGGCTAGTGTCTGTAGCGGCTTAATACAATGTATGTTTAATCTGGACTAGGTCCCGGGGTTTTTCTGCCTTTGCGGTTTCCTCGTTAACAAAATTCTGGTATCTGTGTTATTTCTTTTCCGCATTATATTTTTATATAATTGAAATAATACAGGTTATGCGTTGTTCAATCAATTAGAATATCCGACCTATTGGTTGTTGATTTAAATCGATCGTCACTTGGATATTGGTCTTTGGTACCATCCAAGTTATCTATCTTTGATTGGACTCGCGAATCATATTTGCTTGAGTAAATCAAATCGAGATATTGAGATAATAACTCCTTGAGTATTTTCGATTGATTGAGTCTAGTTGATTCTCTAGAAAACAAATCGGAGTTGTCCATACAGATTGCTAATCGAAATATTGGGTGAGGTTGTTAGACCCCCGCTTTTTCACCTGGCAAACTTTATCTTTTTGTTGTTTCTAGTGGAGCCTTCTAATTGGAGAGAAAAGTATCCTAATTAGTTGAAATCTCTTACGACCGCTCGTTTAAAGACTTATGTGGGATCAAGAAGCTGTACGTGTACCGTTGATGGGAAACTAGATAATTATAGTGTTATTAGTTTTCGATTGATTTGATTGACTAACGATTGTTGAAACATTGATTGCACCTAGTTTGTTTATTCTTGAGAATCTTCTTTTCTGATATAAGATTCACCTAAACTAGATCGGAGTATCGATGGCATCTTTAGAACTGTTAGTAGATCTAAAGATATCTTGTGATAATCCATTATTAACAGTCTCCATTCTGTGTGTGATTGATCACAAGAGATTCAAGTGGTGTTGTGCAGGTGTTTATTGAAGAAGAATATTTGAAGACAAAAAATATTTCTTATTTGGTTCTCTTATCTTTGGGTGTGCACAAACCTTGATCGGCTGGGATCACAACATTGGTATATTGAATTACGAAGTATGGCACTTATCTTTTTGAATTTCGTAATTTCAACATAGAAACTATCTTTGTAACTTATTACTAGCTTGTGTAATGAACATAGGATTGATTCCATACCTAAAAAACTATATTTAACTACATGAGTTTAAGGAAGTAGACTTGCAAAACTTGTTTCGTAATTGAAAGGAATCAATGAGATTGGTGGTCCATTTCATATTATAGATTCATAGAAGGACCGATCCTTACGTACCATGGATCCATAGCAAGAACAATCCCTACCTATTGGGTATATCTAGCAGGACCGTTCTCTATAGCCAAATCATATTTCCGATTTCACGTATTCCCGAGGGTCTGTGTGATTTTTGGAATATGGGTTGTTAAATAGGAAAGTTCAAAACATCGACTTAGTGAGTAAGAACATGTGTAGATCTTATTCTCTTATTGTTTAAAGATATTCCTTAATACTTGTAGGTGTAAATTATACACAGATCCAGGTGGCGATATCCTAGGCCTGATACACTCAGATACGAAGAAACGCGAAGCATAGAAGGAAGATTAGGGGGGGCGAGATTTAAGGAGCCACGTGGATCGGGCGTGCAGACATCGGACAAGACTTGATCTGGACTTCTGATAAAGCTGATACAGACAAGACAGGGTGGGTCAAACAAGGTGATATGGTCAAAAGGGTAAGAAAGTAGGAGACGCATCGGCCAATCGTAAGGGCGGCAACCAAGACAAGCGACATCGGGCCATCGGAACACCAGACGAGGTCGGCTTGGATAAGAGACAGGCGAGGGATGAAGTCACATCGGCCACACGAGACAGCAGAAGTCGGCCCAAAAACAGATCAGCAACTAGATGTAATGTGACCAACACCCTAACTTAGTTGTATGTAACCTCTTCTATAAATAGAGCGACTCGAATTCAAGAAGAAGCAGGTTGTAATCTTTGGGGAGAGAAAGAGAGATAAACCCGAGTTAGCATTAGAGAGAAGTGAATGAGAAGTAAGTGAATCTTGTAAGGAAATCCCACTAAGAGCAACACCATTGTAACACCGCAAAGTAATAAGATTCATCCTTTCACCCCCGTGGACGTAGGTAATCATACCGAACCACGTATATCTTGTGTTCATGGTTGAGCGTTTACTTTCGTTTGAGAAGAGTAGTACATTTCTATCCTTTGGATGTAGTTTGTAGTAAAATGCATCTACATTTAGAGTAGTACATTTCTATCCTTTGGATGTAGTTTGTAGTAAAATGCATCTACATTCTGGCGCCGACTAAGGGGACACGACTAAGATCTCCGGATACCTTGCCATTATAGTCTTCAGAGATGATCAACAGCTCCTCAATACACGTTAATGTGTTGGAGTAGAAGCTACGATGAACTCTGTTGGCCGAAGTAATGGTTGTTTTGAGTCATTTACTGAGCATTTAAAGTCATAGTAGTAGCAGCGTCTTCTTAGCGTCTTCAACAGTTTGATCGACAGAGAAACTTCACGAGCTCACCAGCGACTAACAGTTCGGGTTAGAAGCTACGTGAAGAATCTGTTGAAGGGACGACTGTTTGTTCTTGATAATTGTGTGTTTGTTAGCGTTAAGCGAGTTGTTTTTAGCTGCGGTAAGAAGTTGGGTGTTCGGAGTTACCAAAAGTTAGCGTTTTAGATGTTTCATCGTGTAATGAACTGTCGACCTTGTATAATTTTTATCCGACGGTGTAGCGTAAGTCGTCGGAAAGGTCATAATTAAATCTCGATAAAGTGGAGTTGGTACAAGTTCAAATTAATTCTAGGGGTTACTTTCCGTACTTTCTAAGCATCACGTACATAAGATCAATGATTTGGAGCATGTAGAACAAAGGACAAACCAACTTAAATGCATAGGTCGAGTACGGAGAGCGACGTCGTACAGAGTGATAGTGACGGGGAAGTGAGTACAGCCACAGATTAAGCATAAGACCAAAATAGAGTAGATAAACGGAACCCACCGGATAACCAAAGTTGACCCTGCATAGTGACAATAGTCGTAGAGTCGAACGTTTCGCCTTTTTTGTCTGTGCATTTTGTTAGAAAAATCAGGTCAAAGTAAGGGGTTCTTTTTCGTATTTGCTGACGTAGGGACGGGCGATACTCGGCTTATCACGCGACGTAACTAATGGCTAGCACATCAGGGACGATAAGGATGTTAAGGAATCGCACGGTCACTAGCAGCAGCATGCAGGCAGGGATAACGGGGCTGAGGCAAGGGAACAGTCGACAACCACCGCCCGAGGAATCTCATGCAGCTGCGCGAGGGATGCCTGTTGTAAACGAGGAAGTAGATGTGGGACAGAACGATAACACATTACCTCTGCACCAGATTATATTAACTCAGAGAAGATCCGATCAAGTCGATGGACTTACAGCTTCAGACACCAATGACGATGAGGAGGCACTTGCGGCGCGAGCTCAGAGGCAATCAACGAGGCGAAAAATTGAACACCAGGAAGCTTTGGGAAGGGAACAAGAGCGTCTTAGGCAGATTCAGTTGGGGCGAGCAATAGCAAGTGACATCGGCCCGACAACCATTCAAACTTCCAATCATATAACCAATCCAATACCGCCCCCACCACCCACATCAGCACCATTAAAACTTCGGCCATACCAACCCAATGGACATTCCAGTCATGAAAGTATGGACCCGACGTTGTTGGCCATTTTGGAGAGTCAGAGGAGACAAGAAGCGGCACTGAGGGAACTCCAGCAGCGGAATTTATCCTTGGAGTATGAGAACTACCAACTGAGGAACCAACGGACCAGATCAAGAGGGTCGTCAAGACGAGGAACATCGGGTTATCATGGCCGATCCGATCACACGCCACCCATGATAGGGCAGAGTAACATTAATCGGCCCAATCAGTCAGGTCAGCCGCCATTACCTCCGGTTCCCCCAATGCAGAGATATGGACCACCCGAGGACTCGTCCACCGATGAAGAAAAGCGAGGAAGGGACGGGCGACAAGATCAGACAACTCAAGCCAAGCTTAAGGATTTGGAAGCAAAAATCAAGCAACTTTCGGGCGGAAGCGAAGAGGATAAGCTGGCCGAGATTATGAGTGAATCCGAGAAAATGCCTTTCTCTCAAGAATTGGAACAAATGCCGTTCCCACCTAAGTGTGCTTTACCTTCATTCCCCTCTATATTCGATGGAACTGGCGATGCGACCGAACACCTTAAGATGTATACCATGTCACTGATCCAGTGGAGAAGTAACCCGGTAGTCATGTGTAAATTCTTTCCAGCTAGTTTGGAGGGCGAGGCGCGAGATTGGTTTTATTCGCTCGCACCTGGTTCGATCAACGGGTACGATGCGCTAGTCGAGGCCTTCCTTGAGACCTATATGCATAACAGTCGACCTCGGCCAAGAATGAACAAGCTGTTTACCCTCGCCCGAAGATTCAGAGAGCCATTGAGAACCTTGACCGACAGATGGAGGAAACTGTGTACCGAAATCGGGAAGGTACCGGTGGACCAAGCCATCTTTGGGTTTGAAAACGCATTGTGGAGATCGGACCCCATTTGGATTTCCATGTTTTCTGAAAAGCCTAAGACCTTAAAGGAGATGAGAAGAATGCAAGAACACTACATCGCCTTGGAAGAAATTCAGGCCGAATCAAGAGATAGAGGGGTACAAGAAGCCGATCTTGAAGTCGATCCTGAAACTAAAACGGTCACGGACGACCATATCAGGCGATCAGAAAAAAGATCGGACCCTCCCCCGAGGAGCAGAGAGAAGAGGGAATGGATGGCCAAAGTGAAGAAGCCGAAGCAGGAAGCCCGATCGTATACCCCACTAAACGCTTCTTTGGAAAAGGTGTTCAAGGAAGTTTAGAAGAGGAGCGACATCAACTACCCAGCATCGAGGGGGGTACAGTTCCAAGAGACCAGAGATCACCCCGAATACTGTCACTACCATCAGTATAGGGGCCATTCCACCAATAACTGTCGAGAGGTGAAATATATCGTTCAACACCTTATCCGCGATGGATATTTGAGGCAGTATGTCCGCCACCCCCTTCGGCCGGAAGCAGCACCCGATGCGCCAGTTCATCAAGTCTACATCGATAGGGCGAACCAATTCCTAAACACCATTTCACATTCGGCTATGCAAAACTACGCTCTCGGCCCAGTAATCACCACTAGGATCCATAAAAGGGATCGTGATGGTAAAGAGGTATTTAGCGTAGCCAAGTCTCTTCCCATGGAACCCTGGATGACGGTGCCCATATCGTTCTCGGCTAAGGATGTCCCAGCAAACGGACAGGCACACATCGATCCACTAGTCATCACACTGTTGATTGAAAAGTGGGGAGTAAGAAGGATTCTTGTAGATAGTGGGAGTTCAGTCGAGGTACTGTTCTACGACACGTTCAGAAGAATGAAACTCTCAGACGATATGCTCGTCCCATCCACATACCGTATCTACGGCTTCAACGGCACAATAACCATCCCGAAGGGCGAAGTAACTTTAAGAGTTTCAGATGGTGGTGGCTACCTCGACACACTAACCACTTTCTGCGTAGTCGACGTCGCTTCACCTTATGAAGCCATTATCGGGCGCCCATGGGTTGCGGGGATAAAGGGCGTGGCATCGGCCTACCATCAAAGGTTAAGGTTCCCGACTTGCAAGGGAATAGAGGAAGTTATGGGCGACTTTCAGGAGGCACGACAATGCATGAAAGTTGACATAGAAATAAATGAGCATCAGCGAGCTCGGCAAAGGCAAGAAAAGAACAAAGAAAAGGAAGTGAAGGCAGCAAAAGAATTGGAGGAGGCAATTTCTCAAGGGGTCCTGGCACACGAAACGCGAGAACAGGACCCTTTATAGCAATTAAAGGAAGCATCCCCAGTCGGGGAGACCAAGTCAAACTTCTCGACAGTTGAGCCGACTAAAGAAGTAAACTTGGGAACGATAGAGGAATCTAAAGTAGTGAGTATCGGGGCATTACTATCGGACGAAGAAACCAGTAAACTCACGACGTTGTTAAAAGAAAACCTGGAGGTATTCGCTTGGGAAGTGCATGATTTGGAGGGTATCGACCCAAAGGTCTGCTGTCATCACTTAAAAATTGATCCGAAGTTCAAACCGGTTAGGAAAAAAATGAGGCGTATCACGCCAGAGTTACAAGTGGCGGTCGAGGTCGAGCTGAAGAAATTACAAGAATCCAGAATAATAAGGAAGTCGCACTACCCACAGTGGATATCTAACATGGTCGTGGTACCAAAAAAGAAAGGGGGAGTCCGAATATGTATTGATTTCAGCGACTTGAACAAGGCCTGCCCGAAAGACAGCTTCCCCCTTCCCAGTATAGATCAATTAGTAGAATCAATAGTGGGATACGAGGCGATGACTTTAATGGACGGATACATGGGATACAACCAAATACCTCTGGCGCCCAAGGACCAGGAACACACATCCTTCTTCACGCCAAGGGGATTGTATTGTTACACCAAGATGCCATTCGGACTTAGGAATGCTGGGGCTACATACCAGCGATTGGTAGGCGATATGTTCGAAGACAAGATTCACGATACCATAGAAGTTTACGTGGACGACATGTTAGTTAAGAGTCGGAAATCAAAAAACCACGTCCGAGACCTTCGAGAGATCTTTCAAACAATAAGGAAACACAAGATGAAGATTAATCCTGCCAAGTGTGACTTCTGGGTCACATCGGGGAAATTCTTGGGTTACATCATCACTCCCAGGGGAATAGAAGCGGATCCCGAGAAGGTACGAGCCGTCATTGACATGCCATCTCCCGCGACGGTGAAAGACGTGTAGAAACTAAACGGGTGCATAGCCGTATTGGGGCGATTTGTGTCACAATCATCGGACAAATGCAAGGCTTTTTACGACATCTTGAAGAAAGGAGAAAATTTCCGATGGACGGACGCAAGCGAAGAAGCTTTTCAAAATATCAAGCTACACCTAGCTAGCCTCCCGGTACTTCAAAGGCCTGAGCCGTCAGAAATTCTCACTTTATACTTAGGCGCGACACCCTATGCCATAAGTGCGGTATTGGTTAAAACAGAGATGGGCGTGGAAAATCCGTGTACTTCGCCAGTAAAACTTTAAGTCCGGCAGAGAAAAACTACACTAGAATGGAGCAGATGGTGCTCGCGCTAGCCTTTGCTGCCTCTAAACTACGAACGTATTTTCAAGATCATCGAATACGGGTGCTCACCAAATCGCCTATCGAAGCGGTCTTGGATAGTGCTGGGCGATCGGGGAGAATCTCCAAGTGGGGAGCCATAATCAAACAATATGATGTGATATACGAGACAAGAACCGCGATCAAGGGACAAGTAGTGGCCGATTTCTTGGCAGACTTCCCCCTCAGTGATGAGGACAAGGTAGAAGATATACCGGGAATGACAGAAGAACAGGAGGGGCCGACGGACCTGCTAGCCGCTAGTAGCCCAACGCGATGGGAAGTATTTGTTGATGGGGCATCTAACAAAGACGGATCGGGTCTCGGGTTGGTGTTCACCATGCCAAAGGGGAGGAAGATTGTGCATTCGTTCAGGTTAGAATTCAAGGCAACGAACAACGTCACCGAATACGAGGCGGTGATCCATGCCTTACGGATAATTGTGGAAATGGGGTTGCATGAGGTTCGACTGACTAGTGACTCTCAACTAGTGATCCGGAAAATTACGGGCCAATACGCTACACACGATCCGGTCTTTGCAAAAATATTGGGAGCTCGCCCAGTTTTACATTAAGCAAATCCCAGATATTAAATTCTGCCACATCTGCCGAAAGGATAACAGACACTCGGATGCTCTATCATACATCGCCTCACAGTTAGTAGACCCGATCATTGAAAGGATACGCGTTATGAGGCTGATTAACCCGTCTATCCCTGAAACACCAGAATCACGAATCGAAGTGGCCGTTAACACAGCCGAGAGATACAAAGAAGGCTACTGGAGAAGGCCGATACATCAATACTTAGAGACGGGTGAGCTACCTAAGAGTCGGCCCGAGATGAACAAGATCAAAAGTAAATCGGGCTCCTACGAGTTAAGGGAGGGGATCTTATATCGAAATTCCTACCTAGGGCCACTCCTACGATGCTTAAGCAGGGAAGAAGGCCATATAATCCTACATGAGCTACACTATGGGGCTATTTGGAAATCACAAAGCTCGGGAAGAAGCTTGTCGGCTAAGGCAAAAACAATGGGCTACTTTTGGATATATATGAACGAGGACGCGAAGCAAATGGCAAGAGCTTGTGAAGAATGTCAGGGTTTCGGGAAGAAAATCCATGCTCCCGGAGTACCGTTAAACTCGATCATAAGTCCGTGGCCTTTTGCTAAATGGGGAGTGGATATTGTCGGGCCGTTACATGTAGGAATATGGCAAAAGAAGTATTTGATCGTGGCTACAGATTATTTTACCAAGTGGGTCGAGGCGGCACCACTGAGGCATATTCGAGATAAAGATGTTTTTAAGTTCATTTGGGATCATATCATTTGTCGCTTTGGGGTCCCGGCTGCTATCGTCTCTGATAATGGAAAACAACTACAGGGCGAGAACATTGATCTTCTATTTAACACTTACAACATCAGGAAGAGCAAAGCTACCCCGATTTACCCCCAGTGCAATGGGCAGGCCGAGATCACTAATAAGACCATCGCCGATAATATGAAGAAGAAACTGGACGGGGAATATGGCAACTTGTGCGAGGAATTATATAACGTCCTATGGGCATACAGAACCACACGGAGGGAAGCTACGGGGTTCTCCCCTTTTATGCTTACCTACGGGACCGAGGCGATTCTACCAACAGAAGCAATGATACCTACCACAAGAACTGAAGCGTGGAGGCGAAACGTGTCATCAGATCTGATCTTGGCTAAACTCGACGATTTGGAAGAAACAAGAGAGATGGCGCTACAAAAAATGGAAAATTATCAGAGGAGGTTACAACGGGAGTACAACAAGCGCGTTCGACCAAGAGAGTTTAATCCCGGGCAGCAGGTATTGAAATTTCTAGCTGAATGGGAGCGCGACAAAAAGGGCGGAAAACTAGCACCAAAATGGGGAGGGCCATATATAATTGAATCTAAGGAGGGCGAGGGATCGTATCGACTACTGCGACTCGACGGAACCAGAGAGCTCAAACCATGGAACATTCAATTCCTGAAACTCTATCATCCTTGACGGGCAATGCGAAAAAAAAAACGGTAAGCAAACGTGTCTTCTATCTCTGTGAAACCGTGAGGGGTATGGGATAGGGCACAAGCATCTAATGGTCATTCGTACTCGGGGAAATTCCAGTGTGGAAATGCCGAGGTGACTTACACTCGAATGGTCATTCGTACTCGGGGTAAAGCCAGTGTGGAAGTGCTGAGGTGACTTACACTCGAATGGGCATTCGTACTCGGGGCAACGCCAGTGTGGAAGTGCCGAGGTGCCTTACGCTCGACGGGATATTCGAACTCGGGGCGGTGGCAGTGTGCAAGTGCCGAGGTAGCCTAAGGGTTCTGGTGGTTGGAAACCAGTTCTAAAGGTTGTTTAGATGCGAGGTCTACTCAGCTAGGTGGCCTACTTACATCTGAAAGGTCACCACCATCGCAAGTGGGCGTGTCCACTTGCCCGAGATCGGTTGATCGATAACCACTCGGGACCATCGGACCTAGAACTAGGATGACTGGTACCCTTCCACTGAATCCAAAGAGATAGTGATGAGATACCCCGATCAGGACATGGCATAGGGCCCGATGACCCTCCTTGTCGGGTGTGTTCGACAGAAATGGTTAGAGTTCTAACATATAAAAGCAACAATTGCAGGGCATAACACCAGGAACAAAAGCGAAACAAACAACATCGGGTGTTAATCAACAAACGGTCGGGGCAACATGCGGAACAAGAAACAAATCGATAGTGTCGTACAACAACCAACACCCAGAGGAGCAACATTCAAAACGAAAACCACATCGATCGCATGGTACATCAAGCAACAATCACCAGAATAACATAAGAAACAAAAGCTAAATCAATAACACCAAGCGTCTGATAACAAAGTACGAAAAGCATCGCGCGGACATACGAAATGAAAAGTTTAGCGGAAATGAAACAAACATCATCGGTGACGCAGCACCCCCATTAAAACAAACAAGCAAGGTAGCATAAATTAAAAAGGGGAGAAGTGTTTAGAGCGATTTACAACCCGATGGAAGGGGAAACATAGTGACACAGCACCACAAAAAGAAAGTTTAAACCTTGGGAGGAGCCGCGCCGGCCTTCCTCTGCGCGACCTCGAGCCGCTTCTTCTCCACCCAGTCCATAATGCCAGCTTGAACTTTCTGATCTAACTCCTCCACATGGGCGACCCGTTCTTCCTCGAGTTGTTGGGTAATCTGGGAAGCATTTTCCTCAGCCTCAGCTAACTTGAAGCCCAAATCGACCTCGGCCTGTTTCAATCGGCGAACCTCCAGATCAAGCTCCTGCGAACGTTTTTGCGCGGCTACAAAACCACAAATATAGGATGTTATTCATCGGATATAACTAAACATTTTTGCAAGAATAAAGCGCGATCTGGATCTAAAAAATGGCCTCAACACATCGGCTAAGAGACCTGACAGGGCGGGTAACACCGAATGAAGCGACTCTACCGACTTGGACAACTCATCCTCGGTCCTAGACAACTTCATGGTTAATTCGTTATAATGTTGCTCGTTGAACTCGTTACTAGGGAAATACTTCTTATTCTCGACCCAATCGTTCATTAACCGATTACGTGACGCTTGGAGAACCGCAAGCTGTGATCTACTCCACTCTAAATCGGCCATAACTTTATCAAATTCACGCACTCGGCCCAGTAAATCGCTGTTAGCTCGCTCCACCACATCCTTATCTCTCAATATTCGCCGGCGATCCTCGTGAAGATCTCGATTCTGCAATTGAAGAGCGTTTACCCTTTGCTCCAAACTCGTGGCTAAAGCAGTTTTTTCGGCAACAAGACGCTGAGAAGATCCCAAATGAGCCCGTAAATTGTCCATCTCGGAAGGATCATAATCAAACCGGCGATGTTGTTCTAACTCATCCTCAAGACCTGCAATCTCCTCAGTTTGACGGTCTATTTTGTCGTCTTTGTTTGCCATTCGTTGACGAAGATTTTCCACAAGGTCTTTCTCAATATCCCATTTTCTCTTCAGAATCCTAAACTCCGAAGTAGCGTCTATACTTATACTAGATACCTCGGCTAAGAATAAGGATACCCGACTCAGGATACTGGCACGATAAACTCAATCAACACAAGTCAAGAAGAGTCATATACCTTTATCATCGGCAAGTTTGATCTCCAGCTCGTTCGCGCGACCCTTCTCATTCTGAAGTTCAAGTTGGAAAGACTCTATCAACTGTTTATCTCGAAGGCGATTGGCGGAATCCAAGCGTACACGGTTCATGATCTAACACAAACAAACGAATTTGCATCATAAGCGACACTAAGGACAGAAATCAGAAGTGGGGCCTTACTATACAGAATCGAGTCGCTCACCACAGTGTCAAGTGTCAAGGCGATGTCGCCATAACAGGGTACAGCATTCAACATGTCTTCACCAGTATACTTCCCAAAGTCGGAGGAAGTAAGCGCACCCAAGGAATTCATGATCGGGCCAGAAACAGTGAAGCAGGTCTCGGCGCTAGAAGACGATCCCTCAGTAAACCGGGGCACACAGGGAATCTCTACCGGAACATTAGTAACAACCTTCTCTACGGAGGGCGTCTCCGAGGGCTCCTGCTGGTCGCCCACACCTTGTTCACCGGCTTTTTCACCCGGCACAGTCTCTCCAAACAACTCATCATCATCGGAAAGATCAATGAGGGGGCTCGTTTTCGGCGGTGTCTTAGCAATATCTTTACCTCTGCTAGTATTACGCCTAAGCGGAGTAGGGTCGACATCGTCAATGTCATCATCATCGCGCCTCGGGTGTTTCTGCACAAGTGTCTCGTCAGAACATGTGAAGGCAAAAAACAGGGGCAAGTACATGTACTTATAAGGGAATCATTATGTTTGTTACCTTCCCCTGGTCTTCCTCAACCCTTGTGTTAGAACCTCTTTTCCTAGACCCGAGAGTCTTTGTGGAACTGACCTGAGGTTTGCAAACAACAACAAGTGACTAACTGACGCCCGAAGCTAACAAGATAGAAATCAAGAAAAGCGCGTACCTTATCAGCCTTGTCATCATTAACCACCCAGAAAGAATAGGGCTCAGCGGGAAAAGTAGGCGACGGGAAGTCACCATGAAGGATAGGACCTCGGACAAGAAGCGGAACTCGGGGATAGGTCGGATCATTAGAATGTCGGGCTCGCTTTGTTGGAACCATGGCCGACGGGGATCGGCATTCAAAGCATCATTCTTTCGACACCCTCGGGCATAGTTTTAACACGATGAGGACTTGCAGCAAACCCAGCAAGATCGCCCAGGGTCGAAGTACCAGCTCGATAGTTGACAAGGAAATTGGCAGCGGTATACTCAGGAGCGTCCTCGGGCTTGTAGGTCGACCACTCGGCAGTAGAACCATGACCATCGCGGCGATCCCTCCACTCGTTCATAATTCGGGAAGTATTTCCAGTCCATTGAGCTAAAGCACGAGAAGGCCTAATCTGGGACAAAACTTCGTAATAAAATGGGCTATCAGGGTTGTATAAGGGAAGACGGAGACCTAGCTCTAGTTGACCCAGGGTGATAACCACACAATCGTCCGATTGCTCGTATTTCTTCATGTCCGCCTTCTTCAATATACCATTTCGGCCCGAGATAAGGGTCACCTCGTAATTTTGGAGATCATACTTCTCCTTCAGTTGCTCGATAAATTCCTCATCAGAGAGATCTTTCACCACCCTTTTCTTGGACCTGCACGAAAAAGAAGAAGAGCTATCAGCAAAAATAGATCTCATCGCGCGATCATCATGCCTAAAGGGGCTCTCAAGCAAAAACAAAGAAACAAGCGAAGGGTCGTCGAACTTAGAAAAAACGTCATCAACGGACCTTTTCTCAGCCATGGAAGGAGAAGAATCCATTAACATAGATAGTGCAGAGCTTGGTATTCAATAGAGAAAGACAAGGCGACTAACAGCTACGGTGACGATTAGTGAGGGGGAATTGAAGGAAGAAAAATCAAGAAATTTAAGGTTTTTCAGAAGCGCAAAGCAGTAAAGGAATCCGGGGAGAAAAGCTACAGTTGCGGGACAGTAAAAGAAAATTACAGAGAAGAATAAGGAAGAAAGAGGCGGGCTATTTAAAGGAGAGGAACCATAACCGACGTCGACGGTTACCAGTCATAAAGTGGAGTTAGTGGGGCGCTGCATGGCGGAATTCGCGGCATGACCAAAGACGTGGGCAGTTAGAACAAGGTTCTCCCACTCGTGTCTCCCACACGAGCGGAAGAAGGGGCATAAATGTAGGTGTAAATTATACACAGATCCAGGTGGCGATATCCTAGGCCTGATACACTCAGATACGAAGAAACGCGAAGCATAAAAGGAAGATTAGGGGGCGCGAGATTTAAGGAGCCACGTGGATCGGGCGTGCAGACATCGGACAAGACTTGATCTGGACTTCTGATAAAGCTGATACAGACAATACAGGGCGGGTCAAACAAGGTGATATGGTCAAAAGGGTAAGAAATTAGGAGACGCATCGGCCAATCATAAGGGCGGCAACCAAGACAAGCGACATCGGGCCATCGGAACACCATACGAGGTCGGCTTGGATAAGAGACAGGCGAGGGATGAAGTCACATCGGCCACAAGAGACAGCAGAAGTCGGCCCAACAACAGATCAGCAACTAGATGTAATGTGACCAACACCCTAACTTAGTTGTATGTAACCTCTTCTATAAATAGAGCGACTCGAACTCAAGAAGAAGCAGGTTGTAATCTTTGGGGAGAGAAAGAGAGAGAAACCCGAGTTAGCATTAGAGAGAAGTGAATGAGAAGTAAGTGCATCTTGTAAGGAAATCCCACTAAGAGCAACACCATTGTAACACCGCAAAGTAATAAGATTCATCCTTTCACCCCCGTGGACGTAGGTAATCATACCGAACCACGTATATCTTGTGTTCATGGTTGAGCGTTTACTTTCGTTTGAGAAGAGTAGTACATTTCTATCCTTTGGATGTAGTTTGTAGTAAAATGCATCTACAATACTCAAGGTGACATCCCAAACTGAAATGCTAGAGAATCTTTTATTGAGATTTTTGAATATATATGTTTTATTTTTCCAGCAGGTAAAACATATATCTGGAAGATATATTAGTAAAGCATACTTGTATAGCAACTAATACTGAGTCGTCATCCATGTGGAATTTTGGTACAACAGTTGGATATTGTATGGAATTAGACAAAACCGAACATTGGTGCTTATTGCATATCTTGATAATATTTCTAGTCATGGAAATTTCTTAGTGTCCAATCAACCTTGGTTAAATAGAGAAGTTTGTTCTTCTTACAAGCTTATCTTAAGGCAGAGACTTCATTTTTTAGTCACTGCTGTAGCCGACTAACTGTATTTCTTGTAATATTATCCTGGAGAGGAGAGCAACCTAATTAGGAAAAATATCTACGTCTGCTAGTTTAAAGAATTCTTTGAGATCAAGAAATTTCTAGATAGTACCGCTCATGAGAAACTAGAATTTCCACTCTTATTTTAGTTTTCGATTATTGATTTGATTGACTAATGGGAGTTAGATCTTGACTGCACTAGTTTGATTATTCATGAGAGACTTCTCTTATGACATAAGGTCACTCAAACTAGATCAATATTTGATGATGTTTCAGATCTATTTTTAGATCTGGCGATAGACTTTTGATCATCTATTATTAACATGCAGATCTATTATGCGTGTAATCAATCATAAAAGGAATCAAGTTTATTTGTGCAGGTAGACTGAAGACATTGAAGATTTGAAGATAAAAAGACTTATTATTGGTTTCCTATCTTTGCGATTTACTTCGTGCACATACATAATCAGTTGGGATCTGATAGACACATTTTTTGTCTGATTTAATCTCAATTGTCTATTTTGTTAGTACCTATTTTTGTACTTATTTTTCTATTTTGTGTATTGGTAGGTGTTTTTGGAGAAATAAACTTTTGTGGAAAATTGGCCTGAAAAGTGATGTTTGAACCACGGGAAAAATTACTAAAGGAACCCATGAATTTACTAAGGGCACCCTAGATACTAAGGGACCCCGTTCTGGATAGGGGGAGCCCCTTCATCTTCCTTTTGAAAACAGAATTTTACAGGAATTTTGTTTAAGCAAAGAAAGATATCTTGTATAATAAAAGAGAACATCATGTGTAATAAGAGATAATATCTTTCCAAGATTTGATTTATCTGTTAATAGAGAGTTTAAGTTGGAGAAGGAAACATTGTGAAAAACAAAATAAAAATGATCATTGAAGAAATTTTCCATTACAAATAAGAAGATTTTAGATTTATGGAAGGAGATATTTGAGAAGATAGAAGGTGTTGTGTATAAATAGGGGTGGGGTGGGGGGGGTGGGGTAGGGGGGCTTAGTCAGTTTTCACAGCCGAGCAACAATAGCTTAAGAATTAATTTTCTTTTAATTTTATTATTTTTCTCTTTCTAATAATGAGGAGCTAAACCCCATCACTAGAACAATTGAAGAAGTCATGTTTCATGATTGTATTTAATTATTTGATAACTTTTTTTTTAATTATTTGTGATTGTTTGATGGTATATGCTCGGCCTTAAGTACTTTTGATGTGCCATACTTATAATTTGCATCTAATGTTTTAAAAATCTACTTTTGACAAAAAAACAGAGTCCGTATTTTTATTATTTGAGCTATAATTTTATAGAATTAATATTTGAACCGCATGAATATGAAATTTAGTGGAATACCGAGTTCCAATATCTCTTAATCCCGTTACCATCTTTTGTGTATATTTGTTAGATTAAGTCTAAAATCGAACCTTAATAAGTTCGAGCAATGGACTTTATTAACCAATATCATAACTACATCAACTTTTAGCGCCGCCGACGCAAAATTGTCATTAGATTAGGTTTTAAATTTATTTGCTTTTTATTTTTAGGGCCAGTTTTCATTTCATTTTATTACTTTCTTTGATTTTACTTTGGGTAGAGTGTGCAAGTTATATTCTGCATCTTTTGTGAAATTGCCTACCAAAAAGGTAAATAGCATGCTCCAAATTTTATTCATTTTTATTTTAGGTTATAATTTATTATTTATGTTTATAAATAATTATATTAGGAAGTATTCTTATTCTTTAGATTTTATTTTATTTGTACATAATTAAACTATGATTCTTTTTTATTTTATTTGTAAATATATATTTTTTTCATTTTTTTCTTTACATATATATATATATATATATAATAATAATAATATTTGCACACACTTGCACAACATTTCACATTCATAATCTGACTATCGAATTTAGGAAAACTCGTGGAAAAGTATGCTGAACCCGTGCCATTGGCCTTATGGGAGTTACCTGCCGAAGTTCCATAGACCCAGCCTTGTACCTTTGAACAGTGTTTGATTATAGGTATATTTTGTTGTGGTAACCCAAGCCTACCTAATTTTTAGTCGACCCTGTATTTGCACGTGCATAGAAAATGTCGAACTGGTAGTACAATAGCCAATAAAATGAATATCCGACTGAGTTCTAAAATGAACATTATTCTTTTTATGACCATAGTGTGACTATTATGTGGGACCATCACCAACCTTTTGAAGGTTATGGTTCATACCATGGTGAGCACAATTCCTATCCGCACCATTTTAAAGATTGGATACACGTCCAATCTGTTCATGAGAGGGTTTCGCATTTGGTCGAATTGGCGGGCTGGACAACCCATGCTCACCCCTGCATGGAGTAAATGTCTAGATTAATTTTACATAACGTATAATATAACTTGCCTCTTTAAAGCCCCCCCCCCCCTTTTTTTTTTTACAAAGGAAGAAAAACTAATATTAAATAGAATTAAAAGTTACATCTTTAGCCAGATATACAAGTAGGTTGGCTGGAGGTACATGCCACCAAATACCAGCACCTGATATATAGACAAATTTGTCTAAGCAATATGTTGTTTTATTACATACTCTAGGTACATGGTTACAACTCCAGTTACATTGTTCAGCATACAAACTAATACACCTATTTAACAAAGATGAAGACTTTCAAAGAGGAAGTGGCAAACATACAAAGAACTAAACTCTTCCAATCTGATTTAAAGATAACTTTATCTTAATTTTGAGCTTTAGACCATTTCATAGCTTCAAATAAATCCCAACTATTACCCTGATTAGCATGTACTACTCTTCCAAAAACTCCCTTTCCTGCGACAAATTCCCCTGTAAAGTTAAGAATTAATTTTCACAGCCGAGCAACAATAGCTTAAAAATTAATTTTCTTTTTATTTTATTATTTTCTCTTTCTAATAATGAGGAGCTAAACCCCATCACTGGAACAATTTAAGAAGTCATGTTGCATGATTGTATTTAATTGTTTGATAACTTTTTTGTTTAATTATTTGTGATTGTTTGATGGCATATGCTCGGCCTTAAGTACTTTTGATGTGTCATACTTATAATTTGCATCTAATGTTTTAAAAATCTACTTTTGACAAAAACACAGAGTCCATATTTTTATTATTTGAGCTATAATTGTCTAGAATTAATATTTGAACCGCATGAATATGAAATTTGGTGGAATACCGAGTTCCAATATCTCTTAATCACGTTACCATCCTTTGTGTATATTTGTTAGATTAAGTCTAAAATCGAACCTTAATAAGTCCGAGCAATGGACTTTATTAACCACTATCATAACTACATCAACTTTTAGCGCCGCCGACGAGAAATTGTCATTAGGTTAGGTTTTAAATTTATTTGCTTTTTATTTTTAGGGCCAATTTTCATTTCATTTTATTACTTTCTTTGATTTTACTTTGGGTATAGTGTGCAAGTTATATTCTGCATCTTTTGTGAAACTGCCTACCAAAAAAGTAAATAGCATGCTCCAAATTTTATTCATTTTTATTTTAGGTTATAATTTATTCATTGATGTTTATAAATAATTATATTAGGAAGTATTCTTATTCTTTAGATTTTATTTTATTTGTACATAATTAGACTATGATTCTTTTTTTTTTATTTGTAAATATATTTCTTTTTCATTTTTTTCTTTATATATATATATATATATATATATATATAATAATAATAATAATAATATTTGCACACACTTGCACAACATTTCACATTCACCTGACTACCAAATTTAGGAAAACTCGTGAAAAAGTATGTTGAACCCGTGTCATTGGCCTTTTGGGAGTTACCAGCCGAAGTTCCACAAACCCAGCCATGTACCTTTGAACAGTCTTTGATTATAGGTATATTTTTTTGTGGTAACCCAAGCCTACCCAATTTTTAGTCGACCCTATATTTGCACGTGCACAGAAAATGTCGAACTGGTATTACAATAGCCAATAAAATGAATATCCGACTGAGTTCTAAAATGAACATTATTCTTTTTATGACCATAGTGTGAATATTATGTGGGACTATCACCAACCTTTTGAAGGTTATGGTTCATACCATGGTGAGCACAATTACTATCCGCACCATTTTAAATATTGGATACACGTCCAAGTTCATGAGAGGGTTGCGCATTTGGTCGAATTGGCGGGCTGGACAACCCATGCTCACCCCTGCATGGAGTAAATGTCTAGATTAATTTTACATAACGTATAATATAACTTGAACTATATCCTCTTTAAAGCTCCCTTCTTCTTTTTTTGACAAAGGAAGAAAAACTAATATTAAATAGAATTAAAAGTTACATCTTTAGCCAGATATACAAGTAGATTGGCTGGAGATACATGCCACCAAATACCAGCACCTGATATATAGACAAATTTGGCTAAGAAATGTGTTGTTTTAATACATACTATAGGTACATAGTTACAACTCCAGTTATATTGTTCAGCATACAAACTAATACACCTATTTAACAAAGATGAAGACTTTCAAAGAGGAAGGGACAAACCTACAAAGAACTAAACTCTTTCAATCTGATTTAAAGATAACTTTATCACAATTTTGAGCTTTAGACCATTTCATAGCTTCAAGTAAATCCCAAGTATTACCTTGATTAGCATGTACTACTCTTCCAAAATATCTCTTTCCTATGATAAATTCCCCTGTAGAGTTTCTTATTATGATAGAAATTCCATCAAAGTAAAAAGATCTTTGAATATAAGCATCAACATTTATTTTCAATACATCTGGTGGTGGAGATACCCTATGAAGTTTATGACTTAAAAGATTGTTAAAATGCATGGTAAGAGGAGATGAATGAGATGTATATGCTAAATCATATAAGTACTTTAAAATAGGAATTAAAATAGATATATAATTAATTATAACTTGTTGAAAGATAACTTGACATCTTAATTTCCATATATGCCACAAAGTTTTTATGATTCCATGAATTGAAGGAGTTCCTGAATCAAAGTGAATTACAGAATCTTTTGAGGTCCAAGAAGCAAACCACTGATGTATAGATTGATATTACTGAAGATGAAGATAATGTTGTAGTATTCAACTATTCCATATAATCTTTGCAAAAGGGCAGGTGGAAGAATAAGTGATTAACATTCTCAATTTGATTTGTATTACACAGAATACACGAGGTATCATGCATATCGATAAAATTTTGAAGATTGGCTCTAACATGAATTGCATTATGATGAGCTTCCACAAAAAATATTTGTAACTTATACGGAATTTTAAGCTTTCAGAATTTCAACCAAAAAGAGGTATTCAAGGAAGTAGGTGATGATGAAGAGTTAATATTGCATAAGTGGATGTAAGTTGAGGAGGTTGTGAATTTATCAGTTGAAGTGAGAGGTTATATTAATGAGTATTGTTGTTGAAGATCAAGTGAAATGGTTAAAATAGAATATACCTGCAGAGGAGTGAAAAGTTGATGTAGTAGAGTAATATTCCACTGATCTATATCTGCATTGATTAATTGAGAGACCCGTTGTATATCGTTGGTATTTAGAGCATCCCAATCATATAAAGCAGTATAGACTCACTTGGAATCCAGTTGTGTTTCCAAATATCTATTGAAGTACCATTACTAACCTGTCACTTACCAAATTTCTCTCCTAATTTGAACACCATGAACAATGCTTTGCCAAAACCAATTAGAATTTTGTTATTTTTGATGAGGTTCATATTTTAAATCATGGTATGAAAAATACTTACTTTTAAGTAACCGAGCATAAGGTTCTATATAATTATGCATCAAATTCCAAGACAATTTTTCCAGCATTGCAGAGTTGTAATAAGTAATATGTTTCAAACATAAACCTCCTAATCTTTTAGGAAGGTGCATCTTGTTCCAGGAAATGAAGTTTTTTTTGTTATGAGATAATGAACTATTTCGCCAATAATTCTTTGAATATGATCCATATGATATATAATATCCTCAGGTAGTATAAGTACTTTCATGTGATAGGAACTCATAATGCTTAGCAAAGTTGAGTAGTATTGCCCGTTTGATTGATGATTTTGCTATTCCATCCTTAAAGTTTAGCATCAATATGATCCAGAATGGATTGACAATTACTGGTACGAGATCGATGCATAAGAAGGGGTATACCCAAATATTTCTCACCTAGTCCCATTGTATTCATTTGTAAAATGTAAGAAAACTGAGGGTTTTTTTTTTTTTTTTTTGAAAATGAGAGGCATTTTTGCTGTAAAAGATTATTGATTTCTGAAAATTCACCACTTGTCCTAAAGCATGACTAAATTGTTGAAGAATATTCTGAAGGTTTTTCAGATGAGCCGGTGATGCTTCAAGAAAAAGGTGTCAGTCGTCGACAAATAATAAGTGACTTACTTCCAGACGATGCTTTGTAACTTTCATGCCTTTCAGATTACCTTAAATAATTTGAGATCGTATAATCCTAGACAGAGCCTCCAATACAATAAGAAATAGATAAGGTGATAGTGGATTACCTTATCGAATTCCTCGTGATAGCGTAAATGATGCAGAAGGACAACCATTTATTAGAAGAGAAACTTTTATCGTCATGATACACTGCTTTGAAAGTTGAATCCGGTCCTGAAGAAAACCAAGTTGGAGTAAAATATCAAATAGAAAGGGCCATTCTAATTTTTCGAAAGCTTTCAACATATCCAGTTTAAGTCCATGTAAGATTTTTTTCCTTCTCTTTTCAGATTCATTGTACGGATGAGTTCATGTGCCATGATGAAATTATTCTGAATGTGTCTACCAGGGATATGAGCATTTTGGGTAGAATATATAAGGTTATCTAGTAAAGGTTTAAATCTATTTGCAATGATTTTAGATATGATATTATATATGACGTTACATAAGATAATGGGTTTGTAATCCGAGGGAGATTGAGGATGTAAAATTTTGGGTATAAGAATCTGATAAGTATAGTTTATATCTTTCAACATGAATTTATGAACAAAAAATATTGGATCATAGCTATTACCTCGGCACCTACTATGGACCAACATTACTGATAGAAAACAGCCTAAAATCCGACTTTTCTTGGAGAAGCCCATGGTTTGATATGGAAAACATTTTATTTGATTTTCTTCTCAGTATGAATATGAAGAAGAACATGATTATCTGCATCTGTAACACATTTCTGAATATGGCTTAAAATATGGTCATCTGAAACAAGACCAGAAGTTGTTGAGATTGCAGATAAGTATTCAAGGAGAGTGTTTTCAATATCATATTTATTATCGTACCAAAATTCCCATTGAGTTCTTAATAGCAGATATGTAATTTTTCTTCTCGTTGTAGTTGGCCTGAGCATGAAAGTAAGAGGTGTTTCTGTCAGCATCATAAAACAGAGCACCTGCTTGTTGCATGGAAAGATCCTTTTGAATAGCCAACTACTGTTAAATTGAATGAGGTAAAGCAACAACTTCAGGATAAGAGGTAGGTAAGTTCATATTAGAGAAATTGTTGCTAATGAAAAGATTAAATCTAAGATTCAATGTTACCAAAAGATTGCTTCTTACAAAGTAAAAGAACATGTTTAGTGAAAAAGCGGGGGTATAACAACCACGCCTAATATTTCGCTTAGCAATTTGTATGGACTAACTCCAATATACTTTCAATAGAATCAACTAAACAGTCAGACTCAATCTTATAAAAAGTATATCCAAGAATTATATCTCAATTTCTCAATTCAATCTGCAATCAAACAAATAGGAATTTGCGAGCCCGATTGAATATAAGAAATAACTTGGATGGTATCAAAAACCAATATCCAAGTGTCAATCAATTTAATCAACAACCCAAAGGTCGGATTCAATTTAAACAATTGAATGTACGCATAACCTGTGATATTTCAATTATATAAAAAATATAATGCGGAAAATAAATAACACAGACACCGGAAATTTTGTTAACGAGGAAACCGCAAATGGAGAAAAACCCCGAGACCTAGTCCAGATTTTAACACCACACTGTATTAAGTAGCTACAGACACTAGCCTACTATAAGTTCGGACTGGAATGTAGTTGATCCCTAACCAATCTCACACTGATCAAGGTACAATTGCATTCCTTACGCCTCTCAATCCCAGCAGGACTCTGCGCATTTGATTCCCTTAGCTAATCTCACCCAGAACTAAGAGTTGTTGCGACCCAAAGTCGAAGACTTGATAAACCAATCTATCTCACACAGAAAAGTCTATTGAATAGATAAATATGTCTCCCACATAAATACATAAGAGTTTTTGTTTCGTCTTTTGATAAATCAAGGTGAACATGAACCAATTGATACACCAGAATTATATTCCCGAAGAATAGTCTAGTAGTATCAATCACCTCACAATAATCTTAATCGTATTGTAACGAAACAAGATATTGTGGAATCACAAACAATGAGACTAAGATGTTTGTAACAACTTTTTATCTTTCCTATCGTTGATTAAATCTCGAGCAAACCTTAGAGAAGATAGTACTCAATCACGATAGAAAACAACAAGATCAGAACATGCAACTACAAAGAAAATAGTTGGGTATGGATTCACAATCCCAATGGCGTTTTTAAGTCGTTAACCTATAGGGTTTTGGAGAAAACCTTAGGTTAAAGGAGAATCGACTCTAGTTGCAACTAGTATCACACATGAGATATGGGGATTAGGTTTCCCGTTTGCTAGAGTTATCCTTTATATAGTCTTCAAATCAGGGTTTATAATCAATGTTACCTTGGTAACAAAGCATTCAATATTCACCATTACATGAAAGCCTGATTAGACTCAAGCTAATATCTTTCAATCGTTAGATCGAACTTAGCTTGTTACACACAAATGAAAAGTGACTTCATTTAGATATGAGTAACCGTACCTAAACATGTGCACCTTGTTGGCTCAATAATAGTTAACCGAAGTTAGACATATGAAAACTTTCATATCAACCTTATCATCTTAACCATTACTAGTTCAAATGACTCAAATGAAACTAGTTCTAGAGTTGTTCAATTGTTTATATTCTCATAAAAGCGTACAAGACACAATTGAATCAAAATCGATTTTGGTTCACTCGAATTAATTCATGAACATTATAGCCACGGTTTGCAAAAGATTGCATTCCTTATTATATAAATGTATAAGTTCATGAACAAACCGATTTTAGAACATAACCTTCTCAAGTATGCAAACGGGTATGCATACCTAAATGGAGGGACCAATCCAACCTCAGTTAAACTCCGGAACTTGAAACCCATGACAGTACGCATACCTGTATGCATACTGAGTTCTGGGACTTTATAGACCAACAAGTACGCATACTTAGGTTCCCGGTCTTAGAATATCTTGCAACAATTAGCATACAAGTACTCATACTGTTCTATATCCAATCTTGGTTATTTATTTTAAACTTCCATTTAAATCATTGAAACATTCTTAGAAGACGACAATAACACAAACTATTAGCTTCGAAGCAATTTTCAGGTGATCGAATGATCAATACGAAGCATTCCGAGTCTATGTAAAATGAGTGTCTCACACAAATCATGTAAAATGTTACCAGGCGATTTTCACATGATCATCTTTTGACTTTCGTCAAGAATATAAGATGAACATGGTTAAAGTGAAATCTTACCAACACATATTTCGAGAAATATGTAAGCGAGTTAAACTCAGCTCGAAATATCAAATGTGTATAATCGAAGTATATATAGCTATACGACTTTTGCTCAAATAGGAGATAGAGTAGATAAAATTTTGAGTGATATATGAGTTCAAGTCTCCACATACCTTTTGTTGATGAATTTCCACAAGCTCCCCTTAGTAGTTCTTCGTCTTCAATCAATGAGCGCCGTGAAGTCTAATGCTTAACTACACTTTCTATCCTAATCCAAGACTTAGCTATAAGTAGACTAGAAATCAAGACTCATAGTTTTGGAAACTAAACTTGACAATAAGCTTGAGATAGCAACGATTGCGAGTTTGGATCAGTGCTCTAACAATCTCCCCCTTTGTCAATTTTAGTGACAAAAATATCAATACATATGGATTACAAAATAAACAAACTTTGTAGCTTCTCATCCAAATGCTTGATTTCCTTTGTTCTTCAACATTACTCGAAATCTTCATCACTTCCAAGTATTCTAGTGATTATGAACGTGTTCAACTCAGCATCATGGTTGTTTAAGATCCATAGCTATAACAATGAGAAAACAGTAGCTCTCAATCATTGTTATACAGTGTCATAATATTATTACACATCATCAAATTCCAATTGTATCACAACTTTGACAACAATACTATGGTGATATGTATCAGTCCCCCTTAGTCAATACGTCATCTCACAATAAAAACCATTCCCCCTTACATAATGATCCATAAACCATATGTATTTTTAGAGTGAACTACACATTAATTCTCCCCCTTTTTGTCAATATAAATTGGTAAAGGTACGAAAATTAGTGCGACAATAATGAAATTCTCATAGAGATACTTCATGACTAAAAGAGAACATATCAACTTTGTTTCGATGATTTCACATAGTAGAAACTTAGTGACCTTACTTTTGCAAGAAAAGAAGGATTTCTTTGGACATTAACAAATTACATGAGACATGAATTTGTATAAAAAAAACTCAATTAAATTAACCGCAAGAGATCCCGTGATTAATTTAATTGGAAATGCTCAACATAAGAGAACTTATGGAGCCACACAGTACTTTCACATAGAAGTGGATCAGGGAAAGATAAATAATGCGGAGTATTCAAAGATTTATTCTATTTTTCGTCAATACTTGCATAAAGACGTATTATAGACTTAATCTTTGCAATCAAAATTTCATCCTATCTTCCATCAATATTTGCATAATGACATAATAGGCTTAACTTTTGACATATATGGGACAATCATAGTTCACGGACGCAAACACATATATCCCATAATAATTTCTGCAATATATAAAACCAATAAAGATTAATACTGAAAAATCATCTTCCAAATAAATTTTAGAATTTAAATAAATAAATCTAAAAACATTACAAGATGAAAATCGTTGGCAATAGATATATGTACTCACATACCAAACCCTAGTAATCATTCTTAAGCACAAGAATAAATTCTCATAAGAAGTTTCCTAGACATTAAGACCTTTGAAAAATTCTTTATCGTCCCCGAACTCCTTGTCGTCAATAGCCATTGGAACATAAGGTTCATGAAGAAAGGAGTCAATTCCAATAAACCTTCTTGACTGATGACGAACCTGGGCCTTCTGAATTTCAAGAGTCCTAAGAATAATAGCATTTATTTGATGTATCTGAAAATTGGGGGTCTAACAACCACACCCAATATTTCGCTTAGCAATCTGTATGGAAAAACTCCAATATACTTTCTAGAGAATCAACTAGACAGTTAGACTAAATCAATAGAAAAGTATATTAAAGAGTTTATATCTCTATCTCTAGATTTAAATCTCACTCAAGCAAACTGCGAGTCTCAAGTTAAATACAAGAGAGATAACTTGGATGGTACCAAAGACCAATATCCAAGTGTCAATCAATTTAAATCAACAACCAAACGGTCGGATATTCTAATTGATTGAACAATGCACAACCTGCATTATTTCAATTATATAACAAATATAATACGAAAAAGAAATAACACAGACACCATAATTTTGTTAAAGATGAAACCGCAAATGCAAAAAAAACCAGGGACCGAGTCCATATTGAACGTACACTGTATTATGCCGCTACAAACACTAGCCTACTCCAAACTAACTTCGATCTGGACTGTAGTTGAACCCCAACCAATCTCACACTGATCCAAGGTACAGTTATGCTCCCATGTCTATGATCCCAGCAGGATACTACGTACTTGATTCCCTTAGCTGATCTCACCCACAACTAAGAGTTACTACGACCCAAAGTCGAAGACTTTAATAAACAAATCTGTATCACACAGAAAGTCTACGGTAATAGATAAATTCGTCTCCCACGAGTATACCTACGAGTTTTGTTCCGTTTTTTTATAAATCAAGGTGAACAAGAACTAATTGATAAACCAGACTTATATTCCCGAAGAACAGCTCAGTATTATCAATCACCTCATAATAATCTTAATCGACGTAGCAAAAAAAGATATTGTGGAATCACAAACGATGAGACGAAGATGTTTGTGACTACTTTTTATCTTGCCTATCGGAGATAGAAATATCAATCCAATTATTACAATTTTACTCGTACGATAGAAACAACAAGATCAGATCAAACAACTACAAGAAAAGTAGTATCGGTCTGGCTTCACAATCCCAATGAAGTATTTAAGTCGTTAACCTGGTTTAAAAGAAGAAACCAAAGGTTAAAGGAGAATCGACTCTAGCTTAGCACAACTAGTATCACACAGAATATGTGGGGATTAGGTTTCCTAGTTGCTAGAGTTCTCCCTAATATAGTTTTTAAAATCAGGGTTTGCAATCAATGTTAGCTTGGTAACAGAGCATTCAATATTCACCATTAGATGAAAACATGGTTAGATTCAAGCTAATAGTTATCAACCGTTAGATCGAAAACATAGATTGTTATACACATGAAATTCACGTTTGTAGGCTTGTGTAACCATACCCAAACTTGTATATTAGTTGGTTCAACAATAGTTAACTAAATGGTTAGCCATATGATAACTTTCATATCAACCATATTCTTCTTCACCATAACTAATTCAAATGACTCAAATGAACTAGTTAGAGAGTTGTTCAATAGCAAGGAAATCTCATGTACTACACAAGACACAATTGAAGCAAAAATGATTTGATTCACTCGAATTCATGAACTATATAGCCACAGTTTGCAATTGCATTCCTTAGTTTATAAAGATAAGTTCACAAACTTGGTTTTAGACATAACCTACTCAAGTTTGCGGACTTAAGTTCCCGGATGGAGTTCACAAACTCCAGCAAAAATTCTTGGGACTGGGTTCGCAGACTGAGTTCGCGGACTTATCTCACGCACTTCTCTGGTTTCACTAGATCAACAAAGTTCGCAAA
Source organism: Papaver bracteatum (assembly GCA_023529315.1). NCBI lineage: Eukaryota > Viridiplantae > Streptophyta > Magnoliopsida > Ranunculales > Papaveraceae > Papaver > Papaver bracteatum. The sequence continues at coordinate 4,411,347 of JAJJWX010002182.1, forward strand.
CTTTGGTTCAAGCAATAAGGATCTATACATATATGTGTTTCCACAACAATGCTTATATCCTCCAATGGTTATATAGTCTAAACTCTCATTTTAATCATTGAAACAGTCTCGGAGGACGTTATATAGTTGTTTTTCACAAACCATTTTTTGTTAAAGCAATTTTCAAAGTGATTGAAACTTAACATGACTTTCGGCACTAGGTAAAGATGAATTTGGCTAAAGCGAAAGCTTTACCAATACATATTTCGAGAAATAGATAGGCGAGGTATACTTGGTTCGAAATACCAAATGTGTATAATCTAAGTCTGTTAGAGCATTGCTCGGTCGAACTCGCATGCGTTGCTATATCAAGCTGTTGATGGTGGAATTCTATTCAGGGCTAAAATTGTAAAAGACAAATTCTAAGCTAACGTCCTGCAAGGGATAAAGCCTTCATACGGTGAATATTCTCACCATATTAATTCATTGGAGCATGTGCAACCATCCCTGAGAATTAAAACCTACCCAGAGCAGATCATGTAGCAACCATCCCGATTTTCTGTAGGTTTGCAGCATTACAATTAATGCCCTACTCAAAGCCTTGTGTTCGACATGCAAACACCCGAAGGCTACCTGACGGCGGGTTATATTAGCCCCGTTGAACGCATGCAAGACTACCCATGTTAGTCTCACCTGCTGAAAACATACTCAAAAATAAACCTCATCTGTCCAACTTCGCAGGCATGGTTGGACGGCCTAGATCACGCGCGGGACCGAGTAGCGCGCACGCACAAGCTCACCACCGGTCTACCTTCCTAATGGTGCAAACGGCTTCACCATAGGAGCCATGGGCGTCGAGATGCGCTAGCATGAAGCTGCGGCTCACAAACCCTAAAATTAGGGTTTGCTTACAGGTTGCGACCAAGCAACTTTTGGCATGCGCGCACTAACGATTTCGAAGCACAACTGCTGGCCGACGACGCCTATGTACTCACCATGGGACCGGCTACACGTCCAGCCAATCGGCCACGGTCGGTTGCAGACTAGCCATCTTGAAATTCGTGCCCAAAGGCAGCATGCGAGATCCCTTCTAATCTCGGCCATTCGTCATCGCCGGCTAGAACGGGCGACCCAGATTGCTCCGATTGACTTCCAGCTGGCGTGGACGTGTAGAGTGGCGTCCCACCTACATTAAGGGACAATCGGCCACTTCATGCACGCCTCCCAAGGAATAAAACCGTTAGGGTGAAAGAGGAAGCTCGCAAGCCTTTCAAACCCTAATCCAACGGTTATTCCTCCATCAATCTCGTCCGTCCAAGTTCGCATGCTTGGATGAATAGACTAGGAAGGGTTTTAGGTGGCAAACAAGGTATCACCGTGATCACCATCCTCCACACTTCCCCATGGAATAACCGGCCAAGGTGGGTCCCGCTCATGCGACCTCCGAACAACGCCTGAACATAGCTAGTTGAGTCACTTCAACTTGCAATTTTTTCATCAAGGTTGTGTAGGCTTCAAGTATGTTAAGAATATTTAATGCACCGCATGCATACAATATGCGCCTACAAACAACTTGATTATTTTACCTAGCACCATTTGCTACCTTATGTGGTTCCCACGACTCACTCGAGACGTTAATCACGTCACAACTGGGGGATACAAACTGGGGTATTGGTCTGGCGGTTTACAGCGTGCAGCGTGCAACACGCCATCACAAGATCGTGTCAGGGAAACATGGGCGGTTAGCGATGATAGGAGAAGTGGGCAAGAAACCGTGTGACACTAACACACAACTCCAATTCCTTCAACACTCCACTTCCTCCACTTTCTCACGAGAGACGTGATGAAGGCTTATCGACTTGTGTAAATAGGTTCTCCTCCCTATTTCCAACAACACAGAAAAACCGAGTGTTAATACCATCATATTCAACACCCAGAGCCTGCCTGCAATATTTGCTAGCCTGCTCAACCTTTTGTTAACAAGTCATCAAATATCCTTCACCTTTATACTCTCAACACCTTCTTCGCTTCCCTCCTTAAGATCAACCTCACATCCTTCACCCGTGACCGAAACAAATCTGGAACGGTCGTGTCTTCGGTTTAGGCCAGAATTGTACAGATCATCTCTCGAATCAAAAGTGCTTATCGTGCAGCACATTTGTTGAAGGTTTAAATTCACTTCTCATCCACACACACCCAAAATTACCTAAACCTGCAGAAGTAGTTTTCTCCCACAAACAATTGGCGACCACAGTGGGAGATTAATCTATCGGTTGTGAAGTCGATCTCTTCAATACCATTTTAATTTTCAAGAATGGTGGATCTTAGATCTGGATCAGCAACCAATCCCGAGGGAGGTAGCACTTCTAGCGCTGATATCCCAATTACTGGTGTCACTATACAACCCGCCAGTACAACCAACGTGTCCCGTGGAGTTGCGTCTTCTACCATCAATACCACCAGTACCAGCGGAGCAGGAGCGGACATTCCAGTAGGTGTGACACCTCCCATTACAAGAGCTAGATCAGCTGAAAATCCAGGTATTTCCTCAAGAATGACACCTCCGTCCATTACCAGAACGACTGCTACTCCCCCTTCAGGACGAGGATCTGGAGGACCCAAAGGAGGAAAACCTCCTATCACCATGGTGGACTTGATGGAGAGACAAGAAACCCTCGCTAAATCTCAGGTAGACATGGCAACCACTCAGAAGGAGGTACTCACCTTCCTTAAAACATTAACCGATCGATTACCGCAAGAGTCGAGACAGCCCCAAGGGCCAACAAGAAATACGTTCATCACACCTGGAGCAGGTGCCTCAGTTACGCAAGCCTACCTGAACGAAGAGTCTTATGCTGCTGACCACGCAAGAGAAAGGGACCAGGAGCATCTCAGGGAAAGGAGCCGATCATCCAACTTTATTACACGTGAAGATCTGGAGAGACTCCTCCAAAATCGTGGCAAAGAAAATCCAATGGACGCGCATCGACACCAGCCTCCATATCCACAAGACGTGCAGCGGATTCCTCTTCCCAGGGGATACACCTCCCCTCAATTTACCCTTTACGATGGTACCGGTAATGCTCGTGAACACATCTCTCGATTTTTAGAATCCTTAGGAGAACACGAATACAATCACGTTCTCCGCCTGAAGGAATTCTCCAAATCACTTACGGGGAGAGCCTATACGCGGTACAACAACATCGCACCCGACAGCATATCCAATTGGAGTGAGATGGTCAGCGCGTTTTCAAGAAGTACTTCTTTGTATCTGAGCAAGTTACTTTCTCAGACCTGGGGAGAATCTCCCAACGGAACAACGAACATCCAAATGATTTTGTCAAAAGGTTCAGAACACAAGCGTTGGACTGCCATGAACCAAATGTCACAGAACGACAGCTGGTGGAATTATGCATCAACGGAATGATACCCATATATCGCGCCCTGCTGGAAAACTTGGGATTTCATACATTCTCAGAGCTCCATGAAGCAGCCAAACGTTCAGCCACTACCGCCCCAACATTATTGGAAAGAACCAGGATCGTTCGGAGCGACGATTCACGAGATAATCGGGAAACAGGCGCCTCATCAACAAGCAGTATAATACTGGCCCTTCTGTCAGTGTAGTAAGCGAAGGCGAAAAGAGAAAATCTCCAGCGGTGGCAGAACAACTACCCAAGTATGCAGCTCAAACGCATAAAGCTTCGCCTCGAAAGGGAACATGCAAAGATCCTGCGCAGAGCACCGAAGACACAGGCTTCCCATTTCCGATAAATGAAGTAATGGAACTCTTGGAGGCATGGATTCAGGATGATGCTATCAAGCTACCTCCTATCAGATGTCCACCAACTGAGAAATACATGGCAGAACCTAAGTACTGTCGTTATCATAGGTTTTTCCACCACCCAACTAAGGATTGCAACAAGTTGAAAGAAATATTCAGGGAAAAGATAGCAGCAGGAGAGCTTCAATTAGGAAATGAAGGAGTTCACAGAGACCCTCTTCCTGTCCAAAGTTGCATGATCTCTGGAGACTCTGTACGCAAGACTGCACAATCCATGATGGAACACCTGTGTGAAATCTTGTACCTTTCCAAGGTACAACGTCAAGATATATTCATGGCCCTCAACCGTATTATGTCAGGTAGGCGCTTGTACCCAGAAAAAGAAGTCGTTCCAACATCTCAATCCTCCTTGGAAGATAGCGCCAACAAAGGAAACTGGGGACTTTTGACCGTCGCCCATTTGAAAGATGTCAAGTTCGATAGCACATTAATCGATACAGCTTCTGAATTCAACATCGTTACTATCAAGACCCTGTAAGCTGCGAAAATCTCAAAAAAGGAGGCTACCCGTGGTCTGACTGTGATCAAGAGCCCAGCATGAGAGTTTGTGGATGTCTACGGATATATTGACCTTGATGTCAAGATCGGTAACACTCCAACACAAGCCAGATTCCAAATAATTAAGGAACATCCGGATTACGACATGATTCTGGGGCTCCCGTGGGTACACAAGGCGCATTCCTTACCAATCTCAGTACTTGGAAGAATCTCCAACAAGCCAGCTCCGATGATTTCCAACAAACCTTGGAGACTCGAAGACTGCCTGTTGCCTCCATACCAATAACTCACAAGCATAACGCAACTCCTTGGTGAAATCCCTTCGTCCTACATCAAGAGATTCCGAGCCCAAGTAAGTATCATTGAACAACCCTCTTTGCAAGTAGTGGATGACTGTCATGTTGGACCACATGGGACTGTTTCACCTGACAGGCGGGCCACCACCAAGAGATGTGAATGGATTGCTGGCCCCTTTAAGCGCTTTACCAAAAGTTTGGAAGCAGTCAAGAACGACACGTGTCAGAAGCAAGCTGTTATACCAAGTCCAAATCCGTTTCAAATCGGAGATATGGTAGCAAAGGTAACCACGTTCCAAGTTGGAAACATGGCAGTAAAAATAACTGCCCAGCCTGATATTCCTGCAAAGGAAGAAGAAGTATTCTTAGTGGCAGATGTTATCTTGGGCGGTTACTGCAAGATCATCAATGCAGATAAACTCTAAGGTGTGGTTGTTCACTCACGATGGCTCAAGCCCTACCTCACTTGAAGACACGACATCACCTCTCTAATCCCCCCGGGGGGATTCCTCCAACAATTTTCCTTTTCACGATATTTGTAAATCCTTCAAAATGATGGCACCGCTTGCCTTCATACTTATTAGGGTTTCAATATTTCTTCAAGTAATCAAGATTTCATTCCTTTTATAATTTCTCATAAAATCACACAAAGTTATGAGTCACCTTCAAACCACCATTACCCATAAAGAAAACCCTAAATCCTCATACCAAATCTTCATACCATCCTGGTAATATGGGAGGAATAAAACATGTAAAAAGGGGAGGAGGAAGGTATCCTACATGATCTACTTCAACAGAACCAGACTCACGTTAGGGGGCACAAGCAGAAAAAATATTCATGTTTCGAAAGAAACATTGAATAACACTTTGTTCAAGACAAGCAAGCAAAGAAGAAAACTTCAAACTCAGCCGCCACTGAGTATAAAAAAAAAACTACAAAGAAGAATAACATGGAAACTCAATTGATGGTTGCGTCTTCATCACTGTTGGGATCCACATCTTGTGCCGCTTTCTCCAGAGACGCCTCAACTTCTTCTTTGGTCACAGCATCTACCGCCTCAACATCTTCAGCATGTGTATCTTCTGCACCTTCTACAAAATCCATTGCAACCTTGGAAATCGTGCCAATCACTTTCGGACTTTTAGTCTCATCAATATCAGGGTCAAGGATTATCACACCACCACATATTGGGTAATCACACTTCCTGTCACCCGCAGGACGTTCGTGTTCAACCCTCCGTCTCTTCAACCGAGCCGCAAACCTTTCAGCTCTCGAGCTTACTGGTGCTCGTGACGCCTCGCGTTTCCACTTCGCTCGCAACGCTTCTTCATATCTTTGCTTCTCCTCCATATCGATTGCAACTGAAAGAGCATGGAGCTACCCCCTGACAATGGTTAAATGCAATACAGACATTCCCTGTACGGCATGGATGACTTCACGAAGTGGCGAATTAATTTTAGCCATCACCTCCTCATGTGCGTTAGCTTATGGTTTATCAACTTCTAAACTTTTTTCTGAAGAAGCTGTAGAGCGATCATCACCTACTCCTTTCATGATGTACTGCAAAAAAAAAAAAGAGGAAGATAAGTTACGGCGGCACATAAAAAGTATTCTAATCACAACTATCGCCAATCGATTAAGAAATCAACGTGTGGAGAAATACATGAGATGTTGAAGAAGACGATCGCCTAATGAGAAGAATACAAGAAAACTTCTTTATATGCTTCACGATCCAACAAGATCCCCAGGAGAAAATAAGTCCACCTTTGCCGCTTTCTGAGGCTGTTAAGTCGGGATTGTGATCAACAATGTTTATCGAATGCACGATGCTTGATAGGCATATGAGAAGGCACACAGAAAGAGTAAGGCCAAGGTGGATCGACCCACCAAGCTGTACTTCCCCAGCCGAGCTTTACCATTGGAAGGATCAACTCAACCGACTCCAAGGCATTTAACATACCTTCTCCCACGCGGTAAACATGTATTTACTCTAGCTTTAGTTATTTTTGTATGCAAATTGTCACCATCTCATGACTACCCTACAATAGTGTAACCATTGCATGATAGGCAGGGGACTTAATGTTGATGGTGGAATTCTATTCATGGCTAAAATTGCAAAAGACAAATTCTAAGCTGACGTCCTGCAAGGGATAAAGCCTTCATACGGTGAATATTCTCACCATATTAATTCATTGGAGCATGTGCAACCATCCCTGAGAATTAAAACCTACCCAGAGCGGAGCATGTAGCAACCATCCCTATTTTTTGTAGGTTTGCAGCATTACAATTAATGCCCTACTCAAAGCCTTGTGTTCGACATGCAAACACCTGTAGGCTACCTGACGGCGGGTTATATTAGCCCCGTTGAACGCATGCAAGACTACCCATGTTAGTCTCACCTGCTGAAAACAAACTCAAAAATAGAACTCATCCGTCCAACTTCGCAGGCATGGTTGGACGGCCTAGATCACGCCCGGGACCGAGTAGCGCGCATCCACATGCTCACCGCCGGTCTACCTTCCTAATGGTTCAAACGGATTCACCATAGGAGCCATGGGCGTCGATATGCGCTAGCATGAAGCTGCGGCTCACAAACCCTAAAATTAGGGTTTGCTTACAGGTTGCGACCAAGTAACTTTGGTCATGCGCGCACTAACGATTTCGAAGCACAACTGCTGGCCGATGACGCATATGTACTCACCATGATACCGGCTACACGGCCAGCCAATCGGCCACGGTCAGTTGCAGACCAGCCATCTCGAAATTCGTTCCCAAAGGCAGCATGCAAGATCCCTTCTAATCTCGTCCATCCGTCATCGCCGGCTAGAACGGGCGACCCAGATTGCTTCGATTGACTTCCAGCTGGTGTGGACGTGTAGAGTGGAATCCCACCTACATGCTGGGACAATCGGCTACTCCATGCATGCCTCCCAAGGTATAAAACCATTAGGGTGAAAGAGGAAGCTCGCAAGCCTTCCAAACCCTAATCCAACGGTTATTCCTCCATCAATCTCGTCCGTCCAAGTTCGCATGCTTGGATGAATAGCCTAGGAAGGGAGCTAGGTGGCAAACAAGGTATCACCGTGATCACCATCCTCCACACTTCCCCATGGAATAACCGGCTAAAGTGGGTCCCACTCCATGCACGCATGCTTGATTATTTTACCTAGCACCGTTTGCTACCTTATGTGGGTCCCACAACTCACTCGAGACGTTAATCACGTCACAACTGGGGTATTGGTCTGGCGGTTTACAGCGTGCAGCGTGCAACACGCCATCACAAGATCGTGTCAGGGAAACATGGGCGGTTAGCGATGATAGGAGAAGTGGGCAAGCAACCGTGTGACACTAACACACAACTCCACTTCCTCCATCACTCCACTTCCTCCACTTTCCCTCGAGAGACGTGATGAAGGCTTATCGACTTGTATAAATAGGTTCTCCTCCCTATTTCCAACAACACAGAAAAACCGAGTGTTAATACTATCGTATTCAACACCCAGAGCCTGCCTGCAACATTTGCTAGCCTGCTCAACCTTTTGTTAACAAGTCATCAAATATCCTTCACCTTCATACTCTCAACACCTTCTTCGCTTCCCTCCTTAAGATCAACCTTACATCCTTCACCTGTGACCGAAACAAATATGGAATGGCCGTGTCTTCGGTTTAGGACAGAATTGTACAGATTATCTCTCGAATCAAAAGTGCTCATCGTGCAGCACATTTGTTGAAGGTTTAAATTCACTTCTCATCCACACACACCCAAAATTACCTAAACCTGCAGAAGTAGTTTTTTCCCACAAACACAAGCATGTTTGTCAATTTTAGTGATCAAAACTATAAAGTCTTGATTTCTAGTCTACTATATCTAAGGTCTAGGACTAGGATAGAAAGTGTAGTTGAGCTCAATAACTACATGGGAATCATCATACAAGACGAAGGTCTTCTCAAGGAACCAGTGGATCTTCATCGACTAAAAGGTATATGGAGACTTGAACTTATCTATCACTCAAAAGTCTATCTACTCTATCTCCTATCTTGAGACAAGAGTCATTTTATTATATATACTAAAGATATACACATGTGACATTTCGAGCTGAGTATATCTCGCTTATCTATTTCTCGAAATGTGTGTTGGTAAAGCTTTCGCTTTAGGCAAGTTCATCTTTTCCTAGTGACGAAAGTGATGTTATGTTTCAATCACTTTGGAAATTGCTCTGACGAAAAATAGTTTGTGAATAACAACTATATGACGTCCTCTGAGAATGTTTCAATGATTGAAATAAAAGTTTAGACAATATAACCACTGGGGGATATAAACATTGTTGTGGTAACACATATATGTATAAGTCCTTAGCACTTGAACCGAAGTTTGCAAACTTTGTTGATCAAGTGAGATCCGGAACTTGAGAAGTCAACCCAGTCCGCGAACGTGCATAGTTCTCGAACCCGAGAATTTCTACTGGAGTTGTAGCTCGGTTTTAGTCCGCGAACTCAGTCTGCGAACTGACGAAAGTTCTCAAACCCGAGAATTTCTCTTGGAGTTTGTGAACTCCAACCGGTTACTTAAGTCCGCGAACCCAGTCTGCGAACTTGAGTGGTTATGTATAAAAATGATGTTCGTGAACTTATCTAAATTATCTAAGGAATGCTATTGCAAACCGTGGTTTTATATTTCATGAATCGATTCGAGTGAATCACATCATTTTTGCTTCAATTGTGTCTTGTGTAGTACATAAGATCTCATAGCAATTGAACAACTCTCTAACTAGTTCATTTGGACTAGTTATGGTGAAAAATAATATGGTTGATATGAAAGTTATCATTTGGCTAACCATTTGGTTGACTAATATTGAACCAACTATTGTACACGTTTGGGTACGGTTACACAATCCCAAAATCGTCAAGTACATGTGTGTATGGCAAGCAAAGTTTTCGATCTAACGGTTGAGAGATATTAGCTTATATCTAATCAGGTTTTCATCTAACGGTGAATATTAAATGCGTTGTTACTATGCTAACATTGATTGCAAACCCTGATTTCAAAGACTATATAAGGGGGAACTCTAGCAACTGGGAAACCTAATCCCCACACATTCTGTGTGATACTAGTTTGCTAAGCAAGATTCGATTCTCCTTTAACCTTTGGTTTTCTTCTTCTAAAACTAGGTTAACGACTTAAAGACTTCATTGGGATTGTGAAGCCAGACCGATACTACTTTTCTTGTAGTTGTATGATCTGATCTTGTTGTTTCTATCGTACGAGTACAATTGTAATAATTGACTTGAGATTTCTATCTCCGATAGGCAAGATATAAAAGTAATCACAAACATCTTCGTCTCATCGTTTGTGATTCCGCAATATCTTTTTTCGATGTGTCGATTAAGACTATTGTGAGGTGATTGATAAAACTGAGTTGTTCTTCGAGAATATAAGTCTGGTTTTATTGATTGGTTCCTATTCACCTTGATTTATCAAAAGACGGAACAAAACTCATAGGTTTATTCGTGTGAGACGAATTTATCTATCTTGTAGACTTTTCTGTGTGAGACAGATTTGTTTGCTAAAGTCTTCGACTTTGGGTCGTAGCAACTCTTGGTTGTGGGTAAGATCAACTAAGGGAATCAAGTGTTCGGTATCATGCTGGGAACAGAGGTGTAGGGGCATAACTGTACCTTGGATCAGTATGAGATTGATTGGGGTTCAATTACAATCCAGGCCGAAGTTAATTTGGAGTAGGCTAGTGTCTGTAGCGTCTTAATACAGTGTATGTTTAATCTGGACTAGGTCCCGGGGTTTTTCTGCATTTGCGGTTTCCTCGTTAACAAAATTCTGGTGTCTGTGTTTTTTTTTCCGCATTATATTTTGTTATATAATTGAAATAATACAGGTTGTGCGTTGTTCAATCAATTTGAATATCCGACCTTATTGCTTGTTGATTTAAATTGATTGACACTTGGATATTGGTCTTTGGTACCATCCAAGTTATCTCTCTTTGATTAAGACTCGTGAATTACATTTTCTTGAGTAAATCAAATTGAGAGATTGAGATAATAACTCCGTAAGTATTTTCTATTGATTGAATCTAGTTGACTCTCTAGAAAATAACTCGGAGTTGTCCATACGGATTGCTAATCGAAATATTGGGTGAGGTTGTTAGACCCCCCGCTTTTTCAAAGTCTATATAGCAAAACGACTTTTGTCTCAAAATAGGAGATAAATATACATTTGAGTGATAGATAAGTTCAAGTCTCCACATAACTTTTACTCAATGAAGATCCACCAGTTCCTTGAGTAGTCCTTCGTCTTGTATGATGATTTCCATGGAGTTCTTGAGCTCAACTACACTTTTTATCCTAGTCCGAGACCTTAGCTATAGTAGACTAGAAATCAAGACTTATAGTTTTGATCACTAATATTGACAAACATGCTTGAGATAGTAACGCATGCGATTTCGACCGAGCAATGCTCTAACAATATCTCCTTTCTTGTTTCCTTCAACTCTTCAAGAACATCAGAAAACTTCTGAAGATTTTAAGGGACAACCCTTGGTTTCCTCACATTCCTCCATTTTCTTTTCAAGGAAGAGGGTACCAGAGATCTATCTTTTTCCTTCATGATTAATGGCTTAACAATCATATAACCTCTTCTGCATCAGAAGTCATAATGCTTGGAGTATCCATTCATATATGGGTTTGTGAGAGAAATTCACAAATCAAGCTCTACAAGCAAACTTATGACAAAAAAGTTTTTCATAGAAGGAAAAGGGAATGTAGGGTTACAGAACCTTTATACAAACTAAGATTCACGTACGTACGATGCTCAACCCTAAAAAAGGCAGAATTGTCGATTTTAACCCTCTTTTATTGATCAAACAGGGAAGGCCCTTACAATATCAATTAGATATGAAAAGATGGAAAAATTCCAAGCAGGCAACAACAAAAAAAAAAAAAAAACAATTTTTTTTTCTTTTCCAAAAGCCTAAAGAGTGCAATCTCTTGTCTATTTTAAACGAGGCACTTGAGACAAGATACACCAATAACACAATTAAGTTGTGATGGAGTGAACGATAATCTGTCCACCATAATCTTCTTGAATGGAATTCTTAGAACCCTGTTTCACAAAATGTTTAGACCTTATTTTTTTTCTCTAGTGGTCTAATCTTTTCTTTGGAAATTAACTTCTTCAGAGAAGAGATGAGATTACGTACCTCAGACGATTTCTGAACAAGTTTGAGCTTATTTGCTAATCGATTTGCTCTCCGTTGAAGTTCATTGACATGTCTTATTTTTATGTTTGTACTTGTAATTGTTAGAGCACTGCTCGATTGAACATACCAAGCGTTGGTATGTCAAGATTGGTTGTCATATTTAGTTCCAAAACTCTTGTCGCTTAATTTGTAAACTACAATTAACTTCGATAGTTAGACTAGAAATGAAAGAAATATTGTGCTCCATTTACTCACAAAGATCTGAAGATGGATTGAAGACAACAAAGACATTATTCTTCAGCTTGAGGTTAGTAACTACGACTTGACTTGTTCCATATCTATCTTGTGCCTTAAAGTCGTGCATATTAAAAACAAAAATACGAAGCATGAACACTCTAGATAGACATAGTATTAAGGAATATAATACGAGGTTTATTGCTTAACCATTAAACTTTGTAAATAAGACATCTCCATAATCATTTGAATGCTATTATGAATATATATGGGTATGAGGTAACGATTTCATCCTAGGGAACAATGTTTTACATGTGTTCTAAGGAAGTAATTTCATAAACTTGTTTATGAACAGAAAAGGAAATTGCCAGGTGTTATCAGTTTTGTTATTCATTGTATATCTTATGAATAACCAATATGTGTGATTGAGTATAACCGCTTACAACTTGTTTGTGTTATTGGTAGAAATATTCACAAAGTCCTGACTTATGTATTGGTATGACTTTTATTAGTGAAACCGATCTTAAGTAATCACCTGAGATGGTATGATCGGGTTTGTGACTTTATGTCTGACTAAAGATGGGGTGCAACAAGGTTTATATCAGAAAGGGGAACCGATCCTATGGACACGTGCAACACGTTTTTAGGCAAAGGTAAACCGATCCCATGGACATGTGCAACACATATAAGTTAGATACCATATATATATGGGGAACCGATCCTAGTACCTAGTCAATCGAATTTTGGAAAGCTAGTATGACTATGCACAATACTCACATGAAAGGTAGAACCGAAATTTATTTTGGTAGAACCGTTAAACCATGATTGTGATTAAATATTTGTTTGATCAATCACATAGTTCTTGAAAGTCAGGTGAACCAATTCTAAACTTGTTTGGAAGTGTGGAAAAACGGTTTCAAGGTTGTAAGCGTGAAAGGATGTCGACATACTTTGAACACGTGTTGTGAATGTTTATTTCTTTATTTGTTCAAAGTTATTCCTTAATAGCTAAGGAAAGAGAATCCCAGGATCGAAACATAAGTAAGTTAAGAATCTTTTAATTAAGGTAATTAACTTTATTTTGTAGGGAAATATAAGAATTAGTAATGCGCATTTACTAATTAGATTTTTTGAGAGATTTTGATCATTATTTTTGGATGGAGCATTTCCAGGAATTATGGAAACCGAATTTGTGCTTTAATGAATATCTTGAGAATATTTTCTGTTTTGGAAATTTCTTGGTGTCCAAACTTCCTTGTCTATAAATACTTGAAGTTTTCATTTCTAGAAAACTAATCCTTCGTGACATCAAACTTCCTCGGTTGTGTTGTTACTGGTGAAGCCGCCTATTCGGAGAGCATAGTAACCTAATTAGGCGAAATCTCTTACGAACACTCAGTTTAAAGTCTTCTTTGGGATTGAGAATCTCTATTAGTACCGTTGGTGGGAAACTAGATAATTGTAGTTTATCTTTTGTTTTTGAATGATTTGATTGACTAACAATTGTTGAATCTTTGATTGCACCTAAATTGTTTTATTCTTGAGAACCTTATCTTCTGATATAAGGCTCACTCAAACTAGATCAAATATTTAACGTTTCTACGGATCTAAGATTTTCTAGATCCGTAAGATAGATTCATTGATTTTCCATAGTTAACAGACTCCGTTCTGTACGACAAATCAATAAGGAATCAAGTTTGTTTTTGCAGATTGTAGGTTTACTTTTTGTAGCATCTTAATTTAATTGAGTATTCAAAATTGGACTAGGTCCCGGGGTTTTTTTGCATTTGTGGTTTCCTCGTTAACAAAATTCTGGTGTGTGTGCTTACTTTATTTCCGCATTATAATTGTTTTTATATAATAATTAAAGTAAATACACTTGTACGTTAACTAGACACTTGATATTTATCTTATAAGGTTTTACTATTATCAAGTGAAGACTTTTTTGTTGCATTGTCTCGATTTCATATCCATAGATGATCACATAAAGTGTATTGGATTTCTGTACTTGACTTTGATATTCTCACATTGTTAGGCCAGTTCGGACTAACCCTATTTCAAGTGGACACTGTGTTGAAATATTCCTTGAGTGATTGTTGCTCCAATAGGTTTATACACAGTGGGTCTTGTATAGGTTGTGATCAAAATAAAAGATTTTGGTGTATTTGGGTACCCTCGTCTTTTCAATTGGTATCAGAGCAGGCAAACACGAAAAGATCTAACAATCTGTGTTTGGTGTGATCCAACCTATAAGTTTTGAATCAAATTGTTAATTCAATTAATGTACCTCCAGATTTTGATGGCTCAAACTATCTATGGTGGAAAATGGATATGCAATCTTTTCTCCAATCTCATGACTTTAACACTTTGGTTTTAGTCACTGATGGGTATGAACACACAAAAGTACTGGTCAACAACTCAATCATTGAGTTTAGACTAAAGGAATTGAAAGAATTCAATAATGAAGAAAAAATTGCTTTCGAAGCAAAATTCTTATGGATTAAATGCCATTATACATGTTATAACTCGAGACCTCCATCATCATGTAACCAAGTGTAAAACATCAAAGGAGGCTTGGGATATTCTTAATATCGTATTTGAAGGAAATTCCTCTGAAAAAGAAGCTAGGCTTCAAACCATATCTTCTAGATGGGAAAATATGGATGAAGACGATACCTTTGATGAGTTTGATCGAAAACTTTCTGAAATAGTGAATGCCTTTTATGCTTTAGGGAAAACTATTTCAGATAAAGATATTGTGTGTAAAATTCGAAGGTCTTTACCACCAATATACGAATCTAAAAAGCATTCCATCATGGAAGCTAATGATATTTCCACAATATCTTGAAGCGCTCTAGTTGGTAAATTAAAGATCTTTGACCTTGAATACCAATTCAAGAATAAAGAGGGTATTACCCTTAAAGATGTAACTAAGAATTGTACTTCGGATACAAAAACTGAGAATTGCAGTGTTGATACGACTGCACGACAATTTATAAAGTTATTAAGACAAAAGAAAAGGAGTTATTCTCCTTCTAAAAATTCACAGAAATGTGTAGAGAATAGAGAACAAAATAATTCTGATAGCTCTAATTATTCCAAGGATGAAGAGAACAAATATTTTCATGCAACTGTTGAATACACACCTGAAAAAGATATAGAAGTAACTTCATAATCGAAGGCACTTGAATGTGATAAACTTTGCAAAGAGAATGAAAGTATTAAAAGGGAACTTGATATTATATGTAAGGATATAGAACGTGTAAGCAATGGTCAAACTTATCTTGAAGTCTTGAAAGAATACAGAAAACAAAAAAGTGATGATCGAGAAACTCCAGAGAAAAAGGGACCCAACTGTGATCTTCGTGAAGAGAATGAAAGATTGAAAAAGGAACTTGATGATCTGTATGAGGATATAGAAATTATCAGCAATGAGCAAGATTATCTTGGAGCCATGAGAAGTTACAGAGAGCAAATCGAAGAAATTCATGATCGAGAAAGGAAACTATATGCAGAGTTGGAGAACCTAAAGAATAATGAGGTAAGTAATTCTACCGAATCTGAAGTTTCTTTAGATTATAAAGTTCAAATTGATAAATTTATGGTTGATTTATATAATGCTCTCGAAAACATAAAAATGTTGGAGAAAGAGAATATGAGTCTAAAAGCGGACTTGAAAAAATTCGATAGTAGCACATAACAACTTGACTCAATGATGAAGTCAACTAGAGTTCCTCGTTACACTCGAGGATTGGCCTACAAAGGTAAACAAACTTTGAATGCTAAATAGGAAACAAAGTTTGTTAAGCCTAAAGACTCTGTTGAAGAAATTGCTTTAAAAGTTGCCACAAAAGATAACTTTTCCTTAAAATAAAAATTTGTAGCACCTTCATCTTCAGCAAAAGATGGAAAATGTAAATTCCGTCAAACTCCAATACAAGTGGATCCACAACAAGGTACCACTAAACAACATGATTCGTGTGTTGCTAAGCATTGCTTTTATTGTGAAAATAAAGGACACTTGGAAAGGGGATGCAGATTTCGTAAAAGGAATGAGAAATCCATAGCTGCACGCGTTTCCGCAAAATTAGTTGAACTCAATAATGCCCCTCGTGCTAAATCAGGACATCATTGTCCTAAAAATGAGCATAAGAATTATTGTAGTGATAGTTCAAAGTTTCCTAGTCAGGTTTCTACAAAGTTTTCTCATTATCGCTCAAACAATAAAAGGAGAGATAACTTTATAAAGACTAGATCTGATGTTCCAAATTGGAAAAAGGCTAACTCTCAGAGTTTTCCACTTCTCTTGTAAAATCCATTTCTAAATGGTGCCAAAAGTATTCTCTAAAGACAACCAAGAAGGTGTCAAAACATAGTCACAATGATGACACTCGAATGATAAGTTTCAATACTTATGGCATTCAGAATATTGTGCTAAACGTTCATGATCAAATGAATGTAGCTCCATGTTGTCATCGTTATATGAGTTAATTAGGTCTCATATCGGTTACCCTTTTATGATTTTGTGACTTTTAATTTAGTGAATTTCATATCTAATATTCTGGGTTGCTTAATCAAATAATCATAAAAGGATGATGACAATTAATCCCATATGTGAGTTACGATTATGCTATTATCAATTTATTTCTCATAAGTTGTGTGTATACTATACATATGAGTTTTTGGTATTAGCTTATTACTATTGGCACGTAATAGTTAAAACCACTTTAACCTTTCTCTGGTAAAGGTTGATTTTTCTGTTCTTTTGTCTTTACGAAAGGATGACAAAACATTGAGGAGAAGAGGATGCGGAGATCGAGGTAACGACTTTGTTAGTTAATCGTTTTCCAGTTTAAGAAAAACCTGATTTTATTGCTTTTGCTTTAAAAAAAATCGGTACAATTAATTTTTATTCCATTATGTGTGTATGGATGTGTGTGTGATTCAATTGGTTTCGGTTAAGAAAAACTATTGTTATCTTACTTTATTGTTTGATATCAATTGTTTAGGCTTACAAAATTTACGATGCAATAGCGGTGCTTTAATGTCTATGTTGTTTCAATTTCTTTCGGTTGAGGTGAATAATTATCCAAGTTGATTTATGTTGGTTTGTATGAATTATTTATGGCTTAACGAAATAAAATATGTACATGATGAGTTGTTTAGTCCAATTCGATTTCGGATAAGAGAAACTAAGTTAATTCTAATCTTAGTTAGACTTATCGAAGTGAGGTTTCAGTTATTCAAGTCTAATCGAATGCCTTAACAAGAAGTGCTAGTTAACTAACCTAGTACTTTTCCTGTTTAAAATTGAAAGGTCTAAGTTTATGGATAATTATAACCTGATGAGAAAAATAGAGTTATCTTTATTTTTGTCTTATCGAATTAAGCAGTTGTTTTTGAACAACCGGTTTAGCAAAGGGACTAAAGTGATTAGTTGATTTTTGTTTTGATAAACTAAATTGGAAAAATTGTTTCGGACAATTGTTTCCTTGGTAACATATCAAAATAAAACTACTTGTAGTTTCAGTTTTGATATTGTTTATCAGAACATGATGTGTGGAACCCTCGTGCCTAACTCTACAGGTTACAAGTCTATTTTGAGATTTGTAAGATTATTTTCGTGTTGTCCTTTACTTTTTCGTTTCTTTGTCATTTTTGTGACAAAAAGGGGGAGAAATATATGGAGTAAACAAGTGATACTGGCATTGATTTTATATTGATTGGTATCGCTAAGGAAAAGAACATTGGTGCTTAAACATTTATCTAACGAAAGAGTAAAAGCACAAACTAAGAGGGAGTAACATGTCATATAAATTGGTATAACAAATACGTGCGGATTGAATATCTACCTATCTTCCTTAGGGGGAGTATTAGCTTTGTTATTATAATGTTAACAACAACATTTTTTTTTGAATACATGCAGATTAATATGAGTTATTTTTGTAATTCGTTTATCTCCATATGTAATAGAATTTTGTCACTAAATTGACAAAGGGGGAGATTGTTAGAACACTGCTCGGTTGATCCCACCAAGCGTTGGTATGTCAAGATTTGTTGTCATATTTAGTTCCAAAACTCGAGTCGCTTAATTTGTAAACAACAGTCAACTTCGATAGGTTAGACTAGAAATGATATAAGTATTGTTCTCCAGTTACTCACAAAGATCTGAAGATGGATTGAAGACAACAAAGACATTATTCTTCAGCTTGAGGTTAATAACTATGACTTGACTTGTTCCATATCTATCTTGTGTCTTTCAAGTCATGCATCGATAGACGTATTTATGTGTCTATTTTGGTCTCAATTATGTGTATTGTTAGTGCTCGATCTTGTAGTTATTTGATTATTTTATGTTTTTGTAGGTGTTTTTGGAGAAATAAGCTTTTGCGGGAAAATTGGCTAGAAAAGTGGAATTTGTACCCCCGGGAGAAAATTACTAAGGGGCAATCCCTTTGATAAGGGGCACTCTATTAATAAGGGGTACTCAAATGTTTAGGGGCAGCTTCTTTACTATTTATACCCATGGTTATAGTCACCCCAATAGAGGATAGGGGGCATACCTTCTTCCACCTTTTGAATTCAGAAATTGGCGGAAAATCAAGTGTAGTCACTGATAGATTTAGATTCGAGTTTTGCAGCTGTTGTGGAGAGATTCAATCACCGATTATGATTTGTTTAGGCCTGTTAATTCTAAACAGGTCTGGTATAGCCCTTTACTTCGACTAAATTTGGCTAGATATTGATTGGAAGCAAAACAGGGAAGAAAATTCTTTACGGAAACAATGAAAGATTTGGTCGATGTTCTGTTGGTTTTCTCAACTATTGGATTTGGTATTAGTTGTTACAACACAACAGGATTCGCTACTCGTGCTAGAATTGAGAGAAGATATGAGTTATCGACGAGGTAGGAAAGTGAAATATTCTCGGCATTGTTTTGGTTAATATTTGGTAGTTACGTGCAATGGGAGAAGGCATAATCTTCATGGATTCGTATCTTCTATATTTGGAAAGTTTGTAACTATCAAAAGACGCGTTAACACATGAGGCAGAGAGTTATCGTACCTTGCCCGAGAAGAAATGAAGGAAATAAACCAAAGATATTTGAGTTATTTTGGGTCCCTGTGGTTTATAAATAGGCTGGGGTGAAGTCACATAAGGAGAACCGATAGTTTGGGGGTTGGACGGAGGACTGGAAGAAGTTGCAGAGAAGCTTGCTGCTGTTCCAAGGAAGAAGAAGATTTTTTATTTTTTTTTGCTCAATAATAGAAATTTTATTAAACAAAACTGATCAACAAATACAACACAGGCCCATTTGTTTTGAATGGGCCAAGGAAGAAGAAGAAGAACAATGCAAACCGCAGAAAAAGAAAGTCGCAAAAACTGTTGCTTTTTACTTTAAACTCAATATATTTTGTAACAATTTCCCAACAATTATTTCGAGTTCGTAACAGTTCTGTTAAGGTTTCTCTGTAACAATGTTTCTGTAACAATTATATCTGTTACAAAACACAATGCTTTATACCCTTTTTTTGAACCATGAATCAATATTTTGAGTGTGTTTTCACCATGAAGAGCTAAACCCCATCACTGGGACGACGGAGGAAGCCTTATCACAATTGTTTAGTAACTATAATTGATTCTTTATGACTTTTTGCACTTATTTTAATTAATTTATGATTTTCACTAATTAGTTGTGATTTAGTTTGATGGTGTATACTTAGATGTAAGATCTTTTGATACACCATGCTTGTGATTTACATCTAATGTTTAAGAAATCTACTTGTGATTTACATCTAATGAACCACATGAATGTGAGAATTGGTGGAACCCGAAGTCCTAGTATCTCTCGTTATCGTGATATCTTGTATATATATTTTCTTTATTTTTAAGTCTTAAATCAAATCTCAGCGAGTCCGAGTGAACAACATTCTTACTACCACTTTTCTACAACAACTAAAATCACATCATGCATATTTAAAACAAAACCTCGAAGCATGAACACTCTAGATAGACATAGTATTAAGGAATACAATACGAGGTTTATTGCTTAACCATTAAACTTGGTAGATAAGACATCTCCATAATCATTTGAATGCCATTGTGATTATGTATGGGTATGAGGTGAGGATTTTATCCTAGGGAACAGAAAAGGAAATTTCCAGGTGTTATTGGTTTTGTTATTCGTTGCATATCTTATGAACAACCAATATTTGTGATTGAGTATAACCGCTCACAACTTATTTGTGTTCTTGGTAGCACTATTTACAAACGCATGACTTATGTATTGGTATGACTTTTATTAGTGAAACCGATCTTAAGTAATCACCTGAGATGGTATGATCGGGTTTGTGATTTTATGTCTGACTTAATATGGGAAAGGGGAACCGATCCTAGTAAGAGGTTCAGTACATCACAAAGGGGAACCTATCCTTGTATGGGGTGCAGCAAGGTTTATAGCAGAAAGGGGAACCGATCCTATGGACATGTGCAACACGTTTTTAGGAAAATGGGAACCGATCCTATGGACATGTGCAACACATATAAGTTAGATACCATATATATGTGGGGAAACGATCCTAGTACCTAGTCAACCGAATTTTGGAAAGCTAGTATGACTATGCACAGTACTCACATGGAAGGTAGAACCGAAACTTGTTTTGGTAGAACCGTTAAACCCATGATTGTGATTGAATGTCTGTTTGATCAATGACATAGTTCTTGAAAGTCATATGAACCAATTAGAAACTTGTTTGGAAGTGTGGCACATCGGTTTCAAGGTTGTAAGTGTGAAAGAGAACTTACAAAGTAAGGATGTCGACATACTTTGAACACGTGTTGTGAATGTTTATTTCTTTAATTGTTCAAAGTTATTTCTTAATATCTAAGGGAAGAGAATCCCAGGATCGAAACGTAAGTAAGTTAAGAATCTTTTTATTAAGATAATTAACTTTATTTTGTAGGGAAATATAAGAATTAGTAATGTGCATTTACTAATTAGATTTTCCGAGAGATTTCGATCATTATTTTTGGACAGAGCATTTCCAAGAATTATAGAAACCGAATTTGTGCTTTAATGAATATCTTGAGAATATTTTCGGTTTTGGAAATTCCTTGGTGTTCAAACTTCCTTGTCTATAAATACTTGAAGTTTTCCTTTCTAGCAAACTAATCCTTCGTGACAGCAAACTTCTTCGGTTGTGTTGTTACTGGTGAAGCCATATATTCGGAGAGCATAGTAACCTTAATTAGGAGAAATCTCATACAGTCGCTCAGTTTAAAGTCTTCTTTGGGATTGAGAAGCTCTATTAGTACCGTTGGTGGGAAACTAGATAATTGCAGTTTATATTTTGTTTTTGATTGATTTGATTGACTAAAGGTTGTTGAATCTTTGATTGCACCTAGTTTGTTTATTCTTGAGAACCCTGTCTTCTGATATAAGGCTCACTCAAACTAGATCAAACATTTAATGTTTCTAAGGATTTAAGTTTTTCTATATTCGTAAGATAGATTCATTGATTTTCCATTGTTAACAGACTCCATTCTGTGCGACAAATCAATAAGGGATCAAGTTTGTTTTTGCAAACTGTTACTTTGAAGATTGAATATTTTGAAGATTTGAAGAAGAAGTTGTTATGAACCATTAAGAAGATATATTAGATCTAGTCCTAAAGAGAACGTCTGTTCTGCTAGGATATTGGGTATCAAATATCTATTGAGAACTTCGGTTCTGCTTGATATTATCAAATCAAGAATACTGCTGAAGCTGAGTAACTAGGATTTTAGTTTACTTACTATTGTCTACACGAAGTTGCATGTTTACTTTTTGTAGCGTCTTAATTTAATTGAGTATTCAAAACTAGACTAGGTCCCGGTGTTTATCTGAATTTGCGGTTTCCTCGTTAAAAAAATTCTGGTGTGTGTGCTATACTTTATTTCTGCATTATAATTGTTTTTATATTATAATTAAAGTAAATACACTTGTACATTAACTAGGCACTTGATATTTATCTTATAAGGTTTTACTATTATCAAGTGAACACTTTGTTGTTGTATTTTCTCGATTTCATATCCATAGATAATCCCACAAAGTGTATTGGATTTCTTCACTTGACTTTGATATTCTCACATTGTTAGGCCAGTCCGTACTAACCCTATTTCAAGTGGACACTGTGTTGAAATATTCCTTGAGTGATTGTTGCTCCAAGAGGTTCATACATAGTGGGTCTTGTATATGTTGTGATCAAAATAAAAGATTGTGGTGTATTAGGGTACCCTCGTATTTTTAGTAACTCTTAGAGAATTCATGACCAGTAAAAGTACAATAAGAACATGTCAATGTGGAGGACGGTTCAGACACCATAGCGGAGCAAGCTGTTAGACAAACAGTGGTACCTGAAATATTAGAAATATAATTTTCAGTAGACAGAGAAAAATTCATTTTATCCTCTAAAATGGTTGAAGAAGTTCTTCCAAGAAAAATATCAAGATTTATGTGAGTACTGCTACAATCATCAAAATCAATATTTTCAGTAAGGAGCGCAACACTTGATTTTTTATCTTTATTCGAATCATAGTGATCATATATTTCATCAAGAGCTGCAGCTAGACCTTTGTTCCCAGTGTATTTTCTACGATTTGGACACTCATTGGGAAAATGACCAAAACCTTTACACTTGAAGCACTGAGGAATATCCTCATAATCAGTTAGGAGGAACACGGTCATGAGGTTTAACTAATGATCTAGGCTTATCTCTGAAAAACCGTTTACTTCTCTTTAAATGAAGATCTCTAAACTGTCTTGTGATCAGAGAAACTGAGTTATCAATATCTTCATCTGATGAATCAGTCTCACTAGGATCATCCACAGAGTTGCCAACACATTTACTTTTGTCAAGTAATTTTGTGTTCTTTTGTGCTTTGAAAGCAATATCCTTTCCCGGTTTGGATATATGCTCATGATCAAAGATCTTTAACTACCCAACTAGAGAATTTCTAGATAAAGAACTAAGGTTATTTACTTCAATGATGGCATGTTTCTTAGAGTCGTATTTGGCTGGCAACGATCTGAGAATTTTCATCAAAATGTCCTTTTCAGGAATATTCTTACCAAATGCAAAAGATGAATTAACAATTTCAGACACTTTGTGAATAAACTCATCAAATGAATCTTCATCAGCCATACGAAGGTTTTCCCAATAAGAATATAGGTTTTGAAGCCTAGCTTCCTTTTTAGGGGTATTCCATTCGAATACAGTTTCTAAGATATCCCACGCATCTTTAGACCAAGTGCACATAGTACATGGTGCTGAAGATCTGGGGTAATGGCATAAATAATAACATTTAAACCGTCAGAATTTTGCTTTGCAGCGAGAATGTCGTTAGGTTTGTAGGATTTGAATATCGCCACAACAATATTCTTACGAAATTATTAACAACATTTCTGTGAGCTCCTCAACAACACACTGCGAGTGTTGCAGAATAATTCAAAGAATGACGTAATAGACAACGACAGCATAAAACACGAGAAAGATGTGAAGATTTTGTAGTTTGAGAGAATGCTCGCGAGAACAAGGTGGGATCTCGCGAGAACAAGGAAGGAAATGAAAATTTTGTGGTTGTAGAGAAATCTCGCGAGAAGCATAGCAGAGCCTGCGAGAAGCATAACAGAGCCTGCGAGAAGCATAGCAGAGCCCGCAAGAACCATAGCAGAGATCCTAAAATATGGGAAATATGAGTTGAATGTGAGTTGTCAACCACCATGAAGATACCTATATAAAGAGAAGAGCAGGAGAGAGAAAGGGGGGACACAATTTTAGAAGAGAGTGAGAGAGATATTTTGCGGAGAGATTTTTAGAGAGAGAGTGTATTTTTATTTATCATCTTCTTCCCCAAAACCATATTTAGAACTCCATTAATGGAGATTATCAATGTAAAATCAAACGTAAATTTTAACAATCATAGTGAAGAATCATGGATGTAGATCAAATTGATCGAACCATGTAAAAAATCTTGGTGCCCGCTTATAATTTTAGCAATTTTACTACCATTTTTATATGTAGATCTAGAAATTAATATCAAGATATGATAAGGGGTGTGTTATAGGATTTCCTGCAACTACATTTTGGCGCTAGAAACAGGGATTGAACCTGTGACCTTGTGGTTAAGCAGCAGATCGCGGGATCAATTCTTGCTTCTAGCAAGTTTATTTTTGATATGCAAAATTTCTACATAATTGTCTCTCGAACAGTTAAACTTTGATTACTTCGCAAGATCTTTGATTAATTCACAAGAGAGGGCTAGCACAGTTGGTTTGTTGCGAGAAAATGCAAGAGGCAAGATCAATGGGTTTTTTCATATAAATGTGAGAACGTTCTGCGATTTTGTCGCAAAAAGAAAAATTGGCAAAATAAGACCTTTAACTAGGAAGGCAAAATAAGACCAATAGAATAATTTCAAACATTAACTATTATGAATAATGCTTATGAATGTAGGAAAGATTTGTTCATCGCAAGAGAGATAGCAAGTACTATTTAGAATCTCTCAGAAATACTATTCAGAATCTCTCAGAAGTATTGTTCAGAATTTCTCAGAAGTATTATTCAGCGTCTCTCGCAGCACTATTTCAGGAGTACCATTTCATAATCTCGCAAAAACATTCAGAAACTCGCAGAAACATTCGGAAACTTACAAACTCATTTAGCATCTCGCAGACTCTTCTAGAATTTCGCAGGAGATGTGATTATTTCTCAGAATGTGCTAATTTTCTAAAAAAGATTATCGCATGAGGCAGAGGAAAGATAAGAATAAAGAAACAATCCGCTCATTCAATATTTTTTCAAGGATTCTACCTTCATAGATAAAGAACAGAGGCAACTATGGATTACCAAGCAAGCATTTTATGTTCTTTATCTTCTCGGCAAGAATCATTTCCAAAATGGACAAGAATTTTCACCAAAAATGAAATAATAATTTCACATGAATAGAGGCAATACTTATGACTTTTATTCAAGAAAGGATACTTCTTATATTTTGAGGATTGAGTACTTCTTATATTTCTTCAAGTATACTTCATACTTCACATACTTCAATAGTTGATACTTCTTATTTAATTCGCAAAGATCCGGAACTTCACAAAAAAATAGAGGCAAGTACGTACTTTTCAAGTCCAGTATTCTTTCGCTCGTTCCTTCATCAACAAAGATCAAATACTACTACATCAATTGATTTTTCCTTAAAGATCGCTCTTCAAGCAATATTCAAGGAAAAAGAGGAAAGATGTAGGATCAGAATATCGCCACAACAATATTCTTACGAAATTATTAATAACATTTCTGTGAGTTCCTCATCAACACACTGCAAGTGTCGCAGAATAATTCAAAGAATGACGTAATAGACAACGACAACATAAAACATGAGAAAGATGTGAAGATTTTGTAGTTGGAGAGAATGCTCACGAGAACAAGGCGAGATCTCGCGAGAACAAGGAAGGAAATGAAGATTTTGTGGTTGTATAGAAATATCGCGAGAAGCATAACAGAGCCTGTGAGAAGCATAACAGAGCCTGCGAGAAGCATAGCAAAGCCTACGAGAAGCATATCAGAGCCTGCAAGAAGCATAGCAGAGATCCTAAAATATGGGAAATATAAGTTGAATGTGAGCTGTCAACCACCATGAAGATACCTATATAAAGAGAATAGTAGGAGAGAGAAAGGGGGACACAATTTTAGAAGATATATATATATATATATTTTGCGGAGAGATTTTTAGAGAGAGAGTGTATTTTTCTTTATCATCTTCTTCCCCAAAACCAGATTTAGAACTCCATTAATGGAGATTATCAATGTAAAATCAAACATAAATTTTAACAATCATAGTGAAGAATCATGGATGTAGATCAAATTGATCGAACCATGTAAAAAATCTTGGTGTCCGCTTATAATTTTAGCAATTTTACTACCATTTTTATATGTAGATCTAGAAATTAATATCAAGATATGATAAGGGGTGTGTTGTAGGATTTCCTACAACTATAAGGTTCATATCTACCAAACACCATCTACTGTAACCATTGGAGGATCATAGCCATTAACAACATGAATTCATGATTGAAAATCATGCGCTTGAAGAAAGGCACGCATAACAATTTGCCACCATAAGTAATTTGAGCCATCGAAGACTGGTGGTACGTTTACTGAGATAACACTTCTGTCCATTGAGTCTGATCGCTACAAACACATAATTATAAGGTCTTAAACGTGTTTTCCTGCTCTGATACCAATTGAAAAAGCGGGGGTCTAACAACCACACCCAATATTTTGCTTAGCAATTTGTATGGACTAACTACAATATACTTTAAAGAGAATCAACTAGATAGTCAGACTCAATCTTTAGAAAAGTATATCCAAGAGTTATATCTCAATTTCTCAATTCAATCTGTGATCAAACAAATAGGAATTTGCGAACCCGGTTGAATATAAGAAATAACTTGGACGGTATCAAAAAACAATATCCAAGTGTCAATCAATTTAATCAACAACCCAAAGGTCGGTTTCACAAACTGATTGAACTTACACACAACATGTGAAATTTCAATTATATAAACAAATATAATGCGGAAAAGAAATAACATAGACACCAGAATTTTGTTAACGAGGAAACCACAAATGCGGAAAAACCCCGGTACCTAGTCCATATTTGAACACCATACTGTATTAAGCCACTACAGACACTAGCCTACTACAAGTTAACTTTGGACTGGAATGTAGTTGATCCCAAACCAATCTTACACTGATCAAGGTACAATCGCGTTCATTACGCCTCTGAATCCCAGCAGAACTCTGCGCACTTGATTCCCTTAGCTGATCTCACCCACAACTAAGAGTTGCTACGCCCCAAAGTCGAAGAGTTGATAAACCAATCTGTCTCACACAGAAAAGTCTATTGAATAGATAAATATGCCTTCCACAGAAATACCTAAGAGTTTTTGTTCCGTCTTTTGATAAATCAAGGTGAAAAGGAATCAATTGATACACCAGAATTATATTCCCGAAGAACATCCTAGTAATATCAATCAACTCACAATAATCTTAATCGTGTGGTAGCGAAACAAGATATTGTGGAATCACAAACGATGAGACGAAGATGTTTGTGACTACTTTTTATCTTGCCTATCGGATACTAAATCTCGAGCAAATCTCAGAGAAGATAATACTCAATCATGATAGAAAATATAAAGATCAGAACACGCAACTACAGAGAAAATAGTTGGGTCTGGATTCACAATCCCAATGAAGTCTTTAAGTCATTAACCTATAGGGTTTTGGAGAATCGACTCTAGTAGCAACTAGTATCACACAAGAGATGTGGGGATTAGGTTTCCCAGTTTCAAGAGTTCTCCTTTATATAGTCTTCAAATTGGGGTTGGAAATCAATGTTACCTTGGTAACAAAGCATTCAATATTCGCCATTACATGAAAACCTGATTAGATTCAGGCTAATATCTTTCAACCATTAGATCGAACTTAGCTTGTTACATACAAATGTAAAGTGACTTCTATTTGTACCCTTATTATTATACACAAAAAATGGGCAAACTTAGGCCTACAAAGCTCCTCCTATTAGCTAAGAAAGGTTCATTGGGCCTAAGGTGTTTCCCTTGGCTAGCCAAGTATAGCTAACTAGGCCTTGAAAACACTCCATGTGCAACAAACTAAGCTAGGCCTTACTATCAAACACTCAACTCACAATCCCATGAGCAAGAACTCCAACTTGGGCTAAAAAGTTCCACATAAGCGCTCCACATCACCAATTCCTAACCTACCGGCAACTTACACGTCAGCGTGGGTGCCACGTCAGAAGTACCTAGCCATCTACAACTGACACGTCAGTGTGGGTGCCACATCAGTAAGTGCCACGTAAGCAGAAAACCCAATCATTTGCTGACACATCAGCACCAAAGTTCCACGTCATCGTGCCACGTCAACACCAAAGTGCCACGTCATCCTTCCATGTTAGCAGGCCCTCTGCCATATCGACCAGTTAGGAGGTGCCACGTCAGCAGGCTCATTGCCGTATCATCAGTACCAATCAGTTAGGAGGTGCCACGCCAGCAATACTGACCAGTTGGGAGGTGCCACGTCAGCAGGCTTGTTGCCACATCATCAGTACCGACCAATTAGGTGATGCCACGTTAGCATGACATCAGCAAACGGTTCCGTTAGAACCATTAACGCCGTTAGTAGATTTGAAGAATATTCCGTTAACTTTAACGAATTCGTCACGCCGTTACCATTTCCGTTATGACATCAACATGATGTCATCTCCGTCGGGAGCGTGTCCGGCTTCTTCTCAGGCAACGACAACAGGAGTAGGTCACCGGTGGCCATTGCCGACAGACGATCCTTTCTGTTTTGGTGTAACGCGTCGCAGCTTAATATCGTAGACCTGATTCGGTGTAGCATGATGTAACATAATATCGTAGATCTGATTCAGTGTAGCACGATGTAACGTAATATCGTTGATATGATTCAGCGTATCTCGGTACAGTTTAATTCCATGGCCCTTGGATAATTCAGCCCCATGATCATTAGCCTTGCATATTTCTCAGTCCCACTGTGGGCTTATGCAAACTTTCTTCTTGGGCTAAGGATTTGTACTCATTTGTTTGGGAAACCCTTTGCATCATTTTGGTTAACTCCATAAACCCATGAGGAAGATTCTGGAAGCATGTAGGACCAGTCAATGCAAGTTATGACAGGGAGACATGCAGGGGCCAGTCAATGCAATTCATGGATGGAGCCATGCAAGGGCCAGTTATTCCAGAGCCATGCAGTCATGCAGAATATCAATGCAGGGAGGCATGCAAGGGAATTAAGAAAAATTATATTCATTTAGAAATTGGGATTGAGGGCCTAATTCAGACCATATAAATACAGGGTTCCAGAACCCAAAAAGGTAAGCAATATTCCCCATACAATTATCTGTGAAAAATCCCTAGCTAACTTAAGCATTCAGAGGGTTTTTTGCAGGTACCTCCCCATTATTCAATTTAATTGGAGGATAAACAGCGGATTGATCTTCAGCAAAATCATCATCAAATTCGTGTTTGGGGTAGAAATAATTTTACCATACAAACAGTGGCGCCGACCAAGGTTTTCGAGAAAAGATAATCGTGTTTTACCAAATCAAGTTATGGAGGTAATCAAACAAACTGCACGAAGGGTCAATTCTGTTAAGAATTCTCAATAGCGCAGGAGCGAGGCTAAAAGACACGAAATTAAGGTTCAGTCAGCCCCAACAGAACCCACTGGAAACATGCAGGGTCAAAATTGCGCTCATGACAGAGCCTTAGATCGTGATCGAGATCATGCTCATAACATATCCCTAGATCGAGGATGAGATCGGGATCGTTTCCGTGACAGAACTCCAGATCTAAATCGGAGAAGGGAAAAACAACCAGTGATCGATAATGAAGGAATGGGTGTTGAAGGGGAAAACCCACAAGTTAGAGTAAAGTGAGGGCATGTGTTCGGCAGCCCGTCTAGAAGGAATGACGATGGACATGACCTGCGATATGGACGCACCGCGACTCCTAGTAAAGAGGAAGAATTGTTTTGCAATCAGCTGAACGAGTTGGAGAAGGAGAATGCTCTCCTGAGATTGGAACGTGAGAACTAGTCTCGACCTGGGATGGGTAATCTGAACAAACAGAGGGGTCGTTCTGTATGGCAGCGGCTTGGAAGTCGAATTGGCCCATAAGATGCGGACCGAAACAGAGAAGTGATCGATCTTGGTCGGCCAGAGAAAAATCTGTTGGTCACTGGAGACCTACCTAAATGAAGGAATGTACTACCCCGCTGAGTAAGGACCCGGCCAGATGCAACTCAGCAGAGTGCTGCCAGAACTAACACCGGTTCAAAATGCCTCAGGAATAATGAGGATGAGGTTCGAGATTGGCACGATGATGGAGAATTTTCGCACGATTGCAATGCTCGTTCAGAGCAATGCAGAGCTGGAAAATAACCTACTGGACCCTAGAGGAAAATAATGAGATCTAAAACTCATATTCCAGAGGACCAAGATTATGAGCAGGAAAACAATCTCTCGAATGGCGATGTGGACGCAATAACAGAAGATCATCTTTGCAAGACGATCGAGAAAGTAATGTCGAAAAAGCACTCCAGAGAAAAAAAGATATACTGGTTGCATCGATTTGCAGGATCCACTTTTAATCTAAATATCATAGAATTCTGACCGCCAATGAATTTTCAAGTTCCGAAACTGCCAGAGTTCGAAGAGAAAATAGGTGATCCTGATCAACATGTTTTACACTATGAAACTGCCATGACTCTATGGAAGCATAATGATAAGTTGATGTGCAAAATTTTTCCACAGTCATTGGCTGGAGGAGCAATAAAGTGGTTCAATAAACTCCCAACACAGTCGATCGGTACTTACCATGAATTGGTCGGAGAATTCTGCTCCCACTACAAGTACAACATACATGATCGGAAGGGATGCCACGATTTGTTCCTTCTAGGAATTCGGAAGGAGGAAAGCATCAGATAGTTTACTCGACGCCTCAACAAGAGTATCAGATGTAGATGGTGCCAACGATCAAATCATAATCAAATCTTACAAGCAGGCATACCAGTACGATCAAAGAGGCGTGTACGGTTTCTTGGTCAAGAGACCACCAAAGACTCTAGAAGAACTGTATAATCGAGTGGAAAAGTATTCTCAAGTAGAGGATGATTCCAAAGCTTGAGAGATGATATATGTTAACAGATCATCCAATCATCCTGTAGATGGGGAAAAATGATTTGCTGGTTTTTACATAATTGAAGAGTTGACCGTGTGGAGACTCTTTGAACTAAGCGAAATGTTGAACCTCACACAGATGCACTGCAAGAAGGGAGTTCTTTAAGTTCGAGAGATCAATCTGTAAGACTCCGGCCTAAACCAAGAACAATGGCCGTTCCAGAGTCAATTCGGTCACAAAAGAGGATGGGTTGATCTGTAGGAGGGAAGCTAAGAAATGCGTGAGATCAATGGTGATTTGAGATTGTAAGTGTGTTGTGAATTCAACGTGAAAATGCTCTGAATGATTGAGTTTTTCCTGATTGAGAGTGATTTTTGTGAGTTCGTGTAGACGAAAGATTGTCTGTATG
The DNA here is from genome assembly GCA_023529315.1 of Papaver bracteatum. Lineage (NCBI taxonomy): Eukaryota > Viridiplantae > Streptophyta > Magnoliopsida > Ranunculales > Papaveraceae > Papaver > Papaver bracteatum. The sequence continues at coordinate 4,442,582 of JAJJWX010002182.1, forward strand.
AACTTTGATGAGAAATTGCTCGTTTAGGCGAATGCTCAAATTGTTCGAATCTTGTTCAATGTTGTTGTTTCAATCAGGATTTAGAGATATTTTATAATGCCGGAATTGAAAACACCATGATCCCATGAAGTGTGACAGTTGCTGGAATCAGAGAGTGGGATAGTGGGAAATCATGTTAAACCAATTACTCATCGTGCGGAGACTTGGTTAATTTTCCACCCACTACTTTGCTGATTCTTTCAACTGATTGCACAACTTGCTCACATTCTCATTGTGGGTGAACACACGTGCCGTATACCGCAAGACCAAAACCCTAGTTAATATCCACCATTGTGACACGATTAAAATCTCGTGATTATGGAGTCAGTTGATGACTTTGTGGGACGATGAGTCCATGTAGTGCTGAGTTGAACACGTTGTGGAAAATGTTCCGAAACTCATGAATTAAATGTATGTCTGCTGAGACGAGGTACCATTATGACCTAAAACGAGCAAACCGTGTTGCTGAATTGTCGAATATTGATAGTTGAACCAATATTCTTTGATCCGAGCAAATATTGCTAGTCTGAGCGAATATTGCTAATTTGAGTGAATATTGCCGGTTCGAGCAAATATTGCCAGTTCGAGCAAATATTGCTCGTTTGATGAATTTATCGGGAGCAGGACCGAATAAAATATTAATTTAATTTACTGACTACTGGGTCGAGCAAAATAAAAAAAAATGTTAATCATGGAATCAACATAAAATTATCAGAGTGTTTGAATCTACTCGGAATCACGTTTCTGCAGAGTTCTGGATTCAAAACCCTAATTTTACCGAAATGGTGATTTATTGCAAATCAATACAGAGTAACACAGGACCGTCTATATGGGATGAAGGGTTCACCATATATCTCTCAAATGCTTGAATGATAAAAAATACCAAAGTCTCCTGAGACCAGTTGGTGAAAGAATGATCAAATGCTGGTTTAATCATTTACCGAAATAATGCTCGTGTGAGCGACAAATAATAAAACCTGGTATTATGAAAATACAAAGGACTGACCAAGATGTCATGAGACTGGCTCTTGGTGCGTGTGGGACCAGTGAATGGTCGTTTGAGCAAACTTTCAATTGTTTGGAAAGAGTTTGAACCTAATATGAGCAGTGGAGCAAATTAGGTTAAAATCATTAAAACATGCGGGACCAGATGTTTGCAAGCCTCAGGGTCACCCTCGGTCGGTCAAGGGGATGTGCCTGTGTCACCATAACGTCCTTGTTTCAGTCCTAAGAATTTTCATATTTTCTGGTGCACGTTCGAGCAACATTTGGAGAAAATATGCAAAATCCATGGTTTTGCTGAAACTGGGAAAATACATGAGATGAGGGAAAATAAATAAAACAGGGAATTGCAAGGTGTGGGACCGGACACGGATAGGGCATGGCCATCCGACTGACACACGGTCCCACATGATTTTCCCAGTTTTATGTGATTTTATGTATTTTTCTCTGATTTAAGGGAAATTCCATGAAACTGGAGAGTTTGGGGAAATTAGGGAACTTCCATAAGATGAGAGACATAATTTAATAAATATAAAATACGGAATGGGAGTGTGGAACCGGAAATGGCCACGGCATGGCCGGCCGGCCAATGGGCACGGGTCCCAAGCCACTCTTCCCAATTTTACCAAATTTTGATGATTTTAGATAATTTTCATAAAATCAAGGATTTTGTTGAAATCAGGGAGTTTTCATGAAATCATGAAACAAAACACCAAATAATAATAAAACAATGGGTGTGTGGGACCGACTAGGGCATGGACGGCCGGCTAGAGCCCGGTCCCACAAGTATTTTTTAATTTATAAATATTTTCTATGATTTTAGAGAAAATACATGAAATTAGGTAATTTTAGGGAAAATTCATGAAATCGAGGAATTTTCATAATTTAAGAGAAATAATAAAATAATGGGGAACATGAGGTGTGGGACCGGCCACGGCCAAGGCATGACCGGCCGGCCGGCGGTCCCATGATACCTTTTCCTAATTTTTTTTATTTTTGATAAAATCATGTGATTTAGATAAAATACATGAAATTTGGTAATTTTCATGATTTTAGAGAAAATTCATAAAATCGAGGAATTTTCATAATTTGAGAGAAATAATAAAATAATGGGGAACGTGAGGTGTGGGACCGGCCATGACATGACCGGCCGGCCTGCGGTCCCATGACACCTTTTCCTAATTTTATTATTTTTGATGAAATCATGTGATTCAGATAATTTCTTTGAAATAAAGAAAATTTGCTCGAACGAGAGGGTTTTCATGAGGTCGGGAAAATAGTAAAAGTATGATAAAATATAAAATTGGGCGCGGGACTGGTCACGGCATGACTGGCCGGCCGGCTAGTGATCCCAGTCCCCTAGCGCTTTTGCTAATATTTTTATTACTTTTCCTTCCTATTTTGCACAGGTTCCTCGTTCGTTCATATTTTTTGAAATGCTCGTTCGTGCATTCAAAATGCTGGTCTGTGTATTATTTACTAATTACACATGCACCATTTTTGTCAGGGCTTATTCTATGCTCAGATGCCTGTTTCGTTGAATATTTATCACTAACCTGTGGTATTCTGCTGGGAAGAACCACAAATTGAAGTGACAAAATATAACGAATAATCGTAGAATATTGCTGGATATTCAGGCGATTAAATGATTCATAGAATATTGCTGGATATTCAGACGTCGGCTCGTAGAATATTGCTCGATATTCAGACGATTTGATATAATTAATTGATGGCTCTATACTAGAAGGGCTTACTGTCTAAGAACATTAATCATCTGAGGGTTGAGAAATATGAACTTGCTGGAGTATCATATTCCTCTTGCATAGTCGGGGACAACCTGATTGCATCCCGAAGACGTTGTCGCTCTATACTAGCAGGCATGCTGACTAGGAGCCGTCCAATCTTTCGATTCTATACAATATGAGATGTGTCGTGATCTCAGCTGGGAGACTTCACATCTGCATCTTCTCTGAGAGACTTTCTCCATCAGAGGTGGCATGAGCTTTCATGCATAGAGACATGAGTCTCAATACTCATCCAGTTGCCGGATACGGATTAATTACTAAAATTGCTCAATATTCATGAGATGTGCCGTGGTCTCAGCTGAGAGACTACACATCTACATGTACTCTGAGAGACAGCCTTCTCAGTCAGAGATTCGTGGTATGAGCTTTCATGCTTTAACGAGAGACATGAGCCTCAATATTCATCCGGTTGCCGAATCTGGAGTATATTTTTACAATTCTAACCTTTGTCAAAAATCCACCATCTACACATCCAGATGATGGGAGGAAGGACAAGTCGAAGAAACGTTCGAGCAGCCAGCACAATGATCGAGGTGAAGTCCGAGAGAAGAACCAAGGTGAACGAATGGAAACTGGATTCCAGAAATATCATGATATGAAGCTGACACTGTTGAACATACAGCTTGCAGAGTTGTATGAGAAAATCAACAAGGATTTGAGCCCCCTTTGTCCTTTGCCAGCAGAAACACGTGATAAACGCGATAGGAGCAAATAATGCAAGTTACATAAAGAACATGATCACAAGACCTAGAATTTCCGCTCTTTACAAATATAGGTCCAGCGAATGATCGACGCTGGAAAGCTGCAAGAGTGCGTGAAAAAGGATTTTGGGAAAGGTCCTGGACAGTTTGGAACAACACATGTGATTAATGCACATGTGATAAATGTCAGTCATGCTAGGATCCATTCAATGACCAGGCGAGCATCAGAAGATGAAACCAGGAGAAAGCCCAGGCAGTTAAAATAATGGTACTTGAAAAATCATATCGATTTTGTCAGTAGAAATGGAGCAGAAATTCGGGAGCTTGGGTGCACAAAGATCGAGTTATCCGAAGAAGACATGATAGGTGTATATGCTCCACACAATGATGTTATCATTATAACTGCTTGGATTGGCATGTTTCGTGTACACCGAATTCTAGTAGGTACAGGAATCTCAGTGAGCGTGTTGTTTTCAAGAGCTTATTCCTCTATGAATCACCCACACGACTTGATCGAAGAGGATGAGAATAATGTTATCGGTTTCAGTAGCGAAGTTACAAATTCAATTGGAAAAGTGAAGATACCTATAATAGTGGATGACAAGTCCGTTTTAGGCAATTTCTTGTTGCTCTATTGTCGATCCCCCTATGATACGATTATAGGACGAGACTGGCTGCATGATATCGGTGCAGTCACATCCTCATATCATTAATGTCTGAAGTTTATTTCCCCTGAAGGAGTCGTGAAAGTTAGATGCGACCAGATGGACGCCCACAAGTGTCACGAGAGTGCTATGGATGAGTACAAAAAGTCAGAAGTTAACGACAACCAAATCATGCGAGTCGAGCAAAAATAGCAATTATAGAATTCTCTCCCTCCAAAATCATATAGGGGATAGGACGCAGCTGAACCCCCAACGGTCGAGAAACTGATCGTGGTTCAGATTAGAGATGATGATCACAAAACAACGTTCGTAGGGGCAGATCTTCCTGCACATGAACATGATGGTTTGATTACATTGCTATGGGCAAACACCGACGCTTTTTGCATGGAGTTTTCCTGAGATGCCTGGGATAGATCCAAATATAGCCTGCCACAGGCTAAATATCGATGAAAAGTTCCATCTAGTCGGACAGAAAATCAGGAATATGGTGCAAAGCAAAAAAGATAGAGTTACTGCATAAGTCAAAAATTTGTTGGAAGTAGGCTTTATTCGACCAGTGCAATATCCTCGCTGGCTGTCAAATGTCGTACTCGTTCCAAAGAAAAATGGTAAAATTCGTGTCTATATCGATTTTACTGATTTGAATAAAGTGTAGTTGCAGAATATCCTACAACTACACCCTCAGTAGAATTTGTAAAACTTATGAAGTTCTTGATGATGAATGATAATTTTCTTATTAATGCCCTTAATTGATTACAAAGAAGTATCTAAATGGAACTAGAATAGTCACAACTTTCTCTATTCTCTTTCCTAAGATATTTCCTAACACTCATTAAAAGAACCTCTCAAATTTTAAATTTGAACTACTATTTATAGTGAAATTTGTACAGCTGTATATGCCTTGCGAAGTATCACAACTTATATTCGTAGGTTTGTTCTATATTAGTAATCTCTTCACACTTTTCTCGTGTTTCTGCTATTATCGCATTATCTTGCGATTCTTTCTGCTTATGTTCGTAAACTAGTATCTTGCGATATTCGGTACCTACATCTTGCCTCTTCTCATGTCAGTTCTGTGAAGAAGAAATGTCATGAGAATCATTATTCTCGTAAATTTAATACAGTTATCATTATCTGTTAGATTCGCAACAAGTATTTTCTCTTTCATTAAATTTTTGACACGTTTCTTCGTAACCGTTCTTTTCAACCGTTCATGTCTAATCGCATTAATGAGTTTCTATCTTCATCAAACTCTCCTTTCTTTATAAATACTATCTTAAATTTTTTTATTTTATTCCTTCACCCTGTTCATCTTCCTCATCACATCTGCTTCTGCAATTTCTTCCCTTTTTCTTCTATTACGACCTCTTATCTCTTTTACATCTTTTCTTTTCTATTTTTTATCCTTCATTTAATGTCTCCAAAGAAGAAATTTGTAGAACAACTTAATGCAGAGTTTTCTGATAGAGACCTCGTTCTTTTTGAAATTGATGGTCACAACAACAAATCCTCTCTCTGTATGGAACTCTTTACTGATCTTCACTGGGATGATCAGAAATTTTTAGTTTCACGAGGTCAAATCCTTGCAGGTCTTCCTCTTCCTATTTATGATGTCACTCTTCCTCTATTCTACGAAATTATTTCCCACCCAAATTTCTCACGAGCCATTTATCAACTAACTGGTGATTGTATTCGTATTCTGCTTGAGTTCGCAAATCGTGCTGCTTTTGGAAAATATTTGTACCCAATCGAACGTAGGAATCCTGTATTTAGAGATGTAGAGATTATTGCTGAGAATTACACGGTTGAGAATTTCTTTAAGAATTATACACTAATTCCTGCGAAGAGAGAAGATAAACGTTGGGGCGTTCGTCTTCATCGTAGATCTGATGTAGCAGAAGATGATCTCCTTATGCATGATATTGATTACGCTTCTGGAAACAATCATACTCCTCGCCGTTCTCATGATTAAGATTGGTATAACTATCCTCTTGCATTATTGGGTTCTTATATTTCTGGAATAGTATACCTTCCTGCAAACCTTCGTGATCGTAACTATCAACCTTGGGTCTTTTCTTGGCCTAACAGAGATAAAGATGTACGTATCATCATCCCTTTATTTTCTTTTTTATTTTCCTTCTTTTGTTGATCCTTTTGCAATATTTCCCAGGTGAATGAACTCAAGGAAAGTTATCTTAAAACTGGGAAACCCAGTACTCGTGAGGCTTTCAACTTGTTTTCAAATGAGGTAAGAAACATTCTTATACATTTTAAACAATATATTGTTGCCTCTGTTTCTTATCCTTATTTGAATTTGTAGGTTCTCCCTAATATCCCTGAGGTTGTTGTGAATGAGAACAAGAATTCAACTTCTTCCGATGTGCTAACTACAAGACAAAGGACACTTCGTTCTGCGATGAATACCCAAATTTCTGCGAAGAATACCCAAATTTCTAGTGACAAAGAAAATGTTCTTCGTAAAGGAAAAAGGAAACTTGATTATATTCTTTCTAAGAATAAGAGGAAAAGAGTCCCAGTCAATGCTTACTCCAATGTGAACTCCTCTAGCAAAAGTTTTGACGAAGAAAAAAGTGATGAAGGTGATAAGCTTCCTGAGAAGGATCTTAGTTTCAATTCTGATACTATTTCTGATAGGGGACATGATGAAGATGAAGACTTTAGCAATGCGGAAACTTTTGAGTCTGCAATGATTCAATTGTATGAGGCTTTTCTCCAATATTCTCGTGGATTAGGAAACTATTCTACTGCGAATGCTCGTAAACTTATTGCGAAGGCTTGTAAAGTTCCTACTGTACTCAACAATAATTCCCTTAGTGGAATTTCAAGATTCGTATCTCCTGCTTCATTATACTCTTTGGGGAGTATGGTAAGTTTCTTTTATATCCCTTGTTTATTTCCCTTGTTTCATTGATTTCTAATCCTTTTTATTTTCTCAGGTTGGGAGAGTCAGCTGCGCACTTGCTTCAGACTTGGAAAGACGTCATAATATTGCTGAGAAGAAAACTTTAAATCGTTGTAAGAAGTTGGAGGTTGAGAATTTAAAACTTCGTCAAAAAATAGAGGATTTGAGTATTGATAATGCGGAATTGAAATCTCGTTGCGAAGATGATCCCCAATCTACAAGTATCGCATCTGGAAGTTTTTCTATTCTTGAGGAGAATAATCAATTGAAGCTTGAAAATACTTCTCTTCGTAATGATAAGAAGCGATTAGAAGGTAAGTTTGCGTATTTTAATTACTTTGACTTCGCAATCTGCTAATCAATTCCTTGATTTCTTCCTTTATTCTTTATTCTCTTATCCTTTTCCTTTGTGGATGCTGCAGAAAATTATACGAAGATGAATAATGATCTGGAAACAATTCTTGCCGCACGTAACCAGAAGATTTCTGATTTAAAGTCTCAGTTTCAGATTTCTCAAAACAATCATAGCTTAAGTATCAAACGTTTCCGAGCTATGATGACTTGCAAGATTTGTGAAGACAACCAAATTCCTCTCAAAAAGTATCAGACGCTCCTTTCTGAAGAAATTCCTGAGGATACCCCGTATTTGGAAATCTCTGATAGTGAAGATGATATCTCCGAAGAAGAAAAAGAAGATCATTTTGATGGGAATAAATCACCCGCAAAATAGCTTTATTCTATTCTGTATATCTGCACTCTAGTTCTTTTCATATTGTCTGTTTGAGTACAACATTTTCTTCTTTCTTGCACTTTTAATCAATCAACAATTCCTTTTTGAAACTTCATTAGTATTAATGTCTTAATTTTGCGATGATGAATTGATCTTTCTTTAATTGAGTGCTTTCCTTATCTGCATAATTTGATCATATGAAGAGAAATAATATATTTTGAAGACCTAGATTAGTATTCCTTTTCCCCTTATTATTATTCTTCAGATGATCAATCTTTGTTGTAAATATTAGAATATCTGCCTCATTTTAATCTGCGAAGTTACAATTTGTTGCGAGGTAAATAAGAAATCCTCCCCTTAAAATCTCCGTGAAAAATTACGAAACATCCTTGAAGAATTATAAGAAGTATGAAATATCATTGAAGAAGCATAATAAGTATGAAACATCCTTGAAGAAGTATACGAAGTATGAGACACCCTTGAAGAAGTATAAGATGTATTCAATCCGTGAAGAAACATTCAATGTTTGAATAAGTATAAGGAGTATTGAATCTCTGAAAAAGTATAAGAAGTATTGAATTTTTGAAGAAGTATAAGAAGTATTCAACCTTCGTAAAATTTAATGAATATGAAATATCCTTCTTTGATTGCGAACAAAATTGCCTCTATCACTATGAATTCTTTATATATATTCTCGTAAAAAATTCTCCAATGATATTGATGGAATTGATTTAATTAGTTGATGTGGTCTTATCATGCCTTCCTAAGTAAAGGTCTTATTTTGCCACCTCTTTAGTGATATTTTTGCGATAATATGACGAACCTGAACATTCTTCCGAATATACAACCTCGTGACATTATCGTCTTGCGATGAAATTGCAGGACGTTATCACACTTTCATGTAATAACCCATTGATCTCATCTTGACTTCATTGTATGTAATTCTGCGAATATGTATATATATATATATATATATTTTATTTTATTTTATTTTTTACTCGAAGAAATACTATTGTTGCACAAATATGACAAGCCTTTATGTTCTTGCGAACAAGAAGCCTCATGACATTTGCGTCTTATAGCACGTATCATCTCCCTAATGGAGGGTGCTGCCCTTTATCTTCCCCTTGGTTTCCCCTTCAAGGAAGCGTACATCGACCATACAAGGTTATCTCTTCCCATCCGGTTTTGCAAACAACCAGCTTTTGTTCGCAACCTCTTATCCTTTTTGCCTATAGGGATTATAGTTATGAGGTTGCACCCTATGGGGTATCTTTGGGCCAAGTGCATCATTTTCCAAGACTTGTAAAAAATGGAAGATGTGCTTCAAGCCCATCCGGCACTCTTGACTCAACCGTGTACCTCGGCGCCTTAATCGTTTTCTGCACTTCTTGGGAAAGACAGTATGCCTTAGTCGCCCAACCTAAATCATGTTACATCGCAAGATTAGGTTGAGAATCCAAAGTGTCTAACCCGGATAGGCACCCCGCTTTTGGGTTGTACCCCGTAATGTCCATGTACTCAGGTTCCTTGGTGGTGTTCCGGTTTCCCTGATCCATGCTTATAGGTACCCCCTTAAATGACGTACTTTAGGACTTTGCCTCTTACAAAATGTTGCTTTGCGAACTAGGGTGTACGCCACAAAGGTTTGCATGTGTAAAATTTCTGCGGATTTCTTTCTTTTTTGAAAGCTAATCACAGTTTGCGGTCTTTTGTTCGCAAATATCTTTTGCGTCTTTCTTTAATGAAAGCTAATCGCAATAAATCTTTTGTATTCGTAAAAATACCTCACAAATATTTCATGTTGTGAAATACCTCATTTCATTTTCTTGTTTTTCAAAATACATTTTATTATATGCTGTGAAGAAATATACTGATTACCTTTTTTCTTCATTTTATTTTCTTCGTAAATCATATCCATTCTCTATCATCGTAAATTTCTTGTATGCTCAATCATTGTAACTTCATTCCTTCATGTCTTAATCCTCAGCCATTAAATTTTCACTTCTCTTTGCATCCTTTGCTATTTTTCTCCAACTTTCCTTTTCAACAGTTTTTCCTTCGCAAACTTCTACTTCAGTATCGTAACATTTCCTCCCTTCTGCCCAATCACCCTTGATAACTCCAATACCTTTAGGATGAGGAAATTTTATGCATTGATGAAAAGTTGAAGCTACGCCTAAAATCCTGTGAATCCAAGGTCTCCCTATAAAAGCGTTGTACGGTGATTAAACATAAGCAACGCAAAATAAGATTTCAGTTCGCATTCCACCTAATGGAATTCGCATGCTTATTTCTCCTTTAGGTTTATTGGCAGTTCCATTAAAGCCATAAATCCTGTAATTAGAAGGTATTAGATCTGCGTCCTTTCCCCCCATGATTTTGTAAGCAGGATAGAAGAGAATATTGACAGAACTTCATGTATCAATTAAGATTCTATTAAGACCAAATGATTCTTCGTCTGTATCATCCTCACTTTCTTCCATATTCAAACAAATTTCCAATCTTACTACCAATGGATTATCATGTATTTCGCAACCTTCTGGAATTTCTGTGGCTTCAAAAGAGATTTCACGCTTCTGCCAATCTTCAAGTCGTGAAATTTTTGCGATGTTCATTATTTCTCTTCCTTCACCATCTCTCGCATATACCCTACTTAACACATTATCATGAAAATCTTCTATGGTTTTATATGAGTGAACTATAGAATTGCAGAAAACATTTCTTTCTTTTGGTCCCACTTCAATGTGTAAGATTTCCTTTCCCTTTTCTTGTGTTGTATTCACCATGCGAGTTTCCACTGGGGCTTGTGGTAATTGTTGCGGTTGTGCTTGCTTGAGTAAAAAGTGATCTAATTTTCCTTGATCAATCATTCGCAAGATAATCCTTTTGATATTATTGCAACTATTTGTAGAGTGTCCATGAAAATGATGATACAAGAAAAATTCATGACTTCTTGGACCCATTGATGGTTCCTTTCCCATATTCCATGGAGTTGGTATATGCTCCATCAAGATAATTGCCTTCCATATCTTTTCTACACTTGTATTCAAAGGTGGCATCTTTATTTCTTCCCTTATCATTCTTTGACCTCCTTGACCATTGTTATAATTTTGTCTATGATTCCCTTGTCCAAAATAATTCTTCCTTTGTCCCCCATAATTTTCCTACTGCTGATATAATCTTGGAATCTGATTATTTCCTCCTCGACTATAGAAATTCCTTTTTCTATCATACTCTTCTTGATCTTTGTTACCCATTGCTACCATTTTTGGCTGGCTATTGTTGTTTTTCTTCTCTTCTGATATCTGCGAAGATGTTTGCGAAGTACCTGCTATGACATTGATTATTTTAGGAAGTAAGTTTGCTCATGCATCTTGTTTGTTGGTGTTTGTCACAGGATATGACTCCATATTGTTTTGCTTTTCCTCTAATGTAATGTATTCCTCTTGTAATTCTAGCAACTCTGTCATCATAATAGAATTCTTTATTCTGAAGATTTGAACATATAGTTGTTCAGTTGCGAACATCGCATTTACGAAAGATAAAATTAGGTATCTCTCATCCACACGCCCTGCCATATCACTGCACATAGTTTTCCATCTTCTTACCAAATGTTTCAAACTTTCACCAACTCTTTGTTTTAAACCAAACACATCTTCAATACCAAGTCGTGAGGAATGATTTGTGATATATGCTCCTAAGAAAGTTGCTTGTAGATGATTAAATGACGTAATAGTGTTCTTGGGAAGTCCTTCGAACCATTTTAGAGCTTCTCCTGTTAAGCTTGATGCGAAGTACTTGCATAATACAGCATCGTGATTCTCCCACTGTAACATGCATCTTATATACGCTTTAATGTGCTGAATAGCACATGAAGTCCCATCAAAGATACTGGTTAGTGTAGGCAGATTTCATTTTGGCGGAATCCCTCCCAATTGTACTTTTCTAGAAAAAGGAGTCCTCGCAGCTTCTTCCATTGCTTCATCTAATTGCTTTCTATCTCCTCATATTCTATTGTTTAACATCCCTCTCATTTCCGCTAATTCTCGAAAGATCCGTTCATTTGCCTCAGTATTCTCATCCATTGGCCTCTTCAACGCAACCTCTCTTCTTCTACGTTCTTGCATCTCTTCTCTTGCGATTCTTCGCATTCTGTCATACTCTTCATTAATGTTTTCATTTGCATAATTTTGCAACTATCTTCTTTCCAGATTATCACAATTGTTTTGTTGTAAAGCATCTTGAAATTCTTGTTCTTCCATTTCTATTCTCCTCATCCTTCTCATGTGATTATCAGGAATTTCTTATTCTTCATTTCTCCTTCTTCTATGATTTATCTCTTCCTGATTTTCCTGAACTCTGATTCGAAAATTTGGTTCGTTCCTTGCTATTTCTTCTCGTTGATTTCCAATCCTCCTCTGAATTCTACCATACTCAAGATTTTGATTGTTGCGAGCCTGTTCACGTCTTCTTACTCCATCCTCGTAATTGTTTTGATGCATAGTTTGTTGTCTCTCAACTTCTTCCATGAGTTTCCGCCCTTCCTCTTGATTTTCTTCACCATTCTGATTATTTTCCCTTGGAAATGGCTATGTTCGTAAATTATCCATGTTTTGTTCGTGATTTGGTACTAGAATGAAGCGATTCTCTCGATTTCTTTCAACTTGATTATGTGCTTGTTCTTGCATAGCACTTTCACTATTAACTGTTGGCGAATTTTGTTCTTCTCTCTCTGGTCTAACATTTGATCTCACAATACTTTGAAATTTCCTCCTTTGTAACATCTCATTTTCCCTTCTTAATTCTTGATTCTGTCTTGTTAGATTGGCACGTTCTTCAGCTTCTAACCTTCGTTCTTCTTGAAATTTTTGTCTCAATGTTTCTACTATCTCCATTTCTCTTTCACGAATTGTTCCTCCCATCAATCTCCCATTTTCTCTAATTTGTGGTTCTCTGTATGTTTCTGCTGGTGTATCAGTTCTCCAAGTGTGTATACTCACTCGATCATGATCTACTGTTTGTTGAGTTTGATTTCTTCGATTATTCCTTCTCCTACTAGGTTCTCCTGTTACGTTTGCTTCTCCACCTGCGAGTCTTGCACTTCTTCTTACTGTAGTCAATGGTTCTGATGTATTTCTTCTTTTAACCATTTCTTTGATGCAAAACTCTTTCCTCCTCCCTGTTTCTAGCGCCAATTATGTAGTTGCAGAATATCCTACAACTACACCCTCAGTAGAATTTGTAAAACTTATGAACTTCTTGATGATGAATGACAATTTTCTTATTAATGCCCTCAATTGATTACAAAGAAGTATCTAAATGGAACTAGAATAGTCACAACTTTCTCTATTCTCTTTCCTAAGATATTTCCTAACACTCATTAAAAGAACCTCTCAAATTTTACATTTGAACTACTATTTATAGTGAAATTTGTACAGCTGTATATGCCTTGCGAAGTATCGCAACTTATATTCGTAGGTTTTTTCTATATTCGTAATCTCTTCACACTTTTCCCGTGTTTCTGCTATTATCGCATTATCTTGCGATTCTTTCCTCTTATGTTCGTAAACTAGTATCTTGCGATATTCGGTACCTACATAAAGCATGTCTGAGTGATCCGTACCCGCTGCCATGGATAAGAGATTTGGTGTATGCAACTTCAGGGTATGGAAGACTGTCATTCATCGACGGCTTTTCAGGGTATAACCAAATACCGTTGTTCGAGGAAGATCAAGAGCATACTGCGTTTGTGACTGACAGAGGAGTTTATTGCTATACTGTAATGTCGTTCGGGCTAAAGAACACATGGGCGACCTACCAGCATCTGGTAGACCATATGTTCAAGGATCTGATTGGGAAGAAGATGGAAGTATATATCGACGATATGGTAGTGAAATCTGAGCAAAAGGAGTCGCATTTTCTTGATCTGCAGAAGATGTTTGATATCTTGAGGCAATATCGAATGAATCTCAATCTAGTGAAATGTTCATTCAGGCTGTCGTTAGGAAAGTTCCTTGGATACTTGATGACGCATAGAGGAATCGAGGCGAATCCGGAAAAAATCAGAGCCATCAGAGAAATTCCATTCCAAAGAACGAAGAAGGAAGTCCAAAAGTTAGCAGGATAATTATCATCTTTAAACCGTTTCATTTCACGCTCATCGGATCGATTCAAGCCATTCTTTGACGTTTTGAATAAAGCGGTGAATTTTGGTTGGACGGATGAGTGCGAAAAGGCTTTTGATGAGATCAAGCAGTATTTGTCAACTCCCCCGGTTTTGGTGAGTCCAAAAACTGGACAACCTATTGCTAAGGGCAAATGAATTCGACCAGTTCTCTATTGGGCAGCGACCACGGATAGAAAACAGGCACGCAGATGCTTTAGCATATCTTTCTTCCGCAGTCGAAACTGATACCACCCGTTTCTTTGTAGTGGATTTACAAGAGTTACTTAGCATATCCGACAGCCACCTTGTTATGGCTCTCGAACACGCTAGTGGGGGCGAGAAGGCAATTATATCAGATCAGGGAGATACCTAGAACGTTGACAGCAATATGGATGTTGACAGTCCAGTGATAGATGATTCAAGCAGTCCTGCTGAAAACACTTCAGAATGGCGTCAACCTTATATTCGGTATTTGACAACCAGTGAGATCCCAGAAGATAAGCATCTCGCTTCAAAAGTGAATAAGAATGCTTGGAGGCATTCATTGATCGGGGGACAGATGTACCATAAACCTGTAGCTTTGGAGCCATTTTTGCGGTGCATATCAACAGAAGAAGGGCAACAGATATTAACGGAGGCTCATGAAGGGATATGAGGCAACCATTCTGGGGGGAACAGTCTCGCGCATAGGATACTTACCCAGGGATACTTCTGGCCATACACGCAGAAAGATACTAAAGAATACGCACAGAAATGCGTGCCATGCCAAGAGCACGCTCCAGTTTCTAAAAGGACCGCCAACGAAATACATCCATTTTTTAGCCCCTGGTCATTCTCTATATGGGGGTTAGACATCGTCGGACCGCTTCCCAAAGCTCCCGGAGGCTTTAAATTTGTACTAGCCGCTACTGATTATTTCACCAAATGGGTCGAAGCAGTGGCGCTGGTACACGTCACCAGACATAATGTGAAAAGGTTCATATGGGAGAATATCATCTGCAGATTTGGAATCCCAGACACGATAATATCAGACAATGGGAAGCAATTCGATTATAGGGTGATCAAATAATTTTTCAAGAACCTAAATATTAGCCACAATTCCTCATCTCCTTACTATGCTCAGAGCAACGAGCAGGAAGAAGTAACCAACCACGTTATTATGGACAATCTCAAGGAACAGCTGGAGAAGGCAAAGGGAAAATGGACAAAAGAATTCCATGGAGTCTTATGGTCCTATCGAACAAACCCAAAAATATCCACTGGATTTTCACAATTTTACATTGGCGTATGGGACAGAGGCAGTCAAACCCACCGAGGTACATCTCAAGATTACCAAAACTCGTGCTGTCAAATCTGGGAAAAATGACAGCATATTGGCTTTGAATAAAGAGTTGCTGGAAGAGCAAAGAGAAACATCCTTACAGCAGTTAGTCCGATACCAGCAGGAAATCAAACTGAGCCATGATCGTAAAGTCAGAGAACGATCATTCAAACCAGGGGAATATGTCTTGAAGAAAACCACAATGGAACCAAACTGTGGTAAGCTCGGGGAAAACTTGGAAGGTCCATACATAGAGTACAGGACAGCATCTCGTGGCTCTTACTACCTAAGGAACCTCGACGGTACTCAAGATGGTGAACCATGGAAGCCGTGGAATTCATTCCATTTGAAGAAGTTTTATCATTAGGAGTAGTCCCAAAATACTGTTGTGCTGCACTTTTTTTCCTTTATGATGGTTTTATCCAACTGGGTTTTCCACACAAAGGTTTTAACGAGGCAGCTGTTATTGAAGCACTAGGTATTTATCTTGTTATTTCTATTCAGAAATTTAATTCAACATTATTTTGGTATTCCACACTTTATCAAAATTGTTAGTGTTTAATTATAAGCTACTGCGGATGATCAAATCTGCAGTCAGTCCTAAATGAAAAATCATTACAACTCAATTCTAATGTCAGCAACGTCTCTGACACCTCGCAGATAGGGTGAGTGCATAGTTCGAGCATTTTTTACCCTATCCCAATTTTATCCCCATCGTATGGGACAACAACAAATATGGAGAACATTTTCACCTGTCCAGGCATGTGAAAATGTACACATCTCAACTCTGCGCACATCTTGAATAACATGATTGCCCCCCTGCGCGAATTCAAGATAGCAAAAAAACTCAACTTTTCATTCCATGCGCGAGCAAAATACAGCAAGAAGGTGCACCCTTGCGCGAGTATTGAGCAGCATGACACAAAACATACTGGGGGCGAGTTATATATCACCTCAACTATTTGGGGGCGAGGTATATAACACTCCGCGCAATCATTACATCCCTGTGGGTGTGTTGCATAACACTCCGAACAACACGCTCGGGGGTGAGTCATGTAACACCCCAGAAAAATGCAAATTCAGAGGGGAACCCGAATTTCTTAACCCATAACAGGTTATAGATTAAGAGGGGGCGATGTTTGTACCCTTATTATTCGACACAAAAAATAGGCAAACTTAGGCCTACAAAGCTCCTCATATTAGCTAAGAAGGGTTCATTGAGCCTAAGGTGTTTCCCTTGGTTAACCAAGTATAGCTAACTAGGCCTTGCAAAGACTCCATGTGCAAAAAACTAAGCTAGGCAATACTATCAAACACTCAACTCACAAGCCCATGAGCAAGAACTCCAAGTAGGGCTAAAAAGTTCCACATCAGCGCTCCACGTCACCAATTCCTAACCAACCGGAAACTGACACATCAGCATGGGTACCACATCGGCAGTACCTATCTATCTGAACTGACACGTCAGCACAGGTTCCATGTTAGCAGAAACGACTAATCACTTGCTGCCACGTCAGCAGGCCCTCTGCGGAGTTAGCAATACCGACCAGTTAGGAGGTGCCACATCAACATATTCGATGCCACATCATCAATACCGACCAGTTAGGTGATGCCAGGTTAGCATGACATCAGCAAACAATTTTGTTAGAACCATTGACGTCGTTAGCAGATTTGAAGAATATTCCGTTAACTTTAACGGATGCGTCACGCTGTTACCATTTCCGTTTTGACGTCAACATGATTCCATCTCCGTCAGGAGTGTGTCCGGCTTCTTCTCAGGCAACGACAACAGTAGCAGGTCACCGGCGTCCGGTCCTTTATGTTTTGGTGTAACGCGTCGCAGCTTCATATCGTAGACCTGATTCGGTGTAGCACGATGTAACATAATATTGTAGATCTGATTCGGTGTAGCATGATGTAACATAATATCGTAAATCTAATTCAGCGCATCTCGGTACAGTTTAATTCCATGACCCTTGGATAATTCAGCACATTCTCATTATCCTTGCGGATTTATTAGCCCCACTGTGGGCTTATGCAAGCTTTCTTCTTGGGCTAAGGATTTGTACTCATTTGTTTGGGAAACCCTTTGCATCATTTTGGTTAACTCCATAAACCCATAAGGAATATTCTGGAAGCATGCAGGACCAGTCAATGCAAGTTATGACAGGGAGACATGCAAGGGACAGTCAATGCAATTCATGGCTGGAGCCATGCAAGGGAAAGTTATTCCATAGCCATGCAGTCATGCAGAATATCAATGCAGGGAGGCATGCGAGGGAATTATGACAAATTATATTCATTTCGAAATTGGGATTGAGGGCCTTATTCAGGCCATATAAATACAAGGCTCCAGAACCCTAAAAAAGTAAGCAATCTTCCCCATACAATTATCTGTGAAAACTCCCTATCTAACTTAAGCATTCATAGGGTTTTTGCAGGTACCCCCCCCATTATTCAATTCAATTCGTATTTGAGGTAGAAATAATTTTACCATACAAACAACTTCATTAGATATGATCTACTATACCTAAACGTGTGCACCTTGTTGGCTCAACAATAGTTAATCGAAGTTAGCCATATGAAAACTTTGATATCAACCTTATTCATCTTAACCATAACTAGTTCAAATTATTCAAATGAAACTAGTTCTAGAGTTGTTCAATTGTTTATATTCTCATAGAAGTATACAAGACACAATTGAAGCAAAATTGATTTTGATTCACTCGAATCAATTCATGAACATTATAGCCACGGTTTGCAAAAGATTGCATTCCTTATTATATATAAACGTATTAGTTCATGAACAAACCGATTTTAGAACATAACCACCACAAGTATGCGAACGGTTACGCATACCTAAGTGGCCGGACCAAGTTTGGGTTCGCCAGTATGAGAACGGGTACGCACACCATCCAGACTCAATTTAATTGCGAACTTGAAACTCACGCCAGTACGCATACTGAGTTCCCAGACTTTATAAACCAACCAGTATGCAGTATGCATACTATGGTTCCCGATCTTGGAATATCTTGCAACAATTAGCATGCAAGTACGCATACTGTGTTATATCCAATCATGGTTATTTGTTTTAAATTACCATTTTAATCATTGAAAGATTCTTAGAAGACGATAATAGCTGTCTCATACAAACTATTAGCTTCGAAGCAATTTTCAAGTGATTGAATCATCAATATGAAACATTTTGAGTCTACATCAAATGACTGTCTCACACAAATAATGTAAGATGTTACCAGGCGATTTTCACATGATCATCTTTTGACTTTCGTCAAGAATATAAGATGAACTTGGTTAAAGCGAAAGCTTACCAGCACATATATCGAGAAATATGTAAGCGAGTTAAACTCATCTCGAAATATCAAATGTGTATAATCGAAGTCTATATAGTTATATGAATTTTGTTTCAAATATGAGATATAGTAGATAGACTTTTGAGTGATAGATGAGTTCAAGCCTCCACATACCTTTTGTTGATGAAGTTCCACAAGCTCCTCTTAGTAGTTCTTCGTCTTCAATCGATGAACGCCGTGAAGTATAATGCTCAACTATACTTTCTATCCTAATCCGAGACTGAGCTATAAGTAGACTAGAAATCAAGACTTATAGTTTTGGCAACTAAACTTGACAACAAGCTTGAGATAGCAACGTTTGAAAGTTCGACTGAGCAGCGCTCTAACATTTAGTATAACTAAACTTAGATGAGAATTTATATGAAGGGGAACCTAAGAAGGATTTAGACCAACTATAGTTTATGGTTTCATCACAAGAAGTATGATAAAACCAACATCTATATTGTCGAAAAGATGCATTTCTGTGTACAACATTCATGGAAGTAGATAACATAATCGGTGAATGACCCGAAGCTATTGGAGGAATATGTTGAAGATATGTTATAGTAACAATTCATCCAAGAATCACTAACAAGAGCTCGATCAAGTATAGATACAATGTATTCATTGTCCAATCTGTGATTTGAAAATGTCGTTGAAGCTCCAGAGAAACCTAGATCTATTAGCCCTAATTGTTGAATAATTGGACTAATCATACTAAAATGATGGTGATGATAAAATTTAGAGATAATAGTTTCGGAATTACTCATGGTGAAGTTCAAATCCCCAATCAAAACCCAAGGAATGTCCACATGTGGTTGCATTTGTAATAAATAATGCAATTGATTTTTGTTTTCATCGGGATCATGAGCTCCATACATACAACTGACTAAATATCTGAATGATGAGAATGAGTATTCAAAATGGCACAAATAGAATGTCTAGTAATATGCATGATTTCCAAGTCAACACCAAATTTATAGACTATTGTTATACCACTAGACAGACCAATAGGAGGAGCATACTAAAAAATTAAGATATTTAAACTGTTGTAAATATATATGCATATTAGATTTCCCAAAAACAGTTTGAAGATCCATTTTTCTTGAAAAGCCTTTCAACCTTCGAAAGGTTTTATATTTTAAATGAGTTTTATACTCTAATGCACTTTATGTCACAAATATAATTGTCGAAACCACTATGTTGTTTATGTTAATTATTTTCCCCTCTATTTTTTTTGGGTATTTTTCTTTTGATCAATACACATCAATGCAATCCAATTATGTCAATTGGATCTAAAACAAATTAAGGAAATAACGATCAACAATAGCTTTATGATTATAAATGGTATAGTAATACAACTTTTAAAATAATATTTAAGGTTATTAAGAAAGTGAGAGTTTAAAATCGACAAAAACTCTAGATGTACCTTCCAAATAAGAGGGTTGGTTTTTAGGTCTCACTTTGTGTGAGCGGGTGTTGTCTATTTGGACGGTACATCTAGAAGGATTCCAGATTTGGTAAGAAAAAATTTGTCTCGGCGACTGAGCTATGGGTTGAAAATGAGGACCCTTATTTAGATTTGTAAACCCTTTTTTGGGTAGAATATATTAACAACATCTCTATGCAAGGGGAAGGTCTTAAAAAAGCATAGCACCAAGCATTTAAGACATTTTCCACCAAATTTTCATCTCCAATGCGAGGGTCAAGGTTATTAAAAAGGAAGACACAGTTAAGTAGGGGCAAATGAAAAAGTTCAGATTAAACTTTCTTCATAACCTTTCATCTCTGAACTCAAATAAAATGTGTTAAATAAGATTTTGGGGATCATAGATGAACTTTAGGTATTCTATTTTTTTGTTGTCATTTAGCAATGACCATGAGGGAGGTGAAGGTCGACCAACCCTGGCTCTAACATCCCTAAAATCTTCATATCCAAATAACAACCCCACATTTTCTCCCATTTTTTGTATTTAGCTACCAATTTTTTGACATTTAGTCTACTAAATTCTCTATATTTCTATAAAAAACATAGCCTCCCTTAATGTATTTTGCTGGCACCGTATTAGGCGATGACCCACAAAAAAAAAAAAAAAAAAAAGGGTGTTTGTAAGATCTTCCCTCCAGGACAATGATTTTGACCCATTGGACTGGAGACCTCTGGTGCATGAACGAATGAAATGTGCTCGAAGAGAAAGGAGCATATAACAAGTATTAGCACTTGGGCTTCTAACACAAAATCAATTGACAATAAATGAAAAGGCCCTCAAGTCATGTTTAAAAAAGAGGGCTTAAAAAATAGTAGTATTATCTCCCCTTTTTAATGGCAACAAGGGATTACTAAAGAACGCGTAATTGGGGGATATAGCTACAGGACAAAAATGGTGTCTCAATAGCAATTCTGGGTGACTCCCTATGTAATTATTTTTTTAATTCCTAATCTAGCCCTCATTAATCCTAATTAGTGAATAATTTTAATTAGTAAAAATGTTAAGTATTAGTTATAAGATTAAGTTTGTGTTTTTATTTGTTTTTGGGTGAGTGAGTTGAGTGTAGAAGGAGGGCAAAATAATTTGGGAGGGATTTTTTTTAGATGAAAATGGATGATGATTTTGAAGAGAGAATTGCTGTTGCTGAATCTTTAGCTCAACTACAACAAAGATCATATCCTCAATCTTTTGCTAATGACAACAACTCACAATTGCAAGTTTTTGGGGAACCAACACCCTTGAATGATTATTTTTACGAGCATGAAGAGTTTTTAAAAGAACCTACACAAGAAAGTAAACTTGGCCAGCATACAAGCATCCCCAACACAGGTAAAGCTGTTGAGAGGTTGAAAATTTGATTTTTTTTTCTTTGAACCCGCCATTTTTTCAGTTGAAAAACCTTTGTACCGTTCCGGTAACCTCAAAACTGGCATATTATTCATGTTTCGACCACGCCGGCACCTAATATCCCCCAATTTAAACCCATACCGGCATGGAATTTAAAAAAAAAACTATGCTGGTACAAAAGTTACTTTTTACCTACCAAGGAATATTCCACGTAATATGATACCTGCATGGTCAAATTCAAAAGTTTATATGCCGGTACTGCATGAAAAACATACAGGAAGCAGTGCCTTCTGTAGATAAACACCGGCATAGAAAACTTAATTAAACACTACGCCGACACATATACCGGCATACATTATACTAATGCCGAAAATATGTACCGGCGTGGAATTATAGATAACGAAAATGCTGGAACATGTTTAAAAATTTGGCTTCCGTTCTGTTTTAGTTCGACTATGCTGGGACATAGGTCGATAATGCCGGAATACCGTGCCGACATTGTTTTCCATTTCTGTTGTAATTGATATTCTTTCCATCCGTAGGTGGTGAGATATATTGATCCAATAAATGCAAAGCCGCTTGGTTATAAAATGCCTCTGGTATGTTACCAAAGTATACTTTTCACCTAGTATCTGATCGCTGTCGTATGCGTCAAAAATAAATTTACTTTCTCACTACTCAAAATATAAAATATAGCAAGGGAAAGAAAGGATCGTTCCCACAGAGAGGACTAGGTTGTCAATATATTTTCGGTTTCCTATATAAAACACCGGGGGTTTTCTGATTTTTATAAACTAAAGTAAAATAAAAGCAAAACAATAAATAGTAAACACGCAAATCAAGGTTGTGAAATATTGGGTAAAGGTTTCATCTTAAATTGTAAACAAGTTTTTGAATATATGAATAGAATTCGTATTTAATCTCGCTATCATCAAAAGACCTAGAATACCTTATTGCAAGAATACTTCGTAAATTTCCTAAATTTATCAACACACACATTAGAGTTGCGTATGTGAATTCTACCTAAAGAATAACCTAACGCCTTGCGCTAATTAAGTTCAATTCCTAGGAGCATTAAGTTTTGGAAATAGGCTAATCAATGCAATTGTCATACATTGCGCATGACAATTCGGACAATGGTCAATTTCTATATATGATTACAAGAGTCTATCACTACAAACCGTAATCATATCATGCTACTCGTATTCAAGGTTATCGCTCGATAAAAACCCTAAAATAGCTATAGATATAGATGTACGTTCAATCAATTCTAGACTCAACCAAACAAACATACAATCATATTGCAATACATCAATCATGCAATTATTATAATCAATTGAAAGTGAACGATGGTTTTTGAGAGAAAACTAACTCATAAAGATCAAAACTTGGTTGCAAAATCCAACTACATCTTTAACCAATAATAAAAACTTAGTTACTCATGGCATAGGAGTTCATAACAAGAAGGAAGAGAAAACCTATCATGTTTCTAAACCCGAGAACAAAAGTAGAAGCTCTCCCTAATGAAGATATATCTAGGTTTAGAGAAAGATTTTCTATTTATATGCTTCTCCAAAAGGGATACTTTCCCAAAATTAGGTCAAGTCCTCATAATCTTCAAGTCCACGTCCATCACCTAGTACACCAAGCCCATGTGTGAGAAATATATCTATGGAATTTTGGGTCCAAAAATGTTCGCCGGAATTGATGACGGCATCACCGGAATCCGATAATCGGCGTCAGAATCCGGTTTCCGGAAAATTGTCTCAGGCGCCTGACTCATCGGAAATTGTCACCAGCAAGTGCACACTCCTAGCAACTCATCTCTGCTTCTCCATAGTTCATGCATCCACAAAAACCATCCAACCCATTTCTCATTTCTTGCGAAAACGTGCCCAAAAGCGTGACACGTAGCTCATATATCAGACCATCGACTCTTGCATCCGACTCGAACCCCCTTCATGATTCAGTGAAACATTATGATCCCCACTTTCGGTTCCAAAATCCGTCAACCGAAACTAGTACCATCGGCTCGCCATTCTTGCTGCGTTTTCGCACAGTTTCTGTGACATTTCAAAACTTGTCAAGGCATTCACTACTTCCCAGCTCAGGCCATAACTCAAAGCAACACCACTGCCTCATTCATCTACTTGCAATTATTTCCTCTGCCAAACTATTTGAATCCACATCAGCATTATAGCAACTCCAATCAGCTTTGCTCCTGAGTCCTTGCATTGCATTTTCCACATTCACCTAAGCTAAGCATACATTTCAGCTTCATTTTCCACTGACTCAAACTCACTGAAGTACCAACAGCAGAGCTTCCCCCATGTCAAACTTAGTTTGGTTTAGTTCCTGCAACTGCAATATCAGGTCGCTCGCCAATTCAGTCAACACAATGCACCATTTGTTGCAGCTCTCACATCCAATTCCGGTAGCATAGTCACCACCATTGCAGCTACCACCTGCACAATTCCGATTCATTCACACTCCATTGCAATTCCGTTCATGCCTGTGCCAACTGCGGACTGCAGCATCTCCTTTCCTGGTACTGCTCTTCCCTGTACATTTAATCAATTCTGCAGCTCCCATTTCCAGCTGTACCCATGGAAATCAATATTCCAACGCAATCTGTAGCTTCAATCACTTCCCTGGAATCTTTCTATCAAGCCACAACCTAAAAATATTCAGTCTTGCCTTCTCTAACTCCGTTCAAGCTCAACACTTCCAATTCTTCTTAATGGCAACAGTACCAGATTCCGTATGCTCCATTCTTAACCACCATTGCAGCCTGCAAAACTACCAGCTCTAGCTATAATTCTTCAGAAGCTGCAACTCAGTTCTAACTCATCTTCTCGACTGCACTCGGCAATAATTCATACTCATTGCAGCAACTTAAGAGTCTCATACAAACAACAGATCATCTAACCTTGTTCTTCTGCCAATGTCATCTCCAAATCGAATCCAAACTGGTACACACTTCTTTCTTCTCAGTTGGTGTCAAGCCATGGTCACAACATCTCAATATCTGACAGAACTATTGATGTCTTCACTGTTTTCTCACTGCCAGAAATCTGCTCGATTCATATTTGGTCACAATCCAACTTTGATATTCCTGCCAGCATCAAAATCACCAGCTCTAATTTTGAATCTTCTCATCCAGTTCAAACCAGTAGCTCCGAACTCGAACCAGCAAAACCACCAACAAATTCAGCTCAAACCCTAACACCAGTGACGACTAAGTCTTTGCAGCTGAAATTTGAGCTAATATTAACCCAAAATCACCACAATTCCAACCATTTTTTTTGCCATCCATACAAATTCAGTTCAAATTCCTCCTCAAAATCGATCTCAAATAACACTGAAATCTTCCATCGATGGCAGCAAACTTGGTTTGTTTTCAATGCAATATTTCACCAAAACTCGATTAAATCCACCACAATTCATCCCATAATGTTATCCCTACAAACCCAGTTCAGCAATCCACCAATTCCAGGCCAAATCGAACTCAATTAAGCTCCAAACTCGAGCTCCTATCTCCACAAGCATAACCACCAATACCCATTTCTCCTTGTTGGTTTCTATGCTGCAATCTCGCTGCCAAAACAACACAAAATCTCCCATAAAATGCCAGCAAATCCATTCCATTCTTCTTTCTTACTCTCGGCTTCAGCTAAGACTTGATGAATTCTGCCAATTCCATGGCTGGGTCGACGGTAACAGAAGACTGAGAGTGTAGTTTGTCGGAGGGAGGGAGAGAATCTGTTGTGAACTGAAAATTGAAATGTGCTTCACCTGCCTGTACAGATTGGTTTCTAATGAAACCTAAATTTGTTTCTTCATAACGCACATGTGCGGTACCTAGCTGGTAAAATCCACTAACCGAGGCCTCTCTGCATAAAGAGGCTATATGGAAGCTATTAAGCCCATTTATTAGTCTTCCAAATGTCTGTCCTTGTGAACAGTTTGTTGACCCCCTTTGTCTGCATCTTGGAAACTTGCCATCCTATCTCAGCTGGTTATTGATGGCAAGCAATTGTTGACGCGAGCTTTAAACGTCTATGCTCCATTGCGATAATTTCTTCTCCTTTTTGCGAATGCAAGCCATTGTACCTAAAGAGAAATAAAAAGAAACGTAATATACAAAATTACAAGAAAACTAATAAGAAAAGCATGAGAAATTGTTATCACAATTGGGTGTTTTAGACACCTATCAAATTCCCCCACACTTAGACTTTGCTAGTCCTCGATCAAATCAAACAAAATAAAAATACAACAACTCCTTCTCGTCGAGATTACGGTTACTTTTAGCATAAATAACAAGCCTTTAAACCCCTAGGTGTCCCTAGTGGACGAGTTATAGTCTCGTGAAGGTTTACTAGAGATATACCTACAAAACCTATATTTCCAACTCCAGCTACCTGTGACAAATCTATGAACGAATCCAAAATGGCTATTGGAGGAGGTACCTTGATTCAAATTCAATTCATATATAAGTAAATAAAGTTTTTCTTAGAAATTCAAACAAACCACGATGCTCGGAATCTGACTAACCACAATCACAATGAAAAGATTAAGAAGATGGATATAGAGGTAGATGTTGCGAATGTTAACAAGTGATCGGTGTTTCCCATATCTGTATGAAGGTCACCGCCAAGATGAACCTATGCACCTTATTGGATTGAGCTACTGGTCTAAATTCTAGTGTCAACACACTGACATATACAAGGGAACCAGTGGTCAACAATCTTAATTCTACATCAACTCAACTGGCATATACAAGGGAACCAGGAGTCGACTTTATTCAACACAATAATAATATTTTTTCTTTTTCACTTTTTTTTTTCGAGACAGCATGATTGGATCTTTTGGATCCAAGCGCATGATTCTTGTCAGCAAGTATGTGATAGTTGTCTTGGATCCTGCATTCCACGCTTGTTTAGGCGACGGAGACAAGGACAACGTTTCACACATACTGCTATCCAAGTGTCTTTTTTATTCCGATTGGTCTAATTGGTCGGTCTCTTTTTTTTTTTTTTTTAGCAACTCAATCACTCTATTTCATCCTAACAGTAATAACAATTCGATGTTTAGTGACCCACCAAATCACTTATATAACAATAGATAAATATGGAAAAATAAAAATAGAACGTGATATGGTGATATTCAGAGATATGGTAACAACTATCATATAATTTCTAACAATTGAATAATTCTGTCCATTTAGTTAATGGGTTCCTCAACTCCTCCATCCAAGATGGTTCCATCCATTTAGATTGATAGTGTCATCCTAAAGGCACATGTCTCTAGATTTCGGAGTTCATAAAACAATTTTTTCTTTTTCTATTTTTTTTTATGAACACAAGGGAAAACTAATAAGGTTAAAAACTCTATATGAGAACACTCCCCCACCCTTAAACTTTACATTGTCCCCAATGTAAAATTTAGTCATTCAAAGTAAAGTTCAAGATGGGAAATTCATAACATGATATATATACACAATAAGAAAATAAAATGCATGATAAAAACTCATTACTCCAACCCATAGCTATTTCGGAACAATAGAGGATAAACACTAAACAAGTTATTTAGTTGGCATCTAATCCCAACTCAGCCAATATATACACCTCATCGTTAAGAAAAAATTCCATCTACTTAGAAAGGCTAGTGTTTATTCTAAATTGTTCAAAAATCTCTAAAAGTTGGAGTTTTGGTATGCAAATATCCAAAATAAGAAAATAAACATAAAAGACTTATAAAAATAAAAAGATAAAGATAGATACACAAAACCAGTGGGTTGCCTCCCCGGCAACTGCACCAAAATTTGATCGCCGTCGTATGCGTCAAAAATAAATTTACTTTCTCACTACTCAAAATATAAAATATAGCAAGGGCAAGAAAAGATCGTTCCCACGTTGTCAATATATTTTCGGTTTCCTATATAAAACACCGGGGATTTTCTGATTTTTATAAACTAAAGTAAAATAAAACAAAAATAATAAATAATAAACACGCAAATCAAGGTTGTGAAATATTGGGTAAAGGTTTCATCTTCAATTGTAAACAAGTTTTTGAATATATGAATAAAATTCGTATTTAATCTCGCTATCATCAAAAGCCCTAGAATACCTTATTGCAAGAATACTCCGTAAATTTCCTAAATTTATCAACACACACATTAGAGCTGCGTATGTGAATTCTACCTAAAGAATAACCTAACGCCTTGCGCTAATTAAGTTCAATTCCTAGGAGTATTAAGTTTTGGAAATAGGCTAATCAATGCAATTGTTATACATTGTGCATGACAATTCGGACAATGGTCAATTTCTACATATGATTACAAGAGTGTATCACTACAAACCGTAATCATATCATGCTACTCGTATTCAAGGTTATCGCTCGATAAAAACCCTAAAATAGCTATAGATATAGATGTACGTTCAATCAATTCTAGACTCAACCAAACAAACATACAATCATATTGCAATACATCAATCATGCAATTATTATAATCAGTTGAAAGTGAACGATGGTTTTTGAGAGAAAACTAACTCATAAAGATCAAAACTTGGTTGCAAAATCCAACTACATCTTTAACCAATAATAAAAACTTAGTTACTCATGGCATAGGAGTTCATAACAAGAAGGAAGAGAAAACCTATCATGTTTCTAAACCCTAGAACAAAAGTAGAAGCTCTCCCTAATGGAGATATATCTAGGTTTAGAGAAAGATTTTCTATTTATATGCTTCTCCAAAAGGATACTTTCCCAAAATTAGGTCAAGTCCTCATAATCTTCAAGTCCACGTCCATCTCCTAGTCCACCAAGCCCATGTGTGAGAAATATATCTCTGGAATTTTGGGTCCAAAATTGTCTGCCGGAATTGATGATGGTATCACCGGAATCCGGTCATCGGCGTCGAAATCCGGTTGCCAGAAAATTGTCTCAGGCGCATGACTCATCGGAAACTGTCACCAGCAAGTGCACACTCCTAGCAACTCATCTCTGCTTCTCCATAGTTCATGCATCCACAAAAACCATCCAACCCATTTCTCATTTCTTGCGAAAACGTGCCCAAAAACGTGACACGTAGCTCATATATTAGACCATCGAATCTTGCATCCGATTTGAACCCCCTTCATGATTCAGTGAAACATTATCATCCCCACTTTCGGTTCCAAAATCCGGAAACCGGAACTAGTACCACCGGCTCGCCATTCTTGCTGCGTTTTCGCACAGTTTCTGCGATATTTCAAAACTTGTCAAGGCATTCACTACTTCCCAGCTCAGGCCATAACTCAAAGAAACACCACTGCCTCATTCATCTACTTGCAATCATTTCCTCTGCCAAACTATTTGAATCCACATCAGCATTATAACAACTCCAATCAGCTTTGCTCCTGAGTCCCTGCATTGCATTTTCCACATTCACCTAAGCTAAGCATACATTTCAGCTTCATTTTCCACTGCCTCAAACTCACTGCAGTACCAACAGCAGAGTTTCCCCCATCTCAAACTTAGTTCGGTTTAGTTCCTGCAACTGCAATATCAGGTCGCTCGCCAATTCAGTCAACACAATGCACTATTTGTTGCAGCTCTCACATCCAATTCCGGTAGCATAGTCACCACCTGCACAATTCCGATTCATTCACACTCTATTGAAATTCCGTTCATGCCTACGCCAACAGCGAACTGCAGCATCTCCTTTCCTGGTACTGCTCTTCCCTGTACATTTAATCAATTCTGCAGCTCCCATTTCCAGCTGTACCCATGGAAATCAACATTCCAATGCAATTTGTAGCTTCAATCACTTCCCTGGAATATTTATATCAAGCCACAACCTCAAAATCTTCAGTCTTTCCTTCTCTAACTCCGTTCAAGCTCAACACCTCCAATTCTTCTTAATGGCAACAATACTAGATTCCGTATGCTCCATTCTTAACCACCATTGCATCCTGCAAAACTACCAGCTCTAGCTCTAATTTTTCAGCAGCTGCAACTCAGTTCTAACTCATCTTCTCGACTGCACTCGGCAACAATTCCTACTCATTGCAGCAACTTAAGAGTCTCATACAAACAACATCTCATCTAACCTTGTTCTTCTGCCAATGTCAGCTCCAAATCGAATCCAAACTGGTACACACTTATCTCTTCTCAGTTGGTGTCAAGCCATGGTCATAACAACTCAATATCAGACAAAACTATTGATGTCTTCACTGTTTTTTCACTGCCAGAACTCTGCTCGATTCACATTTGGTCATAACCCAACTTTGATATTCCTGTCAGCATCAAAATCACCAGCTCTAATTTTGAATCTTCTCATCCAGTTCAAACCAGTAGCCCTGAACTCGAACCAGCAAAACCACCAACGAATTCAGCTCAAACCCTAACACCAGTGACGACTAAGTCTTTGCAGCTGAAACTTGAGCTAATATTAACCCAAAATCACCACAAGTCCAACCTTTTTTTTTTGCCATCCATACAAATTCAGTTCAAATTCCTCCTCCAAATCGATCTCAAATAGCACTGAAATCTTCCATCGATGGCAGCAAAATACTTCACCAAAACTCGATTAAATCCACCACAATGCATGCCATGATGTTATCCCTACAAATCCAGTTCAGCAATCCACCAATTCCAGGCCAAATCGAACTCAATTAAGCTCCAAACTCGATCTCCTATCTCCACAAGCATAACCACCAATACCCATTTCTCCTTGTTGGTTTCTATGTTGTAATCTCGCTGCCAAAACAACACTAAATCTCCCATAAAACGCCAGCAAATCCACTTCATTCTTCTTTCTTACTCTCGGCTTCAGCTGAGACTTGATGAATTCTGCCAATTCCATGGCTGGTTCGACGGTAAAAGAAGACTGAGAGTGTAGTTTATCGGAGGGAGGGAGAGAATCTGTTGTGAACTGAAAATTGAAATGTGCTTCACCTTCCTGTACAGATTGGTTTCTAATGATACCTAAATTTGTTTCTTCATAGCGCACATGTGCGGTACCTAGCTGGTGAAATCCACTAACCGAGGCCTCTCTGCATAAACAGGATATATGGAAGCTATTAAGCCCATTAAGTAGTCTTCCAAATGTCTGTCCTTGTGAACAGTTTGTTGATCCCCTTTGTCTGCAGCTTGGACACTTGCCAGCCTATCTCAGCTGGTTATTGATGGCAAGCAATTGTTGACGCGAGATTTAAACGTTTATGCTCCATTGCGATGATTTTTTCTCCTTTTTGCAAATGCAAGCCATTGTACCTAAAGAGAAATAAAAAGAAACGTAATATACAAAATTACAAGAAAACTAATAAGAAAAGCATGAGAAATTGTTATCAAAATTGGGTGTTTTAGACACCTATCAGTATCTTTCCCTCACTAATGGATTGCTTGTAATGAACCTTCTAATCTTCCACTATTGTCATTGTGTAGGGAATAAAAGATCCAAAGGAAGCAATCGCTTGGGCTAAAGAGACGGCTCTTAAGAAAATGTATGTGTTGGTGAGGAATACCCAACGTTCAGATACTCGTTTTGAGATGGTTTGCGAGAGAAGTGGGCAATACAAGGAGAAGAATAGCCACAAGAGAAAGGTTTATGTATATCCAAAGAAGACTAATAAGGTATACAAGACTCGTACGAGGAAGGATAATTTCCCCTTTAAGCTTGTATTCCATCTAAATGACATGAACAAGGAATGGGATTGTGAGGTTTGGTTGGGTTGTCATAACCACCGGGATCCGAAAGATTTTTTTGGTCACTCCCTAGTTGCGAAGCTAAAACCTCATGAATTCGAGGATGTAAAGAGATTGATCAAAGAATATAGAACAAAATCTTTTACTAATGTTTGGACCTCTTCACATTCCAAAGACAAATTTCAATCGGACGCAGCTTGGTTTCGGCAAACACGCACAACCTTCTTATGATCCTACAATTAGGAGATAGTACGGTTAAAAGATTTTACATAGATAAACAACAATACATATGCACAAGATTACAAAATTATTACATAGGTTTGATAGATAGTACGAGCCTACGAGTGCTTATAGCCAAATAGATGGGCCGGATCGTGAGCTTCACCCCAAATTCTACCACGATCAAGGTCAGGTATCATGTCATCAACATGAGGAAGGTGAGAACCTTTAACTTTTACTTGCCATTTCCCTTGGCTTTGCCTTGTGTCGGTGGTTGACTTGGACCACCAACTTCGCTTTGGCTTGCTAATTGACTTGGATCAACCTCATTACCTTCCTCCTCACTTTCCTCTTAATCTTTCTCATCGTGCTGAAATGTTGTAGTAGGTTCATGGATTAAAAGTCGACTACGGTCACCACCACTCTCCCATTTTGTGACCTTCATCTTTCCCTCGGGGAGGCAGAGTCTGAGGAGTATCAAGACCGTCCTTCCTCATTCTCTTAGTGACAACATCTTTATTTTTTATTTTCTTAGCTTCCTTGGCTTTTGACCTTTATCATAACCATACGAAATGAATATAAGACATCTCACTTTTAATACCGGCATACACTTAATTAAACAAATCACGCCGGTACACATCTCCCGGCATAAAAACTTAGTAAATATTTCATGCCGGTACATTGTTCCGGCGGTTACCATTATCTTTCGACAATGCCGGTAGTCATGTGTAATTCTCCTGGATACAAAAAGCTAACTACCTGCACTCTCTAAATATATTGATTCCATGCCGTAACCTATTACCGGCATACAATGCAACCGGAATTATTGACAAATTCATAGATGTTCCTGGAAGTTTTAAGTCCACTACCGGCATACACGAATTTTCATTAAGGAATGCCGTAACCTAAAACCGGCATAGTGTTCAACGACATTTTTATGCCGGTACACAATATTTAGTTTCAGGGTTTGGACACGGCATTGTATTCATGCTAACATCTACGCCGTAACTGAATACCGGCACTGCATTCATCCTATATTGAATGTCGTAACTTATAACCGGCATATTATTCATTAAAATCACTTACCTTCTCACAAAAGCCATCTTTGCGAGCGGTTGATTGTCCGAGAGCGTTGCTTCTTATTCTTCTTGCTCTTGAGCAATCTTAGCAAGTCTTTGTTTTAATTTCTCATCACCAATCAATTGTGAGTTCGATGGGGCTTTTGGTTTCTTTCGTGGAGGCATTGTTATGATTCAGGTAGGTTAATCGACGAATTTTTTTGAATCGACGAAGAACGGTTGAAGAACGATGAAGAATTTTTTTTTCGAAAACCTAAACCTAATAGACTGCCGAAACTAATGTTAGAAATGGGGATATATGTTTTGGTTTTTTATCTTAATGTTTTAGGTGAAAGGGTAAAACAGTCTTTTCGTATAAAAAATTAATTATCCAAAGTGTATTTTAGTACTTTCATATCAATTGGTCACCGCTTAGACGAATTCATGGGTGGGGGAAGTAATCAATATCCTCCAATTAGATTGGGTATCCCCCAATTGCGCGTTCTTACTAAACTCAAATACATATAACCGTTAGATCTCCAAACTTTAAAATTCCACCGTTAGATCTCATAAATAGAATTCCGTCCGAACTATTGCTATTATCCGTTAGATCATTAGACTTCCTCTTTTTTATCAGCCGTTGGATTTTAAAGAAGTGGTATAAAGAATATTTATAGGGACATAAGAGTAAATGCACTTTTTATATATTTAAAAACCTCATATCTTTTAAAGAAGAATTAATTGGGGGATATGGGAATTAATTGGGAGATATAGCTACAAGACAAAATAGGTGTCCCAATAGCAATTCTGGGTGACCCCCTATGTAATTTTTTTTTTAATTCCTAATCTAGCCCCCACTAATTAGGATTAGTGATTAAGTATAATTAGTAAAATGTTAAGTATTTGGGGGATAAATTGGTGTGTATTTTTATTTGTGTTTGAGTGAGAGTAGAAGGAGGGAAAAAAATATTTGAGAAGAATTTCTTTTTTTGAAAATGGGAAGATGATTGTGATGAGAGAATTACTGATAATAAGAGGTTGAAAAATTGATTTTTTTCTTTGAATCCACCATTGTTGCAGCTGAAAAAGCTTGGTGCCGGCATGGTATTCAACCAAAAACTCATGCCGGCAATTGTTGGAAATGTTCATAAATTGTTTGCCACTATCGGGGGGGGTTCGGGGGGCGTAGCTCTCTCGTTACGATTTTTTTCCTGGTTTTGATCTTAGAATGTTGATTTTTTTTGGTTTTGAAGCAGTACCGGCATGGTAATAGTTTTTTCGAGCGTGCGGTACATTCCGGCATAGTATTTTGCTTAAATACCTATCGGAACAGTAATGAAAAGTATCCGAATGTTGATTTTTTTTCACTTGACTACCGGCATTGATAGGAAATTATCGGGCATCTTCATCGTGTTCCAAGCATATGGTCTTCATCAATTCCGGCATGGTATTCCTCACTTCCATTTTGAATTTTTCTGTCTTTAAAAAGCTTGGTGCCGGCATGGTGGGTTGATATGAAGACCATGCGGTATTGTTTTTCTGCATAGGAAATAAATATGAAAACTATCTTGAAAAAATCGGCATGGTCTTCATATCAACTGACCATGCCGGTACCAAGCTTTTTAAAGCCAGGAAAATTCAAAATGGAAGTGACGAAGACCATCATCGGAATTGATGAAGACCATATGCTTGGAACCCGACCGGCATGGTCTTCATCAATTCCGGCATGGTCATCATCACTTTCAGCATGATCTTCATCACTTCCGAATAAAAAAAAAATTCGTTTCCAAAGTGAGGTGAAGAGAATTTGATATAGAGTCGGGAGAGTTTAGAATTTGAAAGGGAATGGAGAATATTTGGGTTTCAAAACACCACCCCTAAATAAGATTAATAAGAAGTGGAGATGGAAATGAGGGATATAATTTAGATTTTTGATTTTAAGTTTTTAATTTTTATTTTGAGGGAAGAAGTGGAGATGGAAATGGGGGATATGATTTTGTTTTTTGATTTTAAGTTTTTTTTTTTTTTGAGGGAAGGGTATTTTAGTATATTCATAACCAAAAGTCACCCCTTAGCACACACCATGGGTTGGGGGAAGTAATTCATATCCCCCAATTAATTCCCATATCCCCCAATTAATTCTTCCTTTTAAACTACACGTCGGATTTTTTCAAATTTTATATATTTAGAAAGCCCTTTAAATTAGCTACACAACGAGCACAAATAATGATATCAAATTTTTGTTTTTTATTTGTTTTTTTATATTTCTCCAAATTTTATATGTTTTCTCTTTAAAAGTTAGAAATAACTTAAAATTTAGACATAACTTAAAAATAAATTGACAAAATCTACAAAAAAAAAATGATTGATTGATTCTTAAATACAAAAAACGACTAATTTTCAAATAAAAAAAACTATGGTGTCGAATCATCACCAAATTATTTGCAAAGTAAAAAAATAGCATCGCCGACGTGCAACGCACGTGCTCACTACTTGTCAACATTAAGTCAAACTCGAAGGAAGACGAAATAAAAACAAAAATTAGTTACTAAATGAAGCTTGATTAAATATGTAGCAACTCTCATTAAATTAAATCATGAATGAAACATGTTTTACCCATATGAGATCACGTGCAAACCAGGTGCGGGAAACACCACCATGACTTGTTTATGGGAGCATGCGAGACGTCTGTCTGGATAGACGGTGGTGGGGCTTGATCACACAACAGCCCTAGATTGGGGATATGTATTCCAGACAAAGCTAGAATCCAATTTCGCGTACTAAACGAAAACAATTCTAAAGTAAACTAGGTAAGATCCCGGTTCAACCTATCCTTACAGTCTGACATGTATATACAGGGTACCTATATTTTTATAACGTCGGTATTAATAGAATCAGTCTGTACTTAGAAACACAATTCTAACAAAAATATACTTTGAAATTAAAAGATATCAATTACTTTATTTAATTTCACTGTCATTGAAGAATGAAATGGATTGTAGTCTGTCTTGGTACATATATCACGTTCAACCAATATAAGATAGCAGTAATGTATGCTTTTAGTTTAATGTAAAATGTAGCATGGCATTACCTTTTAATACTATTTGACTTCTGTTAATCATTCAACCCTTAACCAAATCTATATGTCTTTGAGTTGCACTCAGTTTCCCATAATCTTTCTTCAACTTTATATATTATAAGACCTTCTTTGCATATTTTCATTCTTGATCGATTCCAATTCTATCCATGCTTACACCATATTTTGACCGCAGAAGTTCTTTGAATGTTAAATTCCTACATTCTTGTCTTTTTTTACTTTTCGTTCATTTTTGTAATGACATTTTCCAAATTCTCCTATGTGTTCTTAAGAGTCGTGGTTTTTGAAAAGACTCGTGTATCTGGTTTAATCTTTGTTTTCCTATGATTGAAATTACTTATCTGTCTATTTATTTTAGTATTTTCTTTTTCAAAACAACATCTGGAAAACAGAAATTGTCTATCTTTTTGACACTGCAAAGATGCATTTGTAGTTCGTTTGCATCTAGCCACTCATAAGTCTTTGAATTTTTTCCTTAGTAAATAAGCTCAAGCATTTTATTGTCAGGTGATAATAGATGAGTTGTAGAATTTTTTTTCCTGCATTGTTGATTTCGTCAGTGTCATATAATTCTACGTTAAACGTGATGTCATTCACGTCTTTATCTAATTTTTTATATTGTCTAAACTTTGTCAGATCATGTTTCTGTCTTCTCTTTTCACTATATATACATATGATCATATTCTAATAATCTTTAATCAAATCTTTTTTAGACTCTTAATCGGATAAACTGTGATAACGTGATATCGTATTGATACTGTTCTCTCTATATATACCGTTCCAACTAATATTTGTTATCAGAATCCATTAGTCTTATATTACGACGTCGTGTGTAAGGTTTCTTTTTTGTT
Organism: Papaver bracteatum; assembly: GCA_023529315.1. Lineage (NCBI taxonomy): Eukaryota > Viridiplantae > Streptophyta > Magnoliopsida > Ranunculales > Papaveraceae > Papaver > Papaver bracteatum. The sequence continues at coordinate 4,479,039 of JAJJWX010002182.1, forward strand.
GTATCGTACCTAATATTGCTTTATTGATAACGCTTTGTTCTTCATCTATTGAACTGTTTTGATCCCAAGTTTGAACTATCTTATTGTGGTGAGATAAACTTATGTTTTCGTTGTTCTCAAACTCTAACTGTTCTAATACGAAAACATTGTTATTTTCCGGATTTATGAATAGCAGTAAACCTTGTTATTATGTTGGTTTATACAACCTAATTTTGATGCCAACTTGTGATTCATATGCTTGAGTATATACGGAATTCTAATTAATTTTGAAAATCGTCTAGTTTTAGGAGACTGTGTGGATTGTTTGATACGTTTTTGTTTTTTTATAGATATTTTGGATTTAATTAGTGTGTGCTTTTTCACCTCATTTTTACCGCTGGAAGTAATAACCATGAAATTCCATTTTAATCAGCAAAATTTCACAAAGTCACACGGTAAATAGTTACGGATAAATTCCTAACACAATTATCCATCAAAATCCAACCAATGTGTTTGTCTTATCAATGTTCCATCCTAAACATTAGATATGGGTTGTATGTCAACTGACATGGTAATTTACGTACCTGCTCTATTATGTTAAGAAATAGCGGCGGGCACAACTGATCTCTCTAGGTGCGGCAAAAATCCTAAAAAATAATATGAAGAAACCAACAAATTAAAATTATCTTGGTGAGACATGTTATTCTCCAATGAATTAACCAACTCAAGGAAATAAAAACTATTCACATATTGAATCCCATTCAACACCGGAACACATGTAACTACTTCTAACCTCATATACAATAATGAGCACCTTAGAAATTATGGCTAAAAACAATTAATAGAATCATGGAGTTGCTATTGAGTGTTTAATATTTGGAGATTTAAATGGATTTATCTCATGAGGTAAAAAGAAATTTCAGAACGAAAATCAACATCAAAGATTACTTTCATGAAGTAGAATAATATTAATCAATCCATGTAAATTATCACACACAAACCTCTCATTCATTAAATAAAATTCATCAATCCATGTAAAACAACACAAACAAACCTGTCATCCACTAAAACAATGAAGACGTACCTTTCACTGTTGCACAATGTGCTTCACTGACGACAACTCTTGCTAGCAGTTTGTCTTAGAAAATTATAACCGTTCAAGGAATGGTTGAAGTCCACGGAAGCTAGCTCAAACTTCCATTTAGAAAATTTTAATATTCTCGGGGAGAAATTCAAATGGGAAAAAATGTGATGTATTAAATAAAATGGACTCGTATTACTAAAATGAGATAAATGCCGCACACAACACTGGTGTCTTAAAACTATATCAGATGCAAATATAAAAACTCATCATGCAGCTGCAATGGCTAAACCGAAATCCATGGTTCAACACTTGGTTATCCCTTCTGATATAATCTTGAAGGAGAAACTTAGCATATAAATGCTCCCAGTTAAACTCATCCTTTTCCTTGTATACATCACCAATATCTCGAAATATGCTAGACAATATTAGCATCATTAGATAGCAAGCTCATAAAATTTTCCTCAAAAAATTCATGGTCTCGATATGTGTAGCATTAGTTTGGTATAAAAAAACATACATATGGCTAAGTTTACATGAGTTGCGTCAGAATTTCTCCACCACTTCAAGGAATCTTAATTGTTTCATTATTATCAATTTCTGGGAGCATGAAAACTTAGAATATAATTAAATGAGAATTCATATTAGCAAGAGTACTCCTGATTTAGTTCTGTTCACTACACTTCATAATACATGTTTTCTTTTGATAAAATCAAACAATAAACTTGTAGCATTAAAATAAGATTTTTTATTGAGCTTGAGACTCATATACAAAACGTTTAGTATAGTAAAAAAAATATCCAAGAACTTTCCAAATCAAAATTCAAGAACTAAATGAGGAACTATTATCCGAAAATTCATCATTTGAAGATAAAAGATATCAACAATAGCAAGAATCCAAACATCTCATAAATTCGTCAGTCATCACTACGCTGATATGTTGAAGTCTAATAATTGTTTTTGGGACATCTGAGGGAATCGAACCCACAACTACATGGTTGTAAACCATGTGCTCTGCAATTGAGCTAAGATAACGAGTAACACTGTGTCAAAACCCTCAAATTCACGGGAATCATATACTACCAAAAAAAAAAGTGGCTTCACATCTAATGCATATAAAGTATAACCTGAGCGTTGACACTTCTGTTTCCAAGATCAGTTTGCATCGGGGGCTTTTATAGTACACTTGTACTGCAACCCAACAGAAATTTTCAAATAGAATCGGAAGCATTCGCCTAAAGCTCAACATCTCCAATGGATTCATCTGGACACCAATCCACTCCATAAAAAAAAATCTTACTCATTTGTGAAGTAAAATTGAAGTCATCTTAAATTACAAATCATTGCAAAACCATTCCAATCTTAACCCCTACATACAACCATTATATTTAAGGAAGAGATTAAAATGGCCTAAACATATGCAAGTATACAGAAAAAACATTACCTAGATATATTTTCGCAAGATTAGAAAATATAATAAAATTGTATCCTCATTTTGGCCCCTACTTCAAAAGTGCTATACATCGTAGGATCAGTGCAATATCGGGTGCACACACTATTTTGCAGAAAAAACAAACAAATACGACAACATTTTAAAGGTATTGATTCATAATCCTAAACATCTATAGTTTTTGTGTTATTATATGCACCTAAGTAGAATCATTCTGAAACAGGCTTTGCGGTAGGCCTGTTCATTAAAAGAATCCATGACAAACTCTAATTTGCTTTGTTTACTTAACATTGGTTGCTGAAGCATTAGTTGTGTAATGCTTTGCATTAAGAATTAGGTGTAATGATTCACCTGCTCCTGGGATGAAACAAAAAACAAAATCAAAGTATAAATAGAAAAAACATGATGAAGAACAAAAAATATATGGATTCCAAAGCAATATATACTTTAACTTGGATTCCGTTCTTTAATTCCAAACCATTAATTTCAAGTCCATCTAAATGACTGAACTTCTTCTTTCTAGATAGGTATCACTACATTTTTCAATATTGTTGCTAATGCAGCTACTTCTGTTAGGTTGACTTCTCCTTTCTAATTAGGTTGTCATCTTTTAAATTAGTAATAAAAGATTCATATACATTTTTAAGGTGATCCCAAAGGCATCAGATACATAGTGTAAAACCTTCTAAGAACCCAAAATTACCAATCACAATAATGACCCAAAAAGTAAGTAAGCAAAATGTATGTAAAAGTAATGGTCTCAACAAATGGAACCAGGCTTTGTTTTCTGTTACTTGTATTCTTGTTATCTTTTATTATAATTTTGGACTTACAAAAAAAAAAAACTGATTTGTTTGACAAACCAAACCAAATTGTATACCAAGATAGCTGAATTCCCAGCTCAAGAGGACTCTGAATTAGGAATGTCCCATGTTCGTTATGGAAGTGGGGTGGGGTAACGTGTATACTCCATAGAATAAAGAAAACTATGACTCCGATCATGAACCCTAATACCATATTATATCAAAGACATTGCATTCCATAACAATAAGCATACCCTCTTATTAAACCATTAATCTATCAACAATAGAAGTTTCCACTTAATTAAATTCAATGATCATTATATAATCCAGTTTTGTCAATTTAGTATCATGCCTAAAATCATTTTATATCTAGACAGTTCCCTCAAAAACAAACCCTAGAGTTAAATTTCGATCACTTAGTTTTATTTCAATAATATTTTTTCATGATTAGTTTTATTCTCAGAACCAATCATGATTTACTGAAAACCAAAATAGAGAAATAATAAAAAAATCAGATGGATCCATGTTGGCAGTGGTATTTAAATCCGCAGAGATAGCTTCCACTCAACACAAACTGACACTTTAAAATTCAGTAATACTAAAGTCTCTTTCTTAAAAGTTGAATGTCCACATATTACTTTTTCATTACGATTACTTACTACTAAGAATTCGATGTCACAATAAATAAATTATTCTGCATGTATCGCAATAAGGCTCGTGGAGATAAGCCTAATAAGTGTATCGCTTGTGTGGCTATATTTTTTAGCTTGGTCAGTCAGTATGCCAACTAACAAAACTTATTAAAGATTTTCTTTCATCACTAAAAACATATTGAGTTGGTACAGAGTACATAAAGACGACCTTCTTTAAAACTTATCTGAAATGAAACCTATGCATACTCAAATCACCACAAAGAAAGTTTAATATAAGATCTCAATTCGAGGTTTCAACATTAGTTCAACTTGCAAGTAAATAAGAAATTGTTAAACCCCATTAAGAGCCTTTATTAAATGTCTATAGGATATATTATCTTGACCAATCAGTACTTATAAAAAATTCATACATTAAAAGGTAGAGATAGAAGTGAATAACTTCTATGCAGTTGTGATGATTGAGTTATGTAGTATGCCTTTCTTTGTTTTGTCGACGCATCACTAGATCAACTCCACACAACTATAAAAATTTTGACCACCTAATTGTAATATGGATGGGGTATTTGGATTACTAAATCAACCAGCCTAAGTTTTCAAGGTAGTCTCTTACTAATTTCACATCCCGGTTTTCAATGTTTTTCCATATTTAGCATACTTGAAATTTCTGTGACTTAAAAGATACTTTAAATTGGTGTATGCAGGGGTTATGTTGGTTCACGAATGCTAACTTTGAATCATTGTATTTGCAGTTTATCTTGGTTTAGTAATAAGATGATTTATTGTGTTTACCTTCAAAATGTTTAAATTCATATTGTCTTACTGCTTTTTGGTTGAACACGGAAATCTGTGGTGATTATGTTACATAATTTATAGTCTTATTTCTTTTAGGTTTCTTGAATTTATTCTCCCATGTTTTGTAGGTATAACAAAAGTTTACACAGTTATTAGCCTAACCACTCAGCTTACTCGAAGGCTCCATCGACACCATGAATATTCCTCTTTAGGGTCCAAGCATTTAACTCGTCGGTGATTATGAATAGCTCTAACATGATGAAATTAGTAACATGATTTCAAGTTGTGGTTGGGTTAACTAAATTTTTCTAAAGAGAATTAAGAATCAATTGCCGCCGTCACCATCACCACCTCCAGATCCGTTTTAGTGGAATGTATGTAAACCCATAGTCTCAGACTATGAGTTTACTTACATTTTATAACCAAACCCATGAGACAATGACTATTCCGGATGGAGTAGTCATTTGACGGCTACGAAAGACTCACGGTAATGTTAAGGTGGTCTAAGTGGGCGAACCAAATATTGAGCGGGTTTACACCTCCAGCTGAGCAGTAGATTTCTTCTTATACATATTGAGTTCTTCTTTGGTTCTCCGGTACTGCCACCACCACCATTACCACCAGAATCCATACCTTCATCTCCTTCTCCTTATCCTTTTCCTTTTCAGTTGGTCATGAAGGGATTTCCTAAGTGAGTAGAGATTTTGGTAACAATAATTGAATTTTGTTAATATTTCAGAAATTAAAACCTAGGGTTTCATATATCTGGGGTAAATCTGGGGGTTTTAAATATATTTTTTAAGTGTAATGGTTTTTTTATTCATATTTGTTTTGAATTATTGAGTTACTCTTTTTTATGGCTTTGATTTTTTTGTTTCTGCAATTTTGTTAATAAAATTACAGATCTTTTGTATGGTTCGCAGAACTTCAAGAGGAAAGTATTGTAGTTTTTCGAAGAGGTATGGATCTTGAAACCCATTGCATCAATCCCTAAATTATCAATTTCTTATATGATATCTAGGGTTTGGATTCGTTTTTATTTTGAATCATTGAGTCACTCCTTTGATAAATTAGTGTTCTAATAAGATTGTTGTTATTTATTAGGGCTTCTTTGAAACCTCTATAGATAGGATAAAAGTTCTCCCATGAGTAGCACTTCAAATCACGAAATATTTATCAGTTTGATCCTTATATAAGGTGCATTAACATGAAGGAAGTCTCATGTACGCTACCTAGAAATTCCTAATTCAACTGACTGCTCCAGCTACTGTTTTAAGCTAAAATTTATGTTATAAGCTCGATTGGCAATGCATGCCGCAATTTGAAGTGCTACAATTTTTCTAACATCTTAGCTAGGAAGTTAATGTTGAGATTATAGCTATAGCTTCTAAATTGGTAGAACCCTAATTGGTCACATGGTTTGTGTTCTTCTTTAGATTAGGTTAATCTTATTACGCTGGGGTTCACTAATAAATTGCAAAACTAAGCTCATTAACAAAAACAAGATTCTCTTACTGCTTTTTCATCCTGTATCTTATTTATAACTTTTGTGATTTGTGTTGTTCATATAGAGAGAACTACTACCAAGAAGGAAAAAAGGTGTACCAAAAATAAGAGGTACAGAAAGCATTCGAGAAAACTCGGGTTATAATCAGAAGGTTAATCTTAGTCTTTGAAAAAAATGGGTTGATGACGATATCAATACTAACAGAACTTGGGTTATATTCAGAAGGTATTCATTCGCCCAATTCGAGTAAGAAAAATTTCTATGAACTAATATTTTGAATTTCTCTTTGTGCACTTTCAACTTTCTTGCCGTGTTTTCTGAAGAGTGGGATCTAAATCTATTTTGTGCCCTTTATATACTACATTTTCTCTAATATTAGGTCAAAAGTCATTGCATAAAATCTCTTCATACTATTTAGTTGATATTCACAAATTATGGTTGTTAAACAATTAGTCTTGATCATGCCATTTCAAGTTCATATAGGAATCCATAGAATACTTGATAATGCTAGGAAAAATTTTATATATCTCACTAAAGAATCTGATATGGTTGAATGGGTGAACCATAGAACTCAGGTGGTCATTACCGTAAAGAAACTACGCCAACCTTCAGTAATCTGCTACAGAAAGGATAGCCACCCTTCTGCAGCGCTGGACACTAGCGCAATGTATACTAAGGGATTTTCCAGGATCGTCACTATCAAACAAGGTACATCATTTATTTAATTTTCTGCATCACGTCCTTGATGGTAAAGCATGTCGTTTCTATCCATTTGCTGTAATGATAGGCGATAGTGCTCCATCTCACTGTGTAACTGATATCTCTGGAAAGGAAAAATTGCCAGCTAGGCAAACACATCATGTGAATTTATAAGGAGCCTGCAGAAGATGGATGATGAGCTTTTTAATAACAGTTTCCGATAATTTCGTTTTTGGCAAGAATAACCAAACCTACATTGACTGATACTTTTTCCAGTTAGGGTGTTATCAGTGTAGGATATGTTAGAAGTAGTTTCCTGTGATAAGAATACAAATACTAAATAGATGTGATAGGTGAATTATGTTTCGGTTTTTAAATTGTTTTTTGTTTTAGAACAATTTGTTGCACCAAAGATAACTTTCGTTGTTGTTTTTTTAAATTCTTTTGCAGTGAATTGACTGAGCTTGGCCATACTGACGGAGATCAAATTGTGTTTGATGCTTCTCATCCAACACCCGCTATAGTATTTCCTCCTGTAGCAGCGACATGATGGATAGAACATGTACATATGATCCATGTCACTCTTTCTATGCTACCATTACTATCATAGAATATGTCGACATGTTGCCTTTTTTACTTGAGCTGACAATCTGGACAAGATCCAGTTTCGTAAATACAAGGTTCGTGTTTCATGACTAAGTTCTTCCTCCGATGTTTCATGACTAAGTTTTTCAAATACTATAAGTGCTTATGAAATACCACTTGACAAATGTGTTTTTGCTGTCATCATGTTTGTTACTACTCCTCTTGGTGAATGAATAGTGTCTTCCTTTTGTATTATATCAGTTATTTTAAGGGTTATTATGCTCACTAACTTATATCTGGGTGCAAATTTTGGAGTTTTGTGATCGAACTGACGCACCAAATTAATTAGGTATAACAATTTATTCCCTTTTTTTTTCCCTTTTTGGAAATCGATTAATTGATGGCAAGCTTCTCTTCTTCTTCGTCATATCTAGCAGCTAATGAAGGAAAATCTTCGAGATCCACTTCACTGGAGAATGAAGATGGTGTATCCGTCATATGTTAGTTGCAAAATATGCTCCTAGGTTTGAAATGTAATCAAATAACAAGGAAAAATTGACAGTGTCACTTATTCTAACTAATGATGAATAGAAAAACTTCGTTGAAAGGCTTAATTGTAAAAAAAATGAGCAAAGTGTGCGAAAACAAAGAGGACATCGTGCATCTTCATCATTGGGTATTTCTGTTATTATTCGGTATGAGGTTTGTGATGATTTGTATTAAGTTTCTTCCCATTATTTGGTATTTGTGTTAATTATGGTTGCATTGTCGATTATACTGTAGAAAATTCCAGAGGCCTATATTATTCTAAGTAAAACCTTTATTCTCACGGCCACAGCTAGATAGGCACATGGTATTACTGTCTCAGGTAACACTTGGAATTTGTCTCAGCCAGATAGGCACATTGTAGCTATTCAGTTTGATTGTTCTTGGATTTCGAAGATGCCGTGAACAAGCAGATAATTTCAGTTCTTTTGGACGTGTAGTTAATGGATAAGTATACACATGGGTTAGGAATGAGTGTTCCTACACATATTACATATTATAAAACACCATTGATGAGCAAACTAAAGTGGTGAAATTTACTAAACATGCCTATTTAGATCGAGATTATACACAGAGATAAGAGATAATCGTCTCTGTTATACGGTCTTACTGATTGATACTAATATCCGAAGGTCTTCGTTGAATTCGAGAATTCTTTCTTTTTTCTTTTTGCAAAACCATGAAGGGGTAACACTTGCATTATAATTACAATGGGTAGTCAACAGGGAAACGACTCTCCGAATAATCCTAGCATATGAAGTAATTGTTTGATATAAAAAAACAGTAATTGTTGAGATTAGTCTTAATATTTTTACATAGCAATTAGTATTCCTTTTCATAATGTTAAATTGTTGTAATAAAAGCACCCATACTGGGAAAACTCACCAGGACAACTCGTTATGTGTATTTTCACATCCCCGATTGCGAGATCACATCTACTTATTAGGTCTTCCTTGAAACACAAAACTATATGTGAGTATTTAAGAACTGCATATGAGAGTAAAAATGAATGGATAACAGTAATATATAAACATCTTTGGTCCGCAGATAACAAATTACTTTTTAACATATAAAAAAGAATTTGAACCCTAAATTTAATAGATGTAATTATTTGGAAATTCGGAGCTCTTTGATGCACTACATCGCCTTCCCATTGACGATGGTAACACCTACGGATCAAACAGACAAAAAAAATTAAGTATTCTGCTCGAAGTGGTTTCAAGAGAGGCAAAATAGAGAAAAGATGGTGCTTGAGAAATCTTGAGAAACTAAGGTTTTATGGTACGAACTCCTCCCCATCCCAAAATTCGTTCACCATACCGACCCACTTACCAATACCGTGAGTCTTTCCCATCCGTCCAAGCAAAAACTCAATCCATAGCCTCCCTACCGCTGGATCAGGATCCCCGACAAACATCATCCGTCTAATAGCTTTTTTCAACCTCATACACCAACATGTGGTTATTGGTGTTACATGAATCAATGTCCCTCACCTATGGTAGATAAACTGAAAGAGTATTTATACTTTTCCTAGCCTGAATTGGGTTAGGATTAATACATCCACAGTATGTTCCAGTATGTTTTCAATGTCGTAGATGTACAAATGCTAACCAAGTTCAGCAGGAACAACATTTCCCTTGTATCACAGATGGTTCACTACAAATGAATTCGAAAGCGATAGCATGAGTCTGCAAAAATAAACATTTACATAAAACAAATTTCTATTGAATTTACAGTATAACTCATATAATAGACGGTTAGCCAGAACTTTTCCTGAAAGAAAATTGTCAGTCTAGTATTGCCTTGTTGGAGATCATATGTAAGATGGTTTCAGACTCTCCCTGCCAGTACTCGATTTATTTGCACTATCAAGCAGTTAAATGACCAAAATATATTGCACAACCTATTTTCACTTTGACTAATAAGAATAACAATGCATCTTTTTGTAGTGCAGACATTCTAAGAGCAATTATAGTGAGTGAATCATATCATTTCTATTTCATATTTAAAATTGATTATTTTTTTGGAAAGTCCAACAGAATAAAGAAGGATGTAACAGTTTTTCTTACCTTACGAAGTGTCACGGTTTTTCTAGCAGATAAAGAAACTTAATCCATTCGACCATCTCATTTTGCCGAACTGTGCACATATCATCCAGGAGCACACATGAGCGGTACTTGTCCTGCTTTAGCAGGTTATAAGATAAATAAACTCAACCCGTCAACCTTATCCTTTTTCTCAACTGTGTACATATCATGTAGAAGCATACCACAGTGGTACTTATCCTATTTTATCTACCAACACCACATCCATCTTGTCCTTGCAGGGACATGGGTTATTGCTCTGCTAAACTACAACTAGGTTATTGCAAGATATACTTAGCATGTTAGGAAAATATATAGTAGCACTGACTTACCTCTTACATCTTTAGAATATGAAAACAATATTATAGCTCCAAGAGTACTACCTATTTAGGTAATACAAAGAAAGCCCGCTATGCCAAATATCTAATAACTTACACAAATTGCAAGAGCGAACATTACCCCACTTAAAAATTGACAAATTTATTGAAACAGTCGCACAGAGAAAATTATTTGACCTTAATTCCTTCTGGAAAGGATAAAACTAAATAGCTCTGTCAAACTAGGATAAGCATCCCAAAAACAAAAGTTTATAGTACTCCAGCGTTGTTAAGGAAGCTATTTTATAGATATTAAACTAATTAGTGTAGATAATTAAACAAAATGATGGTTTATACTTTATCATTGTAAACTCACTTTACACATTCTAGCAATGTAAGGTAAGCCTGTAACAAAAATGACATTGATTTTTCCCGCAAAACCCTACAGTAGCATAGGAATTAGTAGCCAAAATATAAGTTTAAATTAATGCGCATAAATCTGCCTGAGCCAGCGAAGACATATAGTAGTAGTTCAAATGAGTAAAGATTTGCCCGAGTTCCCTACATAATACACAGTAAATAGAACTATTTTTGGACATTCATATTGCGTGGTAACTTCTTAATCAAATATCGAACTTAATAACATTAATCAATAACCAATTAAAGACCAAAAAAAAAAAAACAGTAATTGTTGAGATTAGTCTTAATTTTTCCACTGAGCAACCCCTAATTCGTATACCTTAGCATAATGTTAAATTGTTGTAATAAAAGCACCCATATTGGGAAAACTCACCTGGACAACTCCTTGTGTTTATTTTCATGAGTATTTAAGAACTTCATATGAGAGTAAAAATGAATGGAGAACAGTAATATATAAACAACTTTGGATTGCAGGCAACAAATTATTTGTTAACACGTAAAAAAGAATTTGAACCCTAAATTTAATAGATGCATTACTCTATATCAATTGGAAATCGATACAAATAGCAAAAGGGGATATATTTAAATATGGAGCATCACTAATTCAACAGAGAAAGATATTTACCCCATATTGAACCAAACATTGATGTCACAGTCGAAATTAAAGTTGTTGGTGCAAAGGGTGAAGGAGTAGGAGTAACATCATCATCCGCAATAGTTGACATTTGAGATGTAAAGGCACAAAACCCTAAAATTTGCTAATCCCACGGAACCCCAAACTCCAATTTGGAAAAAAACAGTAATTTTTCCTTAACCTAATCACGATTCTATCAGATCCAAAAACAGGAAAAAAATCCACAATTCGTAATAACAACGAAGTGAAAACCCTAGATATCATATAAAAAAATTGAAAAATTAGATTATAATACAATCATATATGCTTTCTCTAGATTATATTCTGAGAAAGTTTTGTTGATGCAATTATTTGGAGATTCAGAACTCTTTGAAGCACTACGTCTCCTTCCCCTTGAAGATGGTAACACCTATGGATCAAACAGACAAAAAAAAAGGTATTCTGCTCAAAGTGGTTTCAGAAAGGCAAAGGAGAAAGAGAGAACATATGGTTCTTGCGAAATCTTGAGAAAGTAAGGTTTTACGGTACGAACTCCTTCGCACCGTGGGTGTTTTCAACCGTCTAATGACTACTCTATCCGAAGCTTCCTGACCTTCGGATCGGGTCTAAATTAAACGTCGTCCGTCTGATAGCTTTTGTCATCATGGAGACAAAGCCATACCTTTTTATAACTATGACTAGGTATCACCGGGGCCTTACGGCCCCGGATCAACCTGTCGTTATAGTTTTAAGTGTACATACATTGAAAATGATTATAACTTAACTTAGTTAAATAATCCAATTACTTTTAAAAGACTACAATGTAGTCAATTTCATTACTTAGATCCTCATGACCTTCGCATGTATTTCATGGAATACATTTCAATATAAAAAATATTGTAATACTTTCTCACTAAACACCTAATATACATTTAAACTAAATGAATAAAAAGTATGTCATAAAATATACTCCGATAGGAAAAGATAATGTATTTCTTCTTATAAAAAAAGATTGGATTAAATATCAATACAATAGAGTTACGGGCGTAAAAATTTAACTCTTACAAAAGAGTAAATCAATAATCTCAAAATAAAATAAATTAAAAGTCCCGCATAGGCATTTCATAGCTATTGTAGTTTGCATTGGTACATATATTACGTTCAACCAAAATAAAAAGGCAGTGATATATGTTGATTGAAAAACCACATCGAAACAACCATAAAGTCATGACATTAGCTTTTAATCATATTTGATTTCTTCTAGTCATTTAATTCGAAACCAAATCCATGTCTTTGAATTGCGCTCGACTTCCCATGTTAATACTGTATTTTTGTTATAAATGTCCTTTGAAATAACGACCTACGTTTTTTTTTCCCTTCAAATTTGTGTTCTTCTTTGTAATAATTTATCCCAAATTCTTCTATTTGATCTTCAGATCCATGTTTGGGAAAACACTCATATTATCATGCCATCTTTATATTTTTTCTGTTACTTGTTCTCCAAGGAATAAAATCATTTCTCTATCTCTTTCTTTTAGTATTTTCTTCTTCAGAATATAAATTACATATTTCTTTAATGCTGTAAAGATGTCTCTGTAGTTCTTTTGCATTCGTCCCTTCATTGGACTCTGAAAGTTTTACCCAGTAAATAAGCCTCAAGCATTTACTGTCACACAACAATAGATGAGTGTAAATATTTTTCCTAGATTGTTGATTTTTTCGGTGTCATCGAATTCTAAAAATTGGCTCAACGTGATATCATTCCAGTTTTTTCTAGTTTTTAGTATGGCTTAAACTTTGCCAACTCATGTTTTATCTTCTATTTTCAGTGTAAATATATGTAGTGATCTTTGATTCGATCTTTTGTAGATTCATAAAACTCAATCGAATAATACTGCGAAAATGTGGTTTATTTAGGGACGGATCTAGAAGTTTTGTTTAGGGGGGACAAAATATATATTGATAGTCATGAACTAAAATTGGCTAGGCGGACGAAGGCCGCACAAAATTTTCGCCTTTGCTTAACTGTATTTTGTGTTGATATCACAATGAAATTCTTGTTAAGTTGTGTTAATATATGAATTCGCGTATAACACATACTATCGAAGAGTTTAATTGATTGTTTCAAAGTTATCCAATCATTTTGAATTAGTTAACTATTTTCATATTAGGTATCTGACTCTTGAATTTGCTAATAATATGCTCTTTTAATCCTGGAAAGCAGCAACTTTCCGTTTTTTCTTTCTTGACATATAGTTAGTATTCAGCAAATTCATAAATTTCCACTAAATTTATCCCCGAATGTCCTAAAATTATCAAATTACTGAACATGTATAACTAATATCACAAAATCTAGGGGGGACTGTTGTCCCCACTAGATCGTTAGTAGCTCCGTGCTTGGGTTTATTACCGTTCTCCGTTATATTGTTCCAACTCATATTTTCCATTGGAATCCGTCGGTTTTCTATTAAGGAAAAGGGCACAACGTGTAGGGTTTCTTTTGCTGTGTCGTACCTAACGTTAGTTGTTTGATAACGACATGTTCTTCATCTATTAGACTATTTTGATCCAAAATATTAACTATCTTGTTGTGTGGAGATATTTTTCTCTTTATACTATTCTCCAAAACCATATCTTTGATTGCTCTCAAACTTCATCTGTTGTAATAAGAAAACTTTGTTATTTTCCAAATTTATGTAGATGTATACCTTGTTATGGTGGATTGTGATTCTATTCTTGAGTATAGGCCGTGGTTCCTACTATTTTCTCTGTATATAATACCGTAAACAAAGATTAATAAGTAAATCTTTAGATAGTGGTTTAATTATTATAACTGTAGGATCAGAATTTTGTCACAATAATATCCTTGCGAAATAAACAACAGTTCTGCGACACATCAATGATATTCTGCGACATGTCTCAGAGTGACGTAAGGAATGACATATCAGATGAAAACGACAGAAACATGAGTAAAGTGTGACATTTCTGCGACGAACCAATAAGACTTGCGAATGAATAAGGCGGTGCTAATTGCGATTTATCGCAATTACTCAGATCCGAAATTAAAGGGAATCTTAACTGTAAATGAGATGTAATCCATTATGTAAATACCTATATAAAGGAAAGGAATAGTTCCAGAGAGAGGGATGAATTTTTGAATGCTAAGAAAGTTTTTAGGAGAGAGAAAATCTTATTAAGTGTTCTGTGTTCTTGATTTCTATAATTCTTTTAAGATCATATTAATAAAAAAGATCCTTAATCTTCAAATTGTGTCATAAATATTGATAAATTCTTGAATAGGGTGTAGTGTGGGAATTCCTGCAACTACATTTTGGCGCCCAGAAACAGGGATGAATAGTTGAAAATCATAGTAAAAGTTAGGTAAAAGAAAGAAATTATTCAAGAGTTAGAAGAATATCAAGAAAATTGATGGAAGAAAAGATGGTTAAAGTCAAAGATAATCAAAATAAAGTGGAGTGTGATGTGATGTAATAACAAAGACGATGATAGATAAGTTCCATGAAGATATTAGAGGAAGGATACACAAGAGATATTTTGAAGGAAAGAAAATCATGTTGGAAGAGGAGGTATCACCGCTAAAAGATTGGGAAAAACAGAAGATCACATTCACGGCAGCAGAAATTCCGAAAGAAAATTTAAGCCATACATCTCCATTGGTGATCACAATGTCTGTTGTAACAACAAGAAAAGAGAAATCAATAAGATCTACAGAAGAGTGGGCTGTGTATAGGACTCTGGTGGACGCAGGAAGTTCTGTGGATATAATGTTTTACCACACATTCAAGAAAATGGGATACAAAGATGAAGAAATGCTTAATCCAACATATCATATTCATGGATTTGGAAAAACTCTAACAAAACCTAAAGGTGAAATTATAGTGCGAATTCCGTTGGGGGAAATAGAGATGCAAATAACTTTGTGTGTAGTGGACGTGAAATCACCATATAATATGCTGTTGGGAAGACAATGGATACATGCAATCAAGGCTGTATCATCAACTCTACATCAGTGCATAAAATTTCCTATGCCTAGCGGAATTGGCGAGATTAGAGGAGATACAGATTGTGCAACGTTGTGTTTCCAGAATGAAGTAAAGAATGGTGAAAATCAAATTCAGTTGCGAAAACAGCGCAGAAAAATGAGGAGAGAAGAAAAGAAAGAAGAAGAATTCAAGATTTACATGATAAGATCAGAAGAAGGAAAAGGAATATTTAACGATGTATCGCAAGAAAGTGATGAATTAGAGGAGGTAATAAAAACACCAACACCAATGGGAGAACATGAAGCTAGTTATATTGCAGCAGAACCCACAAAAGAAGTAAATGTTGGCAGTGAAGAAGACCCAAAAATGCTGAAAATTGGAACTAAGATGTATGTGGAGGAAGAAGAGAAAACTGTAAACCTTCTGCGAGAATACAGAGACATTTTTGCGTGGAATATGAACGAGATGCCTGGAATAGATCCATCTGTTGCGTGCCACAGATTGGAGATTAACAAAAATGTCAGACCATTCAAACAAAGAATAAGAAAGATTGCGACTACTTATCATGCCAAAATAGAAGAAGAATTGCATAAGATGCTAGACGCAGGAATTATAAGGCAAGCAAAATATCCATAATGGATCGCCAACATGGTAGTAGTTCCTAAGAAAAATAAGGGGATAAGAATTTGCATTGATTTTACTGATCTAAATAAAGCATGTCCCAAAGATAGTTTTCCCTTGCCAGATATTCCGCAGCTGGTGGAATATGCCGCAGGAAATGATCGAATATCTTTGTTAGATGGATACAAGGGCTATAATCAAATCCCACTTGCGGAAGAAGATCAAGAACATACTGCATTCTTTGCTCCCAGAGGACTATATTGCTACACAAAGATGCCTTTTGGGTTACGAAATGCAGGAGAAACTTATCAAAGGATGGTGGAAAAGGTGTTCGCGAAATGGATACATAAAACTTTAGAGGTATATGTGGATGATATGTTGGTAAAAAGCAAAGAAGGTAAAAATCATGTGCAAGACTTAAGGGAAATTTTTGATCAGATGCGGCTTTTTAATATCAAAGTAAATCCTGAGAAATGTACTTTCAGAGTATCATCTGGGAAATTCTTGGGATATATTGTATCAAAAGAAGGAATACAAGTTGATCCTGAAAAGGTGCAAGCAGTTCGAGATATGCCAACTCCAGCAACAGTAAAAGATGTACAAAAATTGAATGGACTTTTAGCCTCACTAGGAAGATTTATTTCGCGATCATCAGATAAATGCAAGCATTTCTTCAACATACTAAAGAAGGGAACAAAATTTAAATGGACAGATGAATGTGAGAAAGCTTTTCAAGGAATTAAGGAATATTTGATGAATATATCCATTTTACAGTAAGCTGAACCAGGAGAAGAATTGCTGATATATTTTGCGACAACTCCACATGCTTTAAGCGCAGTACTTTTGCGAAATGACGCAGGAGTTGAAAAACCTATTTACTACATCAGCAAAACATTTAATGCTGCGGAGAAAAATTATTCAAAGATTGAAAAGCTAATTTTGGCATTAGTTTATGCGGCTTCTAAACTTCGCATATATTTCCAAGCACATAAAATTAAAGTACTAACAAAAGTACCAATTGAGTCAGTAATGAAAATTCAAAGAGATCAGGCAGAGTCGAAAGATGGAACGTACAAGTGGGGCATTTTGAGATCCAATATGCAATTCTATCTTCGCCAAAATCTCAAATTGTCGCAGATTTTCTCGCAGAATTTCCTTTGGAGATGATGAAGCTGTAGAAGACATGATGGATATAGAAGAAGAATATGGGGATCCTAGAGATATTTTAACAGAACCAAATAGGTGGGAGATATTAGTAGATGGATCATCCAATGGAGAAGGAAATGGAGTGGGAGTCATTTTTATTTCGCCAGAAGGCGCAAAAATGGCATTTGCATTTCGACTGGAATTTGAATCTACCAATAATGAGACAGAATATGAGGTGTAGTACATGCTCTAAGATTTGCGATAGAAATGAAGGTGGAGAATGCAAGAGTTAATGAGTGATTCACAGTTGATTATCCGCCAAATTGAAGGGGAATATGCAACTAACGATATATCTTTGAAAAAATATAAGAAACTTGTTGAAGAATTATCTGCGAAAATTCCAAAACTCAAATGGAGGCATATTTCAAGAAGAGATAACAGACTTGCAGATGCTTTTGCGTTTATATCAAGTATGATGGTAGATCCGACTGCGAGAAATATAAAAATACAAACACTCATAGCACCATCAATTAATAAAGAAGAAGAAGAGGAAGCTGAGGCAATGGTAGTAGAAAATAATGGCGAAGAATTAAGTCGAATTATCGCAGATTGGCGTGAGGAAATTCACGCATAACTAGCAAGGGGGGAGATTCCAAGGAACAGATTAGAAGCACATAAATTAAAAAGTAGAGCAACAAATTACGAGTTAAGAGATGGGGTATTATATCGAAAATATTTAAATGGGCCTTCCCTTAGATGTTTGACACAAGAAGAAGGAAAGCAAATATTAAAAATGTTACATAGTGGGGATGCTGGTAATCACAGCGGCGGAAGATCTTTAGCATACAGAACTAAAATGCAAGGTTATTATTGGCCATATATGCATGAAGATGCAAAGAATTTATCAAGAAGTTTCGAGGAATGTCAGAGATTTGCAAAAAGAATACATACACCCGGTGAAACATTAACATCCTCAAAAAATGTTTGGCCATTTGGAAAGTGGGGTTTAGATATTGTGGGACCATTTGTGCCGGGAACAGGGCAAAAGAGATACTTAATTGTCGCAACAAATTACTTCACAAAATGGGCGGAAGTTAAAGCAGTACATCATATTCGTGATAAGGACATTTTCATATTTATATTTGAAAATATCATTTGCAGATTCGGAATTCCAGCGCAGTTGGTGTCAGATAATGGAAAACAATTTGAAGGACAAAATATAGAGATGTTACTTAATGCATTCAAGATAAAGTGCGGAAAATAGACTCCTTTATACCCACATGCCAATGGTCAAGCTGAAGCAACTAACAAAACAATCGCAGATATTCTCAAAAATAAGTTAGAAGGGCATCATAGAACGTGGTGTAAACAAGTTCATAATGCAGTTTGGGCTTATAATACAACACGAAGAGAAGCAACTGGGGAATATCCTTTTTGTTTAACATATGGGGTTGAAGAAGTATTACCAACATAAGTTGCTATTCCTACAACAAAAAGAGAAGCTTGGGAAAAGAATCTTAGTGCTGGTATGATTCTAGACAAACTTGATGAGGTAGAAGAGAAGAGAGAAAAGACATTACAACATATGGAAAACTACCATCACAGATTAGCTCGTGAATATAATAAACGAGTAAAGAAGCGTGAGTTCTAAGTTGGAGATCTAGTTCTGCGAGAAACACCAGAATATCAGCGAGAAAATGGAGGAAAATTAGCGAAAAAATGGGACGTGCCATATATCATCAAAGAAATAGTTGGAACTGGAGCATATAAATTAATGGATCCAGAAGGAAGAGACATGGGTCAAAGACTTGGCAGACCATGGAATAGACAATATCTAAGAAAATATTATCAATAAAGGTTTGAAAGACTAGAATGAATGGATTACACGCAAGAAATTGTGAGAGAATAAAAGAGATGTTTTGCAAGAACAAAGTTGGCTAAATATAAAAGCTATTTTCCGCAATAGTTTGCGAAATAATTAAGAATTTTAATGCAAATGCATAAGATGGGCGAAAATTGCCTAAAAACATATAAGAATGGGACGAACTTTTATGGCGTACACCTTAGTTCGCGGATTCTATTCTGTAAGAGGCAATGTCCTTAAAGTGCGTCATAAGGGGGTATCTCTTTGCATGGCTATGGGAAAGGCTATACCGCTGCTAGAACCTAGTCATGGAGATTTGGGATTATAGAAAATCCATCCGGGAGAGATAACTTGGATTCCCAACTATATAAGGTTATACCCTGGTTGGGCGCCCGAGAGTTTCTCCTAAGGAATGCAAAGTATGATCAAGGCGCCGAGGTACACGGTTGAGCTGTGGGTGCCCGGGATGGATGAACCTACCTTGGCCATCCACGGCAAGTCTTGGCTTACGATGTGTTCGGCCCAAAGAAAACCCCACTTAGGGTGCAGTCTTGTAACTATAAGACATATAAGGCATAAAGGACAAGGCTGCGAAAACAACTGGTTGTTGGCAGAACCGGATGGGAAAGTGCTAGTCTTGTATGACCGATGTATAATCCTTGAAGGGGAAACCGGGGGGAGAGATAAGGGCGATACCCTCCATTAGGGAGCTGTGTATCAAAAAAGACGGCAATGTCATGGGACTTTATATTCGCAAGAATATTTATTCCCGTCATATTATCGCGTGACACAGACATCAATGTCATGGGACTTTATATTCGCAAGAATATTTAGGCCCGTCATATTGCCGCGTGACTGGCCAAAAAGCCTAAAGAGAAATGTTAAGATGAGATCAATGGGTTTTTGCGATAAGATCAAAAGATGAGATAAATGAAATCAATAATAAGAGATCGCAATGACGTCTTGCGATTTCATCGAAAATACGACAAAGTCATAAGTCTTAAAAAGCAAAGAGAGATTAAATCTCACAAGAAGGCTTAGATTTATCATATTGTCGCAGAGATTAAAATTAAATGATAAGGCAAGATCAATGGATTATTACAAGATCAATGTAAAAGTAAGAATCCCTGCGATCTTGTCGTATAAAAGTGGCATAATAAGACATTTAACTAGGAAGGCGAAATAAGACCACAAGAGAGGTTATATCTGCAAAGCATATAACAAATTTTTCGCAGCGTTGATTGCGATAATTCATTTATCATATTGCAGATTGATAACAAGAGGCAAGTATGGGATTTCTTACAAGGGTAACAAATTCAATACTTCACAAGGAAGATTATGAGGGGCAAATATGGGGATTATAAAACAATATTTCATTATCTTCCTTGAGAAGAATTAAAATAATAAAAAAAGAAGATAATCAAGTTACAAGAATTTATGAAGATTGGATTCAGATTAATAAAAATATATAATTAGAAGAAGATGATGGGGTTACAAAAACTGCAATGTTTCGCAAAAGAGATTCAGAAATTACAATGATTCACAGGACAAGGAAAAGAACAAGATATTTTGCAAGAATATAAAACTCCAGGGAATATTCTTCCTTAACTTTATCATTCTTCCTTAACTTTATCATTCTTGTTCGCTATTTTTTCGGTTTGGGTTTCCCCATCACCAGTGATTGTTTTGTGAGGAGAATTATGTTCTTCTGATTCTTTATGAGGATTTTCTTGATATTCTCCATCATTGAGAGGGTTTTTTTCTTCTTCTATTTCTTTAGGTGGGTTTTGTTCATCCTCAGAAAAATCTTCTTCATTACTTGAATAATTTAGATCTTCATCTATGAGACGAGGGACTTCGTTGTTATCTATATCCAAGGGTTTGATCTTCATAGGAGGTAAAGAATGAGAGAATAAAACATTGTTTATGAGAACCTTAGCGCCTAAATGCGCCTTACGGAGGAAATTCTTTTCCCGGTTTCTGATCTCTATATCTTTGAAATATTCGAGATAGTCAAATCTTCTTAAAGCTCTGTTGCGAGAGTTAGAAAGCGCAGTGTTCGTTTTGCGAAGTTTGGCCAACCTCATAGACAGATCAGAGATTGAAGCTTGAAGGTGCTTCTCAGATTCTGCAGAAGAAAAATCACATATTAGATGGATTTTTCGCAAGAAATAAGATGGGAAAATACGATGAAATAATTAAATAGACGAGCCAGTCAAAATGACTACCTTCCTTTTGCGAGGATAAAGTTTGAATTATGTTAAGGAATCAATTCTTCCATTGATTCATGGTATCATCGAAAGTATCACCAACTTTACCTTTCAAACGAGATTTTATACTTTTTTCTTTAAAAAGAAGATGAGTGTTTTCTTCTTTTAAGGAGGAATGGGAGTTCTTCAGTAGAGCATAGTCATCTTTGAGACTGTTGACTTTTACGCTCAGAGCTAATCTACCTTTTATAAGTTTCTCTTGTTCAGCGGCAGATGATTCGGTTATCTTTTTAAGCTCATCTTTCAATACACGAAGAGATTGCTTTTGGTTGTCACACAGCTTTTGAAGATTACTCAATTGCTGCGAATAAACCATTGTTTTACTCACAAAGCTACGTTTCTCTTGAGATAAGGTTTTGTTTTCATCTAATAAAGATTCCACCCTCAAATTAGTCTGATTTAGCGAATATAAAAGTTGAGTGGCTTCATTACTTAGGCGATCTCGTTCACAAATTAGCTGATTATTCTCATTCTTAAGATTATTTATCTCGTCAATTGAATATGTGTGAAGAGTATTCAATATATCAAATTGATTCTTCCAAGACTCTTTCCCAATGCGGGCCTCATCAGCGATTGTTTCCCATTCAAGTATCTTCAATAATTGGTTATGTTTTGACGCTAAATATGCGTCAACAAATAAATAAAGAAAAATTGAGTACATAGAAAACAAAGGATTATTGAGGCAAAAATAGAGGCAAGAAAGTTGTACCTTTCAGATCATCATTTCTGCTGCGAAGATTTTCGCAGTCTAATTCAGAATTGCGAAACTTATGATCGAGAAGTTCACATTCTAAAGTTTTTGCTTGAAGATTCTTCTTCAAGGTTTCAATTTCACTTTCTAAAGTAGTTAGCTTAGACGAAGAACCGCAGGATCCAAGATGCTTGCTTAGAATCATACAAATATCTTGTCTCGCAGGGTCTGTAGAAGATTTCATAGCATCATTCAAAACTTCAGATAATATTTGAAGAGCAGCTTCAACACCTGTTGCTATTTCTTGAGAAGAAGGAAGAGAAGTAGAGGAAGAAGCTTTGGCGACAATAACTTGAAGATTAGAATCACTCGCGGTAGTAGGGGTGGAAGAAGGAACTTGGTTAGTCGCAGTTACAGTCTCATTTACCGCAGCATCCTTCATCGCAACTTCATTCATCACGGCTTCATTCACCGCAACATCCTTCATAGCAACTTCATTCATCACGGCTTCATTCACCGCAGTTTTGTTTACCGTGGTTTCATTCACCACAGTTTCATTAATCGCAGGATCATTGGCTGCTGATTCATTCACTTTAGTTTCAGCTATTAAAGATTCATCCATCGCAACTCTTGAAATATTGGTGAAAATATTAGCATCAATAGGTTCATTTGGAATTGATGAAGGAGTAGTGGTGGTGTTAATATTAGAATTTACGCGAGGAGAAGGAGAAGATTTATCTTGCGGCGGAACAGGTTCTGCAGGCAAGAAATCAAGAATATCCACTTCATCTGGAAGAGCTTTAATTTGACGAGAACGCTTAAGAGGTCTAGAAATATTTTCTTCACCCTGCGAATAATAATGTAGATAAGAAACAGAGGCAACAATATTGTTATTTCAAAGAAATAAGTGTTTCTTACTACCTTATCATTCTCAGATCTTTTCGCCTTTCC
This sequence comes from Papaver bracteatum, assembly GCA_023529315.1. Classification (NCBI taxonomy): domain Eukaryota; kingdom Viridiplantae; phylum Streptophyta; class Magnoliopsida; order Ranunculales; family Papaveraceae; genus Papaver; species Papaver bracteatum. The sequence continues at coordinate 4,502,115 of JAJJWX010002182.1, forward strand.
AACACGCCTTTTTTGAGAAACTTTAGGGTTAGGGTTTTTGACAGTAATCTTAATCTGAAAAGTAGTTATTGAAAAGGATAATATAGAATATGGGGATTACAAAGAAAATCAGGCGATAGAAATGATGAAACATGAACAAAATAAGGTTCAAGATAAGAACATACCTTTGAGTCTCCATTAGAGCAGCAGCAGGAAGGATATTAGGAAAGAAAAAATTGCAGACGAAAAAGAAAGAAAATGAAGAAAAGATAGATGACGAAAGAAAATCTTTTCTTGAGTGGGACATATATTTATAGATGAAGGATGGGTAACCGGGTTGATCGGTAAAAAAGTAAAGATTGACACGTGCCAACGGAAAAACGTAAAATAGGGAACTTTGTCGGGTAAAAATTAAGGAGTTGCAGCAAATCAAGAAACTTAAATTCTCATGATCTTTATCTCCTTCGCAGAAAAGATATGAGAAGAGGCAAGATGTAGGATCAGAATATTATCATAATAATATCCTTGCGAAATAAACAACAGTTCTGCGACACATCAATGATATTCTGCGACATGTCTCAGAGTGACGTAAGGAATGACATATCAGATGAAAACGACAGAAACATGAGTAAAGTGTGACATTTCTGCGACGAACCAATAAGACTTGCGAATGAATAAGGCGGTGCTAATTGCGATTTATCGCAATTACTCAGATCCAAAATTAAAGGGAATCTTAACTGTAAATGAGCTATCATGAGCTGTAATCCATTATGTAAATACCTATATAAAGGAAAGGAATAGTTCCAGAGAGAGGGATGAATTTTTGAGTGCTAAGAAAGTTTTTAGGAGAGAGAAAATCTTATTAAGTGTTCTGTGTTCTTGATTTCTGTAATTCTTTTAAGATCATATTAATAAAAAAGATCCTTAATCTTCAAATTGTGTCATAAATATTGATAAATTCTTGAATAGGGTGTAGTGTGGGAATTCCTGCAACTACAATAACTATGACGCAAAAGAATGATCTCAAACCTTGGTTATTGTTGTGAGTATTTCCTATTGACATATTCGCTTATTACAAAGTTTGTTATTCTTACTAAGCATAACCTTGATATTTGAAGTATCAAAAAATAAATAAATGCAATCCCAGGATTCTTTGAGATAAAAATAAAAAGAGAAGCGCACCTTGAGAGTTTTCTACTTTAACTTGCAAAAGTGTCTTTGATAGATGCCATGTGTATGTGATCTTGTGTCTTTGCAAAAGCCTAGCTAAAGAAATCTGTATTTTCATATAATATAAATTATAGTAATTTCCACATTGAGGAAATCGGTTTCCTAAGATAACTTAAACGGCTGAATCTAATTTGATGTTCTTTATTATTCGGATTCCAAAAATAGCACAACTAAGTTAAACTTGGGTTTTCGTTCTAACTGACTTTGGAAATCATACATTTTCAGGAAACTGTGTAGATTGTTTAACACGTTTCTGTATCTTTTAGGTATTTTGGAATTAATATGAACAATTAATTTAGACCACTGAATTTCAAAATTACGATTGTAAAATATTTAAATTGAGCATTATAAAGGTAATATAAAACATGGGTTATTGAAATTGAATATTACTACTATATTATGTATGCTATTGAAATGTATATTATCTTGAACTAAATCAACATACTATTAAAACAACATTATCGGATAGCTAGAAATGTGCACTCGTGTACGAATTGAAGCAATTTTTGTTTTGCATTGTTTGTAGAGTCTGAAATACTACCAGGTGCGCTTGTATTTCATGGTTGTTGGTGTATATATCATCTAGCTGAGTCACATTATCCTTGCCACCACGATTAACCCTGTCATCTTAAACTCTTTGATTGGGGTTCGCAAAAGTGGCCAGGGTAAGACATGTCAGTGAACATCACCAATATAAAACCGGTAGTGCTACACTTCCCCCACAGATTACCCCCATTAATTTCCCCCATGAGGTGTCAAATTTTATCCCCTTGATCGATTACCCCCATTAATTTCCCCCATGAGGTGTCAAATTTGATCCCCTGGATTGATATTAGCAGGGGCCCTATGTGTGGCATTAGACCACTATCTCCATGCCATCTAATGGTGTAAATTTTTTGTGGACATGAATAGGGGATGACAAGCATTTTCTATGTAAAACTAAGTGGTGATGGGACGGAGATCTGTTCACTGAGATACTTGGTTTCAGACCTTATTAAGGTACAGACGCTGCCACTTGGCACACTAAAATCCTTAGTTTATAAGAGTGGCCGTGTATGGTAAAACAGTGGCTATATTTCTTCAAGGAAAATGCATATAGCCATATACAAAAAATAAATAAAACACACTTCGGAGTTCAAGATAGGTACAAAATATTATATGTAGTCTGAAATTCTTCAACAATCTATAGTCCATGTTATGTCAACCTAGGCATGACCACTCTTATAAACCTTAATAGATATTTACAACCTTAATAGTAATGTGATGGTCTGGTTAGCATGTGTATTGTATATTAACCCCCAGCACCCAAGCCAAGGTCTCGACAGAGCTTAATGATCATTATCTACAGAAAGAGACAAATAAACTATTAAGAACCAATCAATGTTGAAGGATGAACTCAGAAATACAAATATATATATATATTGTGTTACTTAGAGCAACCAATAAAAGGGAGGCTTCATCAAGGGTTCTCAAAGGGAAGTCCAACCATGACACTCCAGGGTACTTCAACAAATTATCTTTACGTCCCTGGAAAGAGAATAAAACATATGAACTTAAGATCACAAATTGAATCCTTGATGAATGTGGGTTTTCAACATAGAACTAAGAAAATTAATTGTACATACCATACATATATTTTAGGCTAATGAAGCATAAATCATGTAGTACACTCAGAAATAGGCTGAACCCAGATTTCGACTGTAGTGCAAGTTGTTTAATAAAAAAAAATTCCATTTCATTGCCAAGGTAACAAACAAAATGTGACATGGAAAATAAAAATAAACGACATACAAAAACATAGCAAGTACTGAGTGCCGTGAAATAGGACCATTGATAAGCAAAACCACAGCCTAATAGGAAGAACCTACATTCTATTATGTATGAACCATCTAAAAGTCTCCAAAAAACATTGAAAGGGAAGTACCATTTGCATTTCATAAATTTCTAAAAGGATACTCTCAGTACTTAGCTATGAATTATATTGTTAAGTTTCGCCAGTTTTTGCACCAAACTTTATCCATTTAAAATACTACTCATTGTTTCTACTGTAAGATTACACCTACCTAGAGGTACACAAAACCTGCAAAACTCATGAATGGGAAATTTGAAGTCGAAATGGATTCACCACTGTAGGGAACCACATAAACTGTCATATGAAAATATAATAAAGACGGTATAAGAATCAGGTCTGGTAACTAAACCACGCAAAAGAGCATAATAATAAAATCTATCTAGACGGTATGAAGACAAACTGTAGCAATTCGAATTTGATCAATATGCAGGTATATATGAATACATCTTCAAACCCTACATGTTTTATACATGGAAAAATGGGCAAATCAAATTATGGCATATCGAAACATTGAGATTAAGACTTCAAAGCTGCAAAAAATTAAATAAAAGGAATTTATTTAATTTTTAGGTCTCCACATACAGTCTTCTGCCCTATGCATTAGTATCTGTATTGATCTTAGTAAGGCCAGGGATGATTTGTACATGTTAAACCATACTTGGCGTCATCAGCAAATGCTACTGTTGTAAAATTCAAAATCCCAGTAACACCTGATCCAAGCCATATGCTTTTCAGAGATCCATGTTGATCTTTCTTATGGAAAATAACTGACATTACTGGAGTTCCCTGTAAGCATATCGCAGGGAGTACTGCTGAGCCTTCCAGCAATTTGATAAATAACCTGAGAAGTATCAGCTGAACTGGATAATGGTAGTCTACAAATTACTAAATATTTTTTAATGAAAGATATTGAATCAACTGCAATTTCAGTAAAAAATCGTCACCCTTAAATCAATCCAAAGAGAAATATGGTTTAAGATCTGTAGATCACAATATTCTACAATCAGTGGATTTCCATTGCTCCTTTACACAATGCATAACCATACGGTCTATCACAGAGAATCGCAGACTGAAAAAATGAAGTTTATCAGTTGGAAAAATACTAATCCCAGCTATACAATCTCATATGTTGGTTTAATGATTGAACAACCAATAAATGAGAAACCCATTATCGATAAACAACCTAACGAATGAAGAATCTTTAACAGCGAGGTAGTGAAAAAAAATTAAAGAACAAACCTGGATTAGCATATGCTAAATAAGATGCTTGTTGAGCGTGAACTATAAATAGAGAAATGAAAAGTATTTATATAATTACCACATCTGCAGTGAGCTTTTAAATGAACGATTTATAGCTTGGACATAATCCATTAGCTAAGACTGTTGCTATCAAGTCAATCACAGAATTTGTATGTGCATTACCGCTGAAGTTCTCATAAAAGTTGGTCTGTTTTTCCCTTGATAAACCTCAAGCTTAGGATCCGGAATTCCAATTTCTACAAGTAACCAAATAATATTCACTTCTACCAAAATGTTGTCTTCGTTCAAGATTATTGGAAGGAAAATACCAAATGAATATAACAAAGGTTATATACATGCAACTTATATTTTTCATTAAAAAATAATCAAATATGCATATATAGATATAAAAAACGACAAACCATCTCTTTCATATTTGATGTGAACTGTCCACCATGTCTGAGAACACAACTTTTTCTTGGTTATATTTGATGAGAAAATTAGTGCCCCAAACTAAATGCATTAGTTTTTTCCCAAAAAAGCCAAATTTATGGACCCTATCTCAATATTAAAACAGAATCATAGAGTGAAAGAGAAATGAATTACACATGCAGGGAGAGATAAAGTATCATTGGAGTTACAGTAGAAGAGACTTCCATTTTTTTTTCTTCTATATACGTACAATTAAGCTGAGGACCTGAGGTAAAAAGGAAGAAAATGTGAGCAATGCAAGTGTTCAACTAAACCTAAATACACTTCAAGATCCAATATGGTTTGAGCAACGCAATAATAATATAATATACATGTTGCATTAGGAAAAATACAAATATGATACATCAAATAATGACAGCAATAAAGAAATGATGAATCTTTACCTACTTGATCAAAAATCAACCCTTTACTATCGTGGGTGGCATTATTGAGGTTATATAGCCTTGATATGTTGCAAACACCTTTGCACCCTATTCCCCAACCTTAGCCTGGTGCATGATTTGTGCAACTGTGATGGAGAAAAAGGCGACATAAGTTGTACTTTGTTATAGTAAGAGATCTAGCTATCCATTTACAATGGCGTTGCACGGCAGCAGTTGATGTAAGTATCAACAATAACACAGTTGGCAGTATCTTTATGTACTAACTCAAAATGGGTTAGTGTTGATACACCTAATCACATTTGCTATTATGATGGATTAGATGTACAAACACTAACTCAACTTAGTTAGGAGTGACACTTATAATCTACTTGTGGGGACAGCAGATTAGTAAATTTCGCTCATCTTTAAGTGAAGTTGGATATCTACATTCAAGGAAACAACCAAATTCAGTTATCAATTTATTGTAAACACCCACAACGAAAAAGACGCATTGTAGTAAAGTGATTCCACAAAGAAAGAATCAAACACAAATGATCAAATTTCAAAGTGCGCGCCAGGGAGTAATTTATTAGAACAAAACAAAACTCAATTCTTTTAAACTTATCCCACCTAATAAACTGTATGCAATAACACCGTTTACAGTACATAAAACTTAATATCAAGTGTTTCATTCCCAACCAATGTTTGTTAAGATAAACAATTGAAATCATTCAACAAATCTTCTCACAGAATATTATTTTTTTAAACCTTTACATAATAATTTTTCCAAGATCTTCTAGCAATTTAGTGACCCAAAAATCAAAACCCTTGTACTTAATCTTTCTAATAACCAATTTCTCTGATGTAAAATATTGTATAGACCCTCACCTACTCAAACAATATGCATGCAAATATGTATTCTTACCAATATGTTGATATTTTGGAATCTGAGATCAGAACTTACCAACTCAATTATGATGATTTCAGGCTCTTCGATGGGCCACTGTTCTTGGAAAAATCATCTGCAACAGAATCAAGGATTCAAACAAAAATGTGATGTCATTGAACTTCCACCATTGAATGGGAATCTATCTATATTATATAAAAAATAGTATTCAGAAATGATTGAACCCTCAAGTTTAGTGTGAGGTCATTGAACTTCCGCCATTCAAGGGTGATCAAGGATAAGAAAGTATCCAGAAGTCATCTAATTAATTGTATGTTCTTACCAAACTTCAAACCAAACGTTTCCACTAAACTGTCATTTCTATGAAAAGTAGCAAGGTTTATGCTCATTTCCTCTAACTTAACTTAGAAAATGAATAAGAATGAAGATGATAAAGAGACGCAATTATTTCATTAGCTGATTGATATTTAGAATTTTGTATTCATGTACTTATTTAAGTCATTTTTACTTCGCATTGTTTAAAGGGTCTGAGGTGTTATCAGGTGTGCATCGCCAAGCATCACCTTCCCTTATTTCTTTCACCCACACCTTCTATAAGATTTTTAGAGGCTACATAATCGAACTAATACTCCTTTCGATGAATAATTTGTAACTACTTAGGTAGAGAGAGCAAAGGGATACTTACATAGTTGTTTCGTGACACCACCTTGGGACCCAGTACCGTAAAATATTCCAGCAGGTTTTCCAACCAAAGATTGTGTTCTCTATAGACCCCCCTGTGAGTCTAGAAAAGTTTTGCATCGAGCTTCCATCATTCCTAATCTAGTAGGGAACACAAAGATAAGCAAATCAGCATCAACAAGATCATTAGGAGCAATAATAGGCACGCAATCTTTGGTGACACACCCATCTTTCCAAGAACCTCGTCTGAGAGTGTTTCAGGTACCTGTTACATCGATGTAAATTATTCAACAACACTATCCAGGTTGAACTGCAACAATCATCATAATTTAGAAAACACTCTTAAATTATTCAATATCAATTGGAAATGAATATGAACAGCAGAAAGAGGCAAAATAAAATCTGGGGCATCACAACAGAGACAGAGAAATACTTCAGCGGGAATCAACTATTTGATGTTGCAGTGAAATTACATATTAAAGTGAAAGGAAATGTGCAGTGATGAAAATGGGTGGTAGTGGTAGTGCATCTCACTTTAGAAGAGAGGATACATCAAAGTGGGAAGCTGACTTTTCTTTGAAAGTCCAATATGAACAGAGGACCAAATTATCACTTATACTACCCATATAACTACAAAAAATGAAAGCCAGCATCACATTGAAAATGATTGTTTCACCTATAGAAATTAACTGAGTTGTATTAAGAATATGAAGGTGACGATGCAAACAACAATAACATTCTCAAAGGATTTCTAATCAAAGGACGATTCTGACCTTTTTTTTTTCTTTCCAAGTTTCTCATTGTTCAGATTTTACTGAAAAATTGCTGACCTACACCAACATGAAAAATGTAATAAAGTGCATATTTTTACAGTTCCAATATGCAGATTATCCCTAATACATTCATTCAACTAAAAAAATAAAATAATATATTGAATAATAATATCCCAAGTTAATAAGGAAGGCAAGGATTGCATTTGGCTTGAATTCACAAATGAGTAGTCTTTTATTCTATCCAGACAGACCAACTGACCTTTATATTTTTTAAAGGTTACTGGCAGATACATTGTCATAAAATGCTAATCTTTGTAAATCTGCTATAATCATATACGAACGCCACCGTAAGTAAAGGGCATGCATGATAAAGATTAGAGAGATAAATGAGAGTGGTGATACAAACCTTGTTGAACAAAATTGTCATCTATATAACTGAGTTCATCAATATTTGTCGCTGAAATTAATGTAAAGAAATCACCACAAAACGCCGAGTTTTCGTGCATTGTACTGGAATCACATCGGCAACAACATATGTAGATCATTCACATGTGAACTGCAAATATTTAAAAAATGTAAATGAAAATATTAACCTTATTTTATTCATAAGTTGAATTTTTATATTAGTTTCATCAAATCTATCATATAACAAAAAGCACAAAGCTATCGTTAATAAATACCACCATACGAGAATATGAAACATAATTTTTGTAAATATCAATTGCCAACTGACTATAGCAACCACATTAGACGGTTGTTAACTGTTGTTATTTGCAAGGAATAACAAACGGATTCTTCTAAAAGGTGTGCATCTTAATAGCGCAACATAAACTTCTCAAATCCATCCCTGCGTGTTTCACAGATCGCAGTTGGCAATTCTTACATTTTAATCCTATTTCAAAAAGATTGTGCAAGGTTAACAAACCGTTAATACCTAGCAAAATTTGAGGTCCACCCGACACTTTGAGTGGCTAAAGTACCAAGCTGGTGCAAATGTTACTGAGACTACATCCCCTTAATCTGAAACACAAAACTAACATTTATGAAACATAAATGAATTAAAAAAAAAAGTGAAAAAGTATACAAGTTTAGTCATTTGTTAAATAGTATCACAGGCACAATATGTTGTCTATCATTAAAGGAAGAAGTGTGCAAGTTTCCCGAGTAAATGCATCATCTATATGGTATGTAAAAGGTTAGGAAACCCATATGCTTCTAGAAACAAATGCAATGGAATTAACATTCCACGATAGAGAAACAGTGCAGCTTACCTTAAGATGATGCATTTGGTCTGAAGTGAAAAGCAAAGCAAATGTGCAGACGAATTGAAAGCTCAGTTAAACAAAGGCAGAAGTTGCACAACTAAATATCTCATATGCTTCATATCTATCACCTAGTTCAGCTTCGTGAGTCAATTTTAACAAATACACTTATAATTCTCTGTTCAAATGAATCAAAGAAAACATATACATATTTGTTGTTTAATAGTTTCATTATTACTTTTTTGAAAATAGGTGTAGCATGGTTACTATTCACAATAGACATCCATATCAATGAACTACCTAAACCATGTATTATTTGAGGACACAAAAGTATTTCAAATGAGTAGGGCATCAAGATGGAGGTCATGCATAGTATATATGGGCTACACCGCTTAAACTATTCTTATTCGGTTCCATATCTATAAAAAAATGTTCTAAGCATTCGAAATTTGGAAGAAATTAAATGTACCTTATTCATGCATTTGTCGACCATAATGGTGAGATTGGAGGGAGGTTTCCTTCAATATCCAACCTGATACACAGGAAAATACATTTACAAAAATGTCAACATGACCACTGTCACTAAGCAATCCAAATTACAGAGCAAGTCGTCAACTTAAGTGGACGTGCTATTTCCAACAACGTAAGTCTAGGATCCTATATCCTATTGGAGGTGCTTGGTTTGAGTAAGTTCTATTAGTTTCCTTTCGTGCTTACCGAGCCTACACCCCCTTACCCTGTAGTGCAGACTCTGCAAGATTCCTAAAAGATTGTAAGAAATTATGATTCTCTTTTAAAAAAAGAGTTGATGGGATTTGAGGTCTATATTCAAATTACTGCAGGCATTTGAACAAATGGAAAGTATTAGATCTCGCATGAAGGGGCTAAAACAACACCATTCTTTAAGGCTTGTAAAACGTACACAATACTAAATTTTACCTTCTCAAATGCCATAATGATTCAAATTCAGATTAACCACGCTAGATAAATCTGTGACATGATTCACATGAATGAACAAAGAATTTGATCAGTACCGAAAAGTGTGCAACATTTCACAAAAACGAAACTAATTAACTTCATCAAAAAGGACCACTTGAATAACAAGAAGACAAAGTATTGGCTCCTTATTTGGTATAATTGCATCAAACCTAAAGTGATGGAAACTAAAAATAATATATGAAGAAACATCATTTCACGACGCATGACACTATTTAAAGTATTTTTTGATCCTGAACAACACTAAACATATACTGGTACGAAAAGTACCTGTATATGTTAGATTGAACAACACTATTTTAAGTACTTACACTAAACACTATTTAAAGTACTTTTTGATCCTGAACAACACTAAACATATACTGGTACGAAAAACTATTAAACTGTACACACCCAAAATCTCTCTGGAGTGTCAGTTGTGTTAATTAAAACCCAACTCTGGTAAAAACTAATTTAGCTCTAAATCCACTGAATTTTGAAGATAAAAGGGAAGAAAATACCTGGCTGGATATATTTAGTTTCCAAATAGAATGAATTAGATTGAAAGTCTCCAAACTCAGGCATGTCTCCTCCTCGAATTTGAAGTGCATATTGGCTTTAAAAAGAAGTAAATATTCACTATCCTTAGCTTTCTCAGGCCTTTCCTTCCTATTCTCTCTCCATAGAAAAGGTAAGAGCAGCAACCTATTGTTGCTCGTAAGAAGATAGAGCTTTATGACTGCACCATCGAGTATGTTGAAAATGATAACCAATGTTAGTATAGAAGCTTCATCAGGGAATACATAAAAGGACAAACTATGGGTTTACTTACCACTAAAACAGATCTGGCGGTGGTGAAGGTGACGACAACTATCTTAATTCTCTTTAGAAAAACTGAGTTCACCCAACCACAATTTCAGAATATGTAATTATTTTCAGCATGTTAGTGTTATTCATGTGCACCCGCGAGTTAACTGATTAGACCCCATAGAGCAATATTCATGGCGTCGATGGAGCCTTCGAGTAAGCTGGGTGTTCAGGCTAATAACTGTGTCAACTTTTGTTATACCTACAAACCAAGGGAGAATAAATTCAAGAAACCTAAAAGAAATAAGACTGTAAAGTCTGTAATATATTCACCACAAATTTGTGTGTTCAACAAAAAAGCAATAAGACAATATGAATTAAAGAAGTTTGAAGGTAAACATAATAAATCATCTTATTGGCGGGTACCTTGGTTCCATATGGTTTCAAAAAATTGTTACTGAACCAAGATAAACTGCAAATACAACGATTCAAAGTTAGCATTCTTGAACCAATATAACCTCTGCATACACGAATTTAAAGTATAAGTCACATAAATTTCAAGTAAGCTAAAAATGGCAAAACGTTAAACATTGGGATGTGAAATTAGTAAGAGATTACCTTAAAAACTTGGGAAGGTTGATTTAGTCATCCAAATAGCCCATCCATTTCACAATAAGGTGGTCAGAAAATTTATAGTTGTGTGGAGTCGAGCTAGTGATGCACCGACAAAACAAAGAAAGGTATATTAGAGGATTTTTTTTTTAGCAAAACCATGAAGGGATAAAACTTGCACTATAACTACAATGGGTAATCAACATGCAAATGACTCTCTGAATAATGCTGGCATATGAAGTAATTGTTGAGATTAGTCTTAATAATTTTAAATTATTGTAATAGAAGCACCCATATTGGGAAAACTCACCTACACGACTCGGTATGTGTATTTTCATAGCCCCGATTGTGAGATCACATCTACTGATTAGGTCTTCCTTGAAACACAAAACTATATGGTATGAGTATTTAAGAACTTCATATGAGAGTAAAAATGAATGGAGAATAGTAATATATAAACAGCTTTGGACTGCAGACGACAAATTACTTTTTTAACACATAAAAAAAAAATTTGAACCTTAAACTTAAAGATGCATTACTCAATATCAATTGGAAATCGGTATAAATAGAAAAAAAGGGGATAAAATAAAATATGGATAAATCACTAATTCAATAGAGAAAAATAGAGAGAAAATTACCCCTGCATGAACCAAAAGTTGATGTTGCAGTTGAAATTACAGTTGCAGGTGCAAAGGGTGGAGGAGTAGGAATAACATCAGCAGCAGCAGCAACAATTGCTAGTTGAGACGAAAAGGCACAAAACCCTAAGATTTGCTAAACCCACAAAACCCAAATTTGGAAAAAAAAAAAAAAAAAAAAACACTAATTTTTTCTAAACCTAATACCCAATGAATGCTATCAGACCCACAAACATGAGGAAATCAACAATTCGAAATAACAACGAATCAAAAACCCAAAATATCATATGAGAAATTGAAAAATTAGGTTGCTTTCTCTAGATTATCTTCTGAGAAAGGTTTATTGTTGCAATTGTTTCGAGATTCATACCTCTTTCAAGCACTACATCACCTTTCCCTCGACAATGGTAACACCTAGGGATTAAACAGACAAAAAAATAAAACTAAGTACTCAGCTCGAAGTGGTTTCATAGAGGCAAAAAAGAGAAAAGAGGGTGCTTGAGAAAAAATAAGGTTTTACCCGACGAATTCCCTCCCATCCCGAAATTCACCACACCGATCCACTGAACACCTTAAGCTTCTCAGCCGTCCAATGACTACTCCATCCGGAACTTTCCGACCGCCGGATACGGGTCCCCATTGAATGATGTCCGTCTGATAACTTTTGATATCACGACACAACGACCACCTTTTTTTTATAACAATATATAATAATTAAAGTTGTCTTTAACTCTCTGTATCATCTCTTTATAAACCCACCGTCCCAAGTTTTCAACTTCACGCTCACGCTCACGCTCACACTCTCTCTCTTTTCTTTTTCTCTCGTACCTACGCTTTCACTTCTCGATGCAGACATCGGACCCACAATATGCTTCAAACTCCAGACAAGAACAACTTGATCTTACGAATCCTAAAACAGTAGAAATGTTTAGTCGCTATGATAACCATGAATTATCATCAAACCAGTGTCGTTCCTTTGTAAGTCAAATCATTGATGCACCATTAGAATTAGTTTGGTCAATGGTTAGCCGTTTCGATCAACCACAAATTTATGAAAGGTTTGTTAGAAGTTGTAAAATTATTAAAGGTGATGGAAGGAGGACTGGTAGTATACGTGAAGTACGTCTTGTATCGGGATTACCAGCTACATCAAGTACTGAACGGTTAGATGTACTTGATCACGCTAACCATGTCATGTGTGTTAGTATTCTTGGTGGTGATCATAGACTTAATAACTACAAGTCTGTCATTACACTTCACGAAATCAGTAATAATGATAATAAAGATGATAGCAGTGACGACGATGTTTTTGGGAATAAATGGTTGATGACGGTTGTGATTCAATCGTATGCGGTTGATGTACCAGATGGAAATACTGCACAAGAGACAAGATTATTTGTCGACACACTAATTAGGTGTAATCTTAACTCTCTTTGTAGTATTAGTGAGAAAATGGCATGTTCTGCCGCTTCTGCTTCTTCTTATAGTTCTTCTAATGAGGATTCCTCTTGGTAGTGTTGGTGTAACCTTGAGTCTCTTAGTGTTTGCTTAATCTCTTCTTTCCGCTTTCCTTGATTTTCTTAGTTAATATGAATGTACATACATGTTTGATAAACTAATGATAAGTTTAATTTAATTATTAGGACTATGCGTTCTTTGTTTACTAGACTAATTTGGTAAATTTGGGGTTTAACGTGACGAGGTAAGAATTATGTAAAGTACGACGCCAATGTTTGAACAAGTGTCAATATAGGGTGCCATGTGTCGAGATAGTTTATCCCTAAATATTATTATGTTGGATTTAACACACCTCTAACGAGTGTATATTTCACATATTTATCTGATTGGTTTATTATTTAATTGATGGTCTCATTATCATTCATGTTTAGAATCACGACCCTTATTATCGAGTCCAAATCTGTTCACACTCCTCTAACGAGTGTATATTTCACATTAACTTCTGATTGGTTAATTATTTAATTGATGACCCCATTACCCTCCATATTTAGAATCACGGCCCTCGTTACATAACTCCTTAAATTAAATTAAGGGTAGAGATTGAAATGTGAAATATACACTCGTTAAGGAGTGTGCACAAATTCGCACTCCTTATTATCCAACTCCCTAAATTAAATCAAGGGTAGAGATTGAAATGTTACGTGCACACTCGTTAAGGAATGTGAACAAATTTGGACTCGATATATGGCATGTCCATTAGTTTTCACGTGGCGTAACACGACTTTTCTGGTTATTGTTATTCCATCCAAATGACATAATAAACAATCGGCTATCCGTTGGCTGAGGGCCTGAGGTATCAATCAGGTCAGACTGTATCTAAGAACGAACCTAGTATGGTTCCATCTTATAATTAGTATGTGCGAAGTCTCATCATTATCAGATTGAGCCCCAAGGCTATGTCCACTCTTGAGTCTGAGATGGAGTTTAAAAGATACTCCATCCGTTTCTAAAAAATAGGCAAGTTTCCTTATTTGGATATGTCAAAAAAATAGGCTTGTTTCCATATGTGGAAAGTCAAATATTATGATTTTACTACTATACTCATAGAGGGACCACTTCTCTCTCTCTTTTTTCTCTCTCTAATATAAAAAGGGGACCACTTCTCTCTCCTCTTTCTCTAATAGCAAATGAGTGGGGACCAAAGGATAGTTTAGGAAAAAACATGAAAAAATGGCTACGATGATTGGTTTTCTTAATTTTTTTTGAAAACCAAACTTGCTTATTTTTTAGAAACAGAGGGAGTACATATTCTGAAATTGGATCCGGTAGTTTATCATATTCCACTTCAAAGTCGGCTCTATAGCATCCTCCAGAAGTTGGTTTTCACATTGTTTTCTTTTGGGATTTTGTTTTTGTTTGCACGGTGAGCAGTGGCGGAACCAGGAATTCAGAATAGGAGGGGTTAAATATTTTTTTGTGTCTCACCTAGTTCAGTGTCTAGTTATTTTTTTGATACCGAAAAGTGAAACTGAGGGTTAGGAACTAGACCTGCTTGTGTTGTACGTGAATATATATACAATCGTTGTTTTTCCAATTTGTAACATGTACTTTGACGCGTGTGCATAAACTATAAAAAGTAGAAAACGAGTACCTCATCACCACAGTAGTAGTGACTCGTATGCGACATCATTAGCTTTCCCCTCGCCCAACCATCATTCTTCGTGCATTTACACCATTACAGAACTGATCAGTAAGTGACGGATAATATTTGGTGTGATATTGCACACATGAGGAAGACCTTGTCAATTTGGGAGCCAGCTGCTCTATAGTTGGAAAAACAAGGATATCTTTCCACAAACAAATGTTTTCAAGCAAAATAACAGACATGGCAAATCGATATGTTGCAAGTTTTGCCGCTTCAACTGGTTTTATCAAAACTTCACTCCATGTTGGAACCTACATAAATTCAAACCAAATCAGAAGTAAGGTTAGCGTCAGCAGCATCCGGAGTAAAGCCACCTTCATGTTCTGGCAATCCATAATCAAAAAGAAGAGGGTGCCTACAATTACAAGAAGTAAAACATGTCTGCATTTAGTTTTGATTAGACATTTTAAGAACCTTCTCTCGAAGGAATTTTGACGCCAATTGCGCACTTGAGGGGACAGCATTGCATCTTCTACCCAAGGGTCGCAAAATCTGTCACCAAACAAACAGATTACCCTAAGTAACAAAAAAATATGAATTAATAGTCATAAAAAACATGAAAAATCCATAGCCACAAGCTTTCCCTACCAGCACAGCTCAACTAGCCCACATAAATCGCGTCACCAACCAATCAACCATAGTCCAGTATCATAACTAGGGCCGTCAATTCAAACAATCAAAAGCAGAAGACCATGAAATAGACTTATCATGCATAAAGAACAACAACCAAACAACAACCAAAGCCCTAGAATACTGTTAACATCAATAAGACAATAGCTTCATTCAAATTTCATAAAACCTGACTAAGACAGAAGTTATAACTACGTTAAGCTATTTCTCTTGTGGTATAGATGAAAAATCCTGTAAACTGAAACGATGTCGAATTCTTGAAAGCAGAAGTTATATTAAACCACAAGAATTAGATTCCCTAAGATTCCAAGAGTAGAGTAAGATTTAACAAAAGTTATACCTAACGCTTAAAGATAGTTGATCTTGCGAAGAATAATTGCATCAATTTCATCCAAGTAGCTAACTCTTCTAATATTTTCATCCTCTGTTCTTGGTGGACAAAACTGTTGTGCATGGTGGGCTAAATCGATAGAGATTGGTGGACTAAACTTTTTTTTTTTTTACAAGGGTGAAATACGAACTTGGTGGGATTTCGCCAGAAAAAGGGGGCTACATCCAGGTTTAGTCAATCTGTGCTTCCGCCCCTGACGGTGAGCAAGCAAAACTTTGAATGCGCACTTCCACCACCATTGTGAACACGCAAATCACGTAGGCATCAACGTGTCCACAACCAATCTTCGCATGTACAGAGTGCATGCATTAAAGTACGAATATATTGTGAGATGCTGGGATAGATGTTGATTCATTGATTCTAAACCCCACGGGTTTTTCATGATCTCCTCAACATCCATAACGATAGATCTAAGAGATGCATACAAATATTAGGGTAGATCAATACGAAATGTAAATAAGACAAAGATTTATGTGGTTCGGCTCTAAGGCCTACATCCACAGGTCTGAGGGTGATTCACTATGATGGTAAAAGATTACAAGATTAGTCGAAAGACTTTGGGTAATCATGGAACCCGAAGGTTAACGCTCATACTTACTCTTCCCTTTTTTCTCTCTAATTGTTCCCCCTCTCTCTCCAATTGTTCGACTCCCTTCCATGTAACAGGAAGGGTCATATATATAGCTCTTCTACGTGGGTCCCTTAGAAATGAGCTGTTATAATTTTATCTTCTTGTGCTTTGTGCATAGTCCGCGGACCTCTCTGTCATCCCGCGGCTTCTATTATTCCTACGCTCATCACGCTGGCCTGCCTTTGTTCGTGTCGTCAGTCCAACCGACACATGCCCTTCGCGCCAGGCGGTGTCAGTCCTTCCCTGTCGCGTCTGTCAGTGGGGCTTTACCTAGACGTTGATCACATCTTGCCTCGTGAGGGGGTAAAGTGTAATAGGGAAGTTCTTTGGTTCTACGCGGGTATACCTTCCTTTGATGCTCCTTCATCTTCGATCGCTTATCTTGACAGATGGCGCACTATCTAGACCCACGGATGATCATGTGTGTCACCCACCTTTGTGACGTGGCTTCCACGTGGGGATGCTAGTACACGTGGTGAGGGAGGTAAATAAGTGTATCTATAATTTTCCCCTCTTCTTGTGACTAGGCGCCAGCTATAGTTGGAAGAAGAACCGTGTGATATGTTTTTATATCCCTCCTCATAACTTCTCCTAAAAAGGAGTTATTTGAATTTATTGTGCACGTTTCCCCTGCATGTAATGACTGCCCCTTGGGTAGTGGGCGGTTTTTTCTGGCGACATAAAAGAGGAGAGAATGATGGAATGTGAATTAAACTCACATTCTCTGTTTTATTCTCTGCCCCATTTTCTTCTTTACCCTCTTAACTTCTTCTGCTACCATTACCGTTGCTTCTGATACTGTTGCCGTCGTTGATGTTGTTGCCGTCGTTGTTGCTGTTGCTTCCGCTGCTGCTGTTGTTGCTGCCGTCGTTGCTGCTTCGTACAACTATTGAGGTTCAGGTAGGGTTTTTGTCTCGTTTGTTCGCCATTTTTGTTCCTGTGGAGTTTTTGATTTTCTGGTGATGAATCGTGATGGGTTTTAATCCCATGCATGTCATGGAATCGAAGATTGCCCCTGCTGAACTGGGTGTTTTACCGGCTACGTTTTGATCCTTTTTGAGTGGGGTAATGAATTGAGAATTTAATCGGTGGCTGGTGAAACTTAGGGTTTTCTTCGTGTTCTTCATTGTTCTTGAGATTTCCTCGTTTTTGATCTTCCTTGACTGACTAGTCCTCCTGTTTGTGTTTGTGTTCGCAGATATGTCGGATTATCCGCGGGTACCTTATCAAACTCCTCCGCCGAGTCCTCATAGATCTCCTCGGGGAGATTCTCACATCAGGGAAGGGGATTCTCCTTCCTCTGCTCAGGGTAACCCTCGGGATAGGCGTTTATCCTCGCCTTCTAGCCAGAGGCCTCCGTTCCAAAGAGGTGATCCGCCCCGGGGGTCGAAATATGCCTCGAGACGTCCTAGAGATAAGTCTTCTAAGAGGCAGCAGACTCCGCGCACTGAACTCTTAAATGTGCAGCCTCTTTGTACCATGCATCCTTTGCGGGCTAATCTTCCTCCGTCTTTATCTGTGCCTAGCTCAGGCAGAACAACTAAGAACCAGCCCTCGAAGAGGAAGGCCTCAGAGATGGAGTCTTTGGGATACGTGGTTCCTCCTAAGAAGAAGGTAGCAGATTCTGCGGAAGATGTTGCGGGGGATGCTTATGAAGATGACTCTGCTGTCACATTTCGTCCCCTACCCATGGGTAATAAGAAGTTCACTTTCAGGCACATAGATCTTGAAGCCTTCAAAGTGAAGCACGGTCTTCAGCACTTCCAAGTGAGTTTCTATGCCCCTGATAAAGACATAACTTACGAGATGGTTGTTAATTATTAGTACGATGCTTTTCATATGTTGACGACCGTGGGCGCTTTTGAGGCTGGTCTGATGTTGCCTTTATATAAAGCTGGTGATGATTTCTATTACCGGGTCTTATCTAGCCACGGTACTGCTAAGAAGAGCCATAACCGTGGGGTGCAGCAATTGACGGGAAATTACCTTCGTCATCTCCGAGAGTGCTATCTTCGTAGCAAGGGGCAAACAATGATGACCTGCTATGCTCCCAACTTAGAAGAGGAGAAAGGGTGGTATACTCCTGAAAACTTTAACAAATCCTTTGGAGATTATGTTAACAGGAAGACGCGCAAGCCGTGGTCTGTGAATCTGCGTAATATTGCTCCTGTTAAGGGGGAAATTCGCCTCTTGAGCGAAGTAAGTGACTCCAAGATGGCAAGGATTCCTGGTGCCGAAGGTCTTCCTATTCCTGCTGATGAGAGGATCAAGCGTGATCATGATTACGAATGGTCTTCCACCGTTATTGAGGTTGTTGGTCCATGGGCCTATGGCTGGGTTCTTGGGCCACATGGTTGGCAACCTAGTGTTGACAGCTCCTACCGCGAAACCTCTCCTTCTCGTTACGCCCATTATTTCCCTTGGCAGATGAGTTTCGAAGGTATGGATTTTGATTACTACCGTGATGTTGATGACGCGGACGAGGAGGGTATCTCCGACGCAAACCCTCTTCCGCGGAATGCTAGTGTTGCTAAGGTATGTTTGTATTCTTCGTATATATGCCCCTTCCTTTTCTTAAGTAATATGGATTATGCCAAGGAAAGGAGATACTCAAGGTTATTTATTATTATGTCCCGCAGGTGGTTAGAAAGAAAAATATAAACCCCAAGCAATCGTAAAATTATATCCTACTGGAGACTCTACGCAGTTCGAAGATGTGAGCAGTCCAGTGAACGCTGGAGAGGATGTGTCCGACGAAGAGGAGCGGATTGAGACTTCTCCACCTTTGCAAGAAGGAGATATTGCTGGTGGCGGTGATGGTGGCATTGGTGATCAAGCCACAGGTGGTGATGGTGGTATTGTTAATGAGGTCGCTGGTGGCGGAGTTGGAGGTGGCGATGGTGGTATTGTTAATGAGGCCGCTGGTGGCGGAGTTGGAGGTGGCGATGGTAATCAAGTCCTCGGTGGTGATGGTGATCAGACCAGTGATGGAGAAAAATCTACTGGGGCTGTGGTCATGGAGGTCGGTCAACAGCAGACAGTCACGGACAAGGGCAAGGGAGTTGCTTTTGTGGCTGTGGCTAAAAGGGTCGGGACGTGGGTGCTTGTGGTGAGTTTTCTTTTGGTAATACTCTGTCCGGGGATCGGTCTTTTGATATGGCCGCGACTATGGGACTCGTCTTGGATTTTAGTCTTCTTTCTCCTAGTGATGACTGGGATGTGCTTAAAGGTAGCGGTGGTGGTGGCGCGACAGATGTGCCTAGTGCTGAGGTTCCTTTGGTTCATCCGGAGGGTTATGGTGGCACCTCCTCCGGTGTTGGGGGTATTTTGACGCAAGGTCAAGCTAGTGCCGCACCTGGTGTGAATCCCTTGGGTTCTCCCTCTGATGATTTCCCGCAATCCTTAATCGCGGATGGTGATGATGCTGTCTTAGGTTGGCTTAGAGAGAAGGGTTTGCTCATCGTGCCGCATCCTGCCCCTGTGATTGAAGGGGAAAATAGTTCGGACTCTTTTACTCGCCAGCATATGGTGTCGATCTCTGCGGAGATTGTAGATGTAGAGTGGGATAAGGATCTTGTGTCCAGCGGGGTTGATTTGGTGGTGAATCCTCCTTCTACTGTCGCTGGTATGATGGTTGTTGCTGATGGGTACCAGTATAATTATCCTCAGTAGCGACTATTGGAGGTATGTCCTATTCTTCGTAACCCTGCTCTTACTTGGATATGTTATTTGAACTAATTTCTTTTTGATCCGTAGGTGATGAGGAGTGAGTATTGTAACCATACTCTATACCGGCTCTTCAAGGCCAAGTCTCTTAAGCTAGAGGCGAAACTCCGCCACCGTGAAGGAGTGCTTTCGAGCGTCGAAGCTGCGGCCTTTGCTAAAGATAGGGAGATAACTGAACTGAGGGATCTTCTTAAGCGCAAGGAACAACAGGGCGTGGATGAGGCTGCGCTCCGTTCCGAGCTAGCTTTAGTCAAGGAAAAGTTAGAGGTTCTTTGAGCAGAATTCTTCGTCCCTTTCAGGTTTGAACCTCCCTACTTTGCTTTTCCGATGTTCCCTATATGTTCTGAGTCGTCTCCTTCTTCTCTCCTCCCGCGATATTGTCTTCGGTGGGAGGAGTCCCCTGAATTGATGTGGCTTCGTAGTGAGAGAGTTCGCCAAAAGGGGCGTATTCTTTGAGTTAGTTGAGAAACTTAAGAGCGAAGCAGTGAAATGGAATGCTCGCGCGGATATTCATAACGCTATGGCCGAAGAATGGCGTCAGACAAAATTTAGTTGGGTAGATTTGCAAAATCGAAACGATCATGATCGTGAGTTGCTCAACGGGACTCTCTTATGGACGCGGGATAGGCTCGAGGAAGCCCCTGGCCATATTTCCGCCCTAGAGGTTAGGCTTAATGATATGGAAGAAGAATTGCGGCGAGCACGTTCTTCTCATCCCTCTGATGTGCGGGTTTATATGCGACGTCTTGCCAAGGAACGAGATGATGCTAGGGCGGAATCTGGCGCTCTTAGTAGTGCCTTATCCGCGTCTCGAACTGATGTGGATCGTCAGGCCGAGTATGAGAGGAACTTAGAGGTGACTATGTATCGTCTTAACAAGGGGTTAGAATCGAAGAATGATGAGGTTAACCAATATCATCACTCGAACTCAATGCTTCGAGATGATCTTAGCGCGAGTCAATATGCTCATAATCTCCTGCAGGTAGACTATGATAGGCTTTCGAATGAATATGATTATGCCGCAGAAGCACGAGACTCCGCGGTTAACCACTGTGAAGGTATATGTCTTCGTTATCGAGTGTGCTTCCTGTTGTATTTGTTATTACTCACTTTCTTCTAATATCTGCAGAGCTCCAAGGACAGACTTCAAGCCGCAAATGACAAATTTGCCGAAGCACAAAGCTAAAATAGTTCAATTGGAAGAGCGGGTTAGCTATCATCGGGTCTGGCTTCGTCTCGAGAGGAAGCGATGAAGCATGCTACTCGAGAAGGCGGAGCATCTTTCCCTTTCCCTAACTCAAGCTGAGATGAAGAGCGTAGCTATAGGCTTCGTGGCGCGAAGCGATTGGCGGAGGAGATTAACAGGACTCTTGGTGAGATTGAGCTGGATCTCAAGAAGACCCATGGAATAAGCAAGAATTATACTCGGCGTCCTGTTCCCAGTCTCCCTTCAGGTTCCTCCGGCCCCTCATCTGGTGGTAGTGTTCCTTCGTCGTTAAAGGAGAAACCAGCGGATGGTGCTCCTTCCCAATAGATCGTAACTCGTATGTTGGGGATTGATCTCAGTTGCTTAATTTTCTTAGCGTTTTTGCTACTTTTCTTGCTAGGTTCGTAATCAACCTCCCTGTAATAGATCAAACTTCAATGTGAAAATCTGAACTTGTATTTTGTTGAATTCGCGTCTATTTTTATAGATCCCTGTTAATATAGTAAGTAATTCCGTAAACTTTGTATTTAAACAGTGCCGTGGATTAGTTCCGAAATCCACGTGAATGGTTGCGTTGTCCACGGGATTGGTTTTGCTATCCGTGGATCTTGATTTGTAAGATTTGTTAAATTATAGTGTTAATGCAATTCCGTAGGTTGGTGTCCTCGGAATCGTCTTGCGACCTGTCACCCCGCTCAGCTAATTCCTGGGCCAGAGGATTACTGAGCGGTGGGGGTCTAGCCGGCGTTCAAGAGTAACGCGGATTATAATTATTGCTTGGGTATCTCGTTCCTTAGGAAGTCACCCCCTGGTCGTACACTTATATACGCTTATGGGGGAGTTCAAGAGATGGCATGTGTATGCGTTGTCCGGTTTGTTCCCGGTGTATCGTAGTGTGTATGTTCCGTGCTTTGTGCGGAACATTCACCTTATTAAAGTACCATGATAGTAACTGCACACAAGTTTACGTGGTTCAGCCCTAGGGCCTACGTCCACGGGGTAACAATAGTATTGACACTTTATTAATATACGGAATGATTTTCAATGTACATTCGTATTCGGTTGTTTTGTTGATCTCTTTGTGTAAGGATAGGTATTGAGTAGTCTGAGTAAATTGAAGTGCTTATGGGTATATACATGTGTAAATTGAAATGCTTATGGGTATATACATATGTCTCATACGGTGTTGGTTATGGGTATTGGCGAAGTAGGGTATTGAGCGCATCGAGATGCGTATAGGTAACGAGTAGAGTTGTGTCAATTGAAGATGAAAATTTGTATTGATTGAAAAGCTGAGGCGTGCTATTCCTCCATCAGAGATAGAAACATGCGGACTTGTAAGTCAACTTTCTTCTTCGAAATGCATACGAAGGTGATGGATTATGGATAGTATGGCTTGAGGTATTTGATGCGTTCCACGGGTGCCTGAGTATTTCCCCTTTCAGATTACGTAGATAGTAGGAGCCATTTCCGGCTACGTCGTGTATCACGTAGGGTCCGCCCCAAGTTGGTGCTAATTTTCCCCACTTCTTTTCTCGCTGGTATTGGGGAATAGTTCTTAACACATACTGGCCTTCTACAAAATTCCTAAGTTTTACTTTCTTGTTATACTCTCTGGCCAGCCTGCGCTGGTAGTTTTCCATTTTCTGTAGTGCAGTCTCTCTTCTTTCTTCGAGGTCATCAAGCTTTTCTAACATCATGTCCGTGGTGAGGTTCTTCTCCCACGCTTCTGTCTTTGTTGTGGGTAGTAAAACTTTCGTGGGGATTATTGCTTCCGCTCCGTACGTGAGTAGAAATGGAGATTCCCCAGTAGCTGATCTTCGAGTTGTCATGTATGCCCACAGAACGTTATGTAACTGTTCACACCATCGCCCTTTGTACTCGTCTAACTGTTTTTTGAGGATGAGCGCTAGGGTTTTGTTTGTGGCTTCCGCTTGTCCGTTGCTCTGCGGGTATATAGGGGTGGACTTATTTTTCCGAATTTTGAAGGTGTCGAACAGCAAGTCGATATTTTTTCCTTGTAGTTGTTGACCATTGTCGGAAACTATCTCCGCGGGAATGCCGAACCTGCAAATGATATTTTGAAATATGAAAGTGAAGACGTCTGAATCACGAATCCTCGCAAGTGCTTTGGCTTCTACCCACTTGCTGAAGTAATCCGTGGCCACTATTAGGAATCTTCTTTTCCCGGTTCCTGATACAAGCGGGCCCACAATGTCGATTCCCCACTTTGCGAAGGGCCACGGACTGTCCACCGTATTCAACTTTGTGGCTGGGGCGTGGATTCGCCTGCCAAATCTTTGACATTCCTCACACCTTTTCGCCATTCTAGCCGCGTCTTGGATCATTGTTGGCCAATAGTAACCCTGCGTTTTTGCCTTATCTGCAAGCGACCTCATTCCGCTGTGATTTCCTTCATCTCCTCTATGGATATCTTTTAAGATGTCGTGTCCTTCAGATCGGGACAAACATCGACGAAGTGGCGCTAGGAATGATCTTCTGTATAAGGTTTCGTCTCTTAGCTCATACATCCCCGCTCTGGATTGTATTTTCCTAGATTGTTTGATGTCCTGGGGTAGCTTCCCTTCTTGGAGGAAAGAATGGACCCCTAGTCTCCAGTCTTCTTCCCGACTGTAGTCGTCGTCCTCACCTACTTGTTGCATTATATCGTCGTCTTGGAAGTCGTCGAATATGAGCTCTCCGATATCATCATCAGGGACATCCTCCATTGCAGACTTGCGTTGGTTACTTGCGCATATCTCCTGGAGCTTGATGGATGGTTCGTACACTCTTGTCACCTTGATTTCTTTGACATCTTTGTTCTTGAGCATGGACGAAACATAAGCTAAGGCATCTGCGTGCCTGAGTTCTTTCCTACGTAGATGTCGGAATTTGATCTTTGGTATTCGGGAAACCAACATTTGCACCAAAGCCATGTATGCCATTAGTGTCTCGTCGTACACGTTGTATTCGTAGCCTATCTGTCGTATGATTATTGTGAGTCACCGGTCAACCGTACTTACGGTATCCCCATCTCGATTATCAAGCGGAGGGCGTGGACCACTCCTTCGTATTCTACGATGTTATTTGTATGGCCTTCGAATTCCAACTTCGAATGCGTGTATGACTCGATCCCCCGTGGGTGTAGTGATAACGATGCCTAATCCCGCGCCTTCTCTATTTTTGGAGCCATCTACGAAGACCTCCCATTGCCGTGGGTTCACTGGTTCAAGGATATCGTTTGGCCCCTTTTGCTTTTCAATTTCTGGGGCGCCCGCGGCTCTCCATCCCTGTATGCGCACTTATTCTTCGTTGTCCAGAGGTAGGTCTTCTAGGAAGTCCGCTAGTACTTGGGATTTCTGAGAGTGTTGAAGCTCATAGTGGATGCTGAATTGGTCGAGGTATGTGCTCCATTTGGCTATGCGTCCTACCTTTCCTTCCCCTTTGAGGATGGCTTCTAAGGGTGCTCGACACGGGATACGTATGTCATGCATCAAGAAGTACATTCTCAGCTTCACGGTGGACCATACGATGGCTAAAATCAGTTGTTCGATCCTTGTGTAATTTCTTTCTGATGGAGTTCGGTGGTTTTCTATGACATAGTATATTGGCTGTTCTTCCTTTGTATGGGTCCTGACAAGTACTGCGCTTACTGCGTCATCGGTTGCTGCGATGTACAACGTCAAAACTTCGTCAGGATCTGGTTTCTGAAGGATAGGGATCTCCGCTAGGTATTGTTTGATGCCTAGGAAGGCTTCTTCGCATTCCGCAGTCCATTCAAATTTTGTTCCCTTCTTCAATATGTTGAAAAAGAACTTGCACTTATCCGAGGATCTGAAGATGAATCTTCCCAAAGCGGCTATGGATCCATTGAGCTTTTGTACTTCTTTTAGGTTCTTTGGGGATGGCATGTCTACTATGGCTCGGATTCTTGCGGGATATACCTCAATGCCCCTTTTTGTTACCAGGTATCCGAGGAATTTTCCAGATGTTAATCCGAAGGTGCATTTCTCCGGGTTTACCTTCATGTTGTGCCCCCTCATAGATTCGAAGATGTCCCTCAAGTCTTGGTGATGGTTCTTCTTGAATATGCTTTTTACGAGCATATCGTCAACGTAGACTTCTAAGGTAGTACCAATCCATGGCTTGAAAACAGCGTCGACCATCCTTTGGTATGTTGCCCCTGCATTCCGGAGTCCGAAGGGCATCCTTACGTAGCAATAGAGGACATGGGGTGTGTAGAATGATGTATGTTGCTGGTCTTCTTCTGCTAAAAATAGTTGATTGTACCCGGCGTATCCGTCCATGAATGATAGCTCTTCGTATCCTTCTACCGCGTCGACCAGTTGATCGATACTGGGTAGTGGGTAGCTGTCCTTGGGGCACGCTTTGTTCAAGTTGGTGAAGTCGATGCAGATTCTGACCCCGCCACTCTTCTTTGGTACAATCACCATGTTAGATATCCAGGTGGGATATTTGACTTCTCTTATGAAACCAGCCTCCAACAGCTTTCGCAATTCCGTTTCCACTGCTTTGTGATACTCCGTGGCTACCTTTCGCACCTTCTGTCTTACCGGGGGTGTGCCAGGTTTAATGCGCAGCTCATGTTGTACGATCTTTGGATCTATTCCTGGCATGTCAGATAGTTTCCACGCGAAGACGTCCGCGTACTCCTTGAGCAGTTTCACCAGAGAGGCTTCGCGTTCTTCATCCATCAGAGTTCCTATTTTGATCTTCTTAGGGCTCCCCTCTGTCCCGATGTTAACTTCCTTCACCGCTTCCAAGGATGTGAACGTGGGTTTTGGTTCCCCAAGGTGAGGAACTTTCTGTAATTTCTATTTGGCAGGATCGGGTTGTTTGTTCGTAGGGGCGTCCTGGTCAGCAATTGATGTTGATACTTCCGTGTTTCCTACAGAGTGCCCCTTGGATAAGCTTTTCCCTGAGATTTCTTTCAAGTATTCATCGATGGCTTTGTCCTTTGATATTGCTTTGTTTCGAGTCCTACGAGTTCTCCTTTTCTCGTCTTCCTCATTGTTGAGTTGCATCTGCATTGCCTGGCATTCCTTTGCGGAAGCTTGATCACCCTTAATGTCCATCACTCCTAGGGGGGTAGGAAACCTAAGGTATTAATGG
Source organism: Papaver bracteatum (assembly GCA_023529315.1). Lineage (NCBI taxonomy): Eukaryota > Viridiplantae > Streptophyta > Magnoliopsida > Ranunculales > Papaveraceae > Papaver > Papaver bracteatum. Next base: position 4,528,805 of record JAJJWX010002182.1, read on the forward strand.
TAGGTAGATGCGACCCCCTTAAGCTTGTGGATCCACCTCCGCCCAATAATGACATTGTAAGGTGAAGGTGCGTCTACCACACTGAAACGAGCGTCAACTTTCATGGGGCCGGCATCCACTTGCAGAACAATATATCCGATAGGCTTCGTAGCCGTACCATTGACTCCGTGGATGGTGTGGTGTGAGGCCGAGAGTTGCTCGTCATTGAGATCCATACGTTTGAAGGTATCGTAAAATAGGACGTTTACGGAACTCCCCACATCGATGAGGATTTTCTTTATGTTGCATCCTTCAATTGGAAAGGTGAGGATCAGAGGATCGTTGTGGTCTTCCATGTCATCTTCAATGTCCTCGGATTCAAAGGTTAGGGGTGTGTCCATCCATTCTTGATGATCTTCCACCTCTTTCCCCTCCAAATTGTAAAGCTCACAATAGTCCTCAAATTGTTTCCTCAGTCTTTTTCCTATCTGTGCAGTTAGGGTTGGTTCTTTATTCTCTGAGCAGGATATAGTATTCACTGTGCGGTTGCCTTCTGGTAATTGGACTTGTTTGCTGCGTTTGGCCATGTCTTCTGGTACAGTCTTTTCAACGTATTTCTTGAGATCCCCCGCGTCTATCAGCTTTTGTATCACTATCTTGAGGTTTTTGCACTTCTCTGTTGGGTGCCTGTTGAAGCAGTGGAAATCATAGTATTCTCTGGACTTCTCTGAGGCTGGTGGTTGTTTCCCCTTAGTCCAAGGCCAGTCTAAATTTTCGCGATCCTTGATCTCCTTTAAGATGCGTGAGTAGCTGGTATTGAGTTTCGTGTAGATTTGATCTTCGAACCTTCTACCAGACCTCTTGTAGTCGTCTTTCGAATCTATTTGGTAACTTTTAGATCCGCTTGCTTGTTCCGCGGAATTGGTCCGTGGAGGTCGTTGAGCCTGCGCTCTTGGGTTCTCCCGCTGAATTTCTTCCAACCTTGCATGTTTTTCGATGATTATCCTCAAATCTCCCTGTGGCGGGGATGATGCCGTGGATTTCGACAAACAATGGGCTCATCCTGTCCAGTCCCCATTTGTAACAATTAATACTTACTACGGGATCTACCTGTCCTATGGCTTGACATATCTTGTGCCACCTATCCGTGTATTCCCGAATGGATTCCCTGTACTTGATTGCAAGCGAGAAGAGTTTGTCCATTCCTGTATTCACGACCTTGTTATACATGTAGATGGCCAAGAACTTTTCGGTGAGCCGATCATACGAATCGATGGATCCTGGCTTGAGGTTATCGAACCAGGATAGCGCGGATCCCTTCAGGCTGGAAGGGAAATATCTGCATAGTATAGCTTCATCATAGTCCCACCTGGACATTACCATGTTGTAATATCGTAGATGGGCCGCGGGATCCGCGGACCCGTCGTAATATTCGAAGGATGGGACTGGACATTTCTGTGGAATAGTAGCCGTAGCTAACTGGTGCGCTAGGGGTGTAGTATTGGCTTCTTTCATAACCTGCTCTAGCCTTCCGCCTCCTTGCCTGGTCTTGATTTGGTTGATTTCTGCTAGCATTTCTGCACGAAGACTCTCCATCGCCAAATAGTGCTCGTCTTGCATGGATGACTGTGCCTTCTTCGTAGGCTGTAGAAACGTGTCCTCATCTTCGTCGTAGTAGTCCGAAGTCTCCGGGTAATAGTCTGGGTCAGACCTCCTGTTGCTACGCGCACCTCTTCGGGGTATTCTTCTTTGGTTACCTGCCGCAGGGGTGTTTTCGAGGATCGCTCTTCGGTCTGCATTATGCATCGCAGAGTTAGCCTCGTCTTGTTGATTCCCTAGCTCCGCGTTTTGGAGGATCTTTTCTCTCAATTGCTGATTTTCTTGGGCTAGCAAGGTCACCGTGTCTGCGTATGTATTTTTACTCCTTTTCAGCTCTTCTAGCTCCGCCCATATATGCGCAGACTGGTTTGATTCTTGACTTAGCGTTCCTGCTTGAAGTTGGGCTTGTCCGTCGGGGACTGCGGTATTAACTTCTTCCACCAGCAGCACAATGGGTTCTACCACCCCGTGGTATCCTGCTCGTAGTTGTGTATTTCGTCCATTAACCGGCGGCATCCCGTACGGAGGGTCTTGGATCACCGAGCCTCACGCTGCATGTTGGGGCTCATTAGGTCTGGCCGTAGCCATCGCTTTGGAGACAGCCACTTGAGAAGCTACCACTGTAGATGACGTAGCCTTTGCCGCCGCAGCCTTCTGTGCTTCCATTGCAATGATGCCCGCTTATGAGAGTAATGCTTCTTCCGATCCGTTCTGCGTTTTTTCCCCGGCTATGAGTCTTTCGCTTGTCTGTTTGCTCCTTGTTATTATTGGCATAGTCCTAGGCGTCTCTTTTGATGGTACCTTCGATTTTCCTACGTCCTTGCTCTTTTCCATTGTAATACTCTGCAGATATGGCACGGAGATAAAACGAGGCAAGATTCACGGGTTAGCTATTAGTTCACGGTACCCACAAGTTGGATTCCTAGCGGCAAAGAATGCATTCAAACTATTGATCATGCGGGTAATATAAAAAAAAAAATGTGGGTAGATGTACCGACTCAATTGAAATAATGGGGTCCTAGGGTCGTTATGAGGCTACTGGTAGAAAATAAGTATAAAAAATAGTTAAAACATAAGTCCGTCGGTCCCGAGGTTATAAAACGCCGGACTTTGTTGGTAGAAAATACATTGGTCATAAATATATGCACAAAGTAGCCCAAAACATGATCTGCAGGTTAAAAGTCGTAAGAGGCCCAGATCTGCGAGTAGAAAATACAAAGAACATAGATATGATGCGAAAAACGAGTTTAAAGCGCAAATCATCATCTAAAAAATCACGAGAGATAAATCTTTTGATAGGGACAAAAGTCCCCTGTTTCTAGCGCCAAATTGTGAACACGCAAATCACGTAGGCATCAACGTGTCCACAACCAATCTTCGCATGTACAGAGTGCATGCATTAAAGTACGAATATATTGTGAGATGCTGGGATAGATGTTGAATCATTGATTCTAAACCCCACGGGTTTTTCATGATCTCCTCAACATCCATAACGACAGATCTAAGAGATGCATACAAATATTAGGGTAGATCAATACGAAATGTAAATAAGACAAAGATTTATGTGGTTCGGCTCTAAGGCCTACATCCACAGGTCTGAGGGTGATTCACTATGATGGTAAAAGATTACAAGATTAGTCGAAAGACTTTGGGTGATCATGGAACCCGAAGGTTAACGCTCATACTTACTCTTCCCTTTTTTCTCTCTAATTGTTCCCCCTCTCTCTCCAATTGTTCGACCCCCTTCCATGTAACAGGAAGGGTCATATATATAGCTCTTCTACGTGGGTCCCTTAGAAATGAGCTGTTATAATTTTATCTTCTTGTGCTTTGTGCATAGTCCGCGGACCTCTCTGTCATCCCGCGGCTTCTATTATTCCTACGCTCATCACGCTGGTCTGCCTTTGTTCTTGTCGTCAGTCCAACCGACACATGCCCCTTCGCCAAAGGGCGGTGTCGGTCCTTCCCTGTCGCGTCTGTCAGTGGGGCTTCACCTAGCCGTTGATCACATCTTGCCTCGTGAGGGGGTAAAGTGTAATAGGGAAGTTCTTTGGTGCTACGCGGGTATACCTTCCTTTGATGCTCCTTCATCTTCGATCGCTTATCTTGACAGATGGCGCACTATCTAGACCCACGGATGATCCTGTGTGTCACCCACCTTTGTGACGTGGCTTCCACGTGGGGATGCTAGTACATGTGGTGAGGGAGGTAAATAAGTGTATCTACAACCATCGGGCAAGTTAGATTTGATGTCATCAAACTCTGGACTTAACCATATTTATTCGATTTTTTCCGTTTCATAAACACAATTTGTAATTATTAGTTTCATAAAATATCCTTATTGCATTGAGCACCCAAGGAATCAGCTATAAAAAATCAGCTAAGGATCCAATCCATGATTCTTATTTGCATACATGATAGTACCAGCAAAGAAAATCAATTACACCGAAGAATTGATAAATGACACAACAAATTTATACAACAAATGGATTTCACGCTAAGTGCGGCAAAAATATTTAACGGACCATCAGATTAACCGATCATCCACCTTTAACCGTAATTTAGTATGGCTGCTAATGGGGTACCTTTTTGTTTGGGGTAGACATCCGGAAAGCGTTGGAATCACATTACAGAAGAAGACAAGTAATGCTTCGTCTCACATCAAAAAAGGGTAGAAAAAAGAAGTCATAGTACGTCATGTTGTTTAGTCAGTTCTCAGTACTTTAGGAGACAGTAATATTTACTGGGTTTTGAGCCTTTTGATTTCAAGACTTGGGGTTCCGGGACTTTAATGGACTCCCCTTCTTGTCTTTATATTCTAAGTTATGTTTTGCTATTGGAGAAATAGCTCATGAACTCACGAGGTCGACTATTAAAACCGTCCATCTGATTCTGGCATGTACTGCCGCTACTGGACAAAACAAATGTCAGCAAGAAATCTGCTTTGTTACATATGTTACTTTTTAACGTTTGTGAGATACGGAAAATGCTCGGCATCAGCCTCAATAAAATTATTCAAATAACGTTACTTTTAACACGATTTTTTTTTTCTTCGCCAATTATAACCCCAAAGGTGTCATTATAATATACAAAATTCCAACAAAACAAATTGTTCCCACTAAATTGTTCACAAAAACTCTATTTAACATAAACTGTTTATATTAACCTTCTAGTTTATATCTACCCAACAAAAATAAAAACAACTCCACTTTTAATTTTAAATCACCCAAACAAAAATAAAAATCAACCCCACTATTAATTTCTATTATATTATAACCACCAAAAAATAACACCACCAGTAGAACCACCACTGTGCTGCCACCACTGGCCACCGCCCTCGGCAACAACAACCACCGTCAACGCCGCCACCGACCACCACCACCACCAACCACCACCGCCGCCGCCGACGACAACTTCCACCGCGTCACCGCCGCCGACAACTACCACCTCGCCACCACCACCACCGCCAACCAACACAACGCCACCAGCACCATCCCCGAAAATCACCACCGTGCCACCGCCGACCACCACCACAGACCACCATTGTCGCCAACCACCACCACCAACAACACCACCATTATCGCCGACCACCACCACCAACCAGTCGCCACCGCCACAAAAAATGAATTTCATTAATCAATATTCAACAAAATAAGAAAAAAAATGATGAAACCAAACAGAAAAAAATGATGAAACCAAACAGAAAAAAAATGATGAAACCAAATAGAAAACCAAAAATTGGTTTCATCATTTTTCCACATATTGTCATTTCACCAACACAGCTAGCTTCCATGATGAAACCAAACCAAAATAAACTAGGCTAAAATCATTTCACCAAAACTAGATGAAACCGAAATTGGTTTCATCATTTTTCCACATATTTTCATTTCACCAACACAAACTTCAATGATTAAACCAAAACACACCAACTTCCAAGTGAGGCCGAATAAACTAGGAAAAAATCAGGTGAAACCAAAATTTGGTTTCATCATAAAAGAAGCACAATAAGATGAAACCTACCACCACCGTCAACTTCACCACCCCCATCTCCGCCACAATCACGAGCACCACAACTTCCACTACCATTACCTCCCCAACTAAAACTAGTTTCAACAAAAAATGAATTTCATTGATCAATATTCAACAAAATAAGAAAAAAAATGATGGAACCAAAAATTAAAAAAATGATGAAACCAAAATTGGTTTCACCAAAACTAGATGAAACCTAATTAGGTTTCATCATTTTTCCACATATTGTCATTTCACCAACACAGATTCAATGATGAAACCAAACCAAAATAAACTAGGCAAAAATCATTGCAACTAATCCATAAGTTGTTTCACAATTACCCTATTTCAACACCACTAATTGCATCTCTAACTGTAGTTAAATTCAACTGTCATCAACAACCTTGACACACCTGAAACTAAGAAAACGTGACAAAGGCCTAGGCATTAATTTTTCCGCATCCCACCATCAAAATAACGAACACGGTGAGTCAAGAGTTACAGAATTATAAAAGACTTTAAACTGTTACGGATTTTAACTAGCAACTAATAAATATGAGCTAACAACACCTCCACGCATGTACAATCACCTCCACCACCAAACACGAAACTTCAAGAATGGAAGTTCAGTTTCATGTGCCAAACAATATTTACATCCACAAATACATAATAATACTATATTTTAGATACCTTTTATGTTGACTGGGAAGTAATTAGACCTATAGCATAAAATTCAATTGTTTATCAATTAATCCATGCGTTCAGCTATAAATCAATAAAACTCTTGCCTCTTTGAATTTACATTTGTCTCATGAGTTGATATATCATCCAAATGAGAATAAAGTTAGTGCTTTCAATAGCTCCAAAGATGTCCTTATATCTGATATTCGCAGTCCACTAACAGTTATCTACCAACAACTTAAAATAGTGTTCTTGGAAATGAACCTACTTTGAGTACATCTGTACATATGATAATGATTAAAAGCTATACATTAGGTCTCATTTCATCAAATCTAAAGAGAGAGGGAACAAAACATGACACCTTCATTAAGCAAATTACATAAGCTTCCAGAATTAACTAAGAAAATAAAAAAACAAAAATTGAATAAAAATATGAAAGGAACGAACACTAACTCACACTTGCAATGGTGTATATTTTGTGTTAGTGATGGGAGAATCCCCTAAAACAAAAGAATGATTGTTTTCAAACAAATTCAATTGTGATAGATACCAACAGCCAACAATAAAATGGTATAAACTCATATTCAATTAGCAATCAATTTATCACAACAAGCTTTGAATGGTGAGTTAATTTAAGAAATTGGGAATCACAAAATCAATTACTCGCCTATTATGAGAAATCTAATACAAGGTACCTATTCTTCGCACCAAGCACAAATTCATTTCATTTCCGAAAATTCAAATCGAACGAACTCAATTCAACTCCGAACAAAAATCATGAAAATGATGACAAAATTAACTCACCAGTCACCACAATTTAACTACTTACTGCAATTCTTTTGAGATTGAATTGAATCATGAGTTCGTTTATTAAAACAAAAAACCCTAAACTTGAAAGAAAACTCCACCACCACCGCTGCCTCCACTACCATCACCACCCATCGCATCTGACTACCCATAACTATGATCTGATTCAAGTTTTGGTATTTAATTTGAGATCACGAAAAAAAAAATGTGAAATGAAAAATCTTCACCACCGCCTCCGATACTACGGTCTCTATCTACTATTTTCAAATAGTTCCACCTACTGATTAATGAAGAAAATGATTATTATTTACAGAAGAATAATCCGTGAAGCCACATACTGTGGTTTTCTACGAGTGAGCGAGAGAGAGAGAGAGAGAGAGAGAGTTACTTGATATAATTAGATATCAACGAAGAAGAAGAAGAAGTACGAGAGGGTAAGCTCGGCATTTCTGAAAATAGAAAAGACCTAGTTTAATTAGATTTAAATAATTTAGGGGTTTTGTGCCACTTTTTAATCAAATTGTTTTTATTTATTAAAAATAATATGGCTGGAGTTTTTGTACCATATGTTTGGTCACCTTGGTGTTTTATGACTAGTTTTGTTTTTTTTATAGGCAAAACAAAAGAACTTACAAATTACCCCTTAGCACTCGATGGTCATCACAAAGAGTTTGGATTAACCATACCGGTGTAGTAGACCATACCATATGACTTACATTATTCTTAACCCATTGGGCCAGATTGTGCGCAACTTTATTAGTTGTTTGATTGACATAAGAAAAACAGATGGAATCGAATTTAGGAATTAGGTTTTTTACGTCCTGGAAGAGAACATGAGTTCTCAAATCTCCCATAAACGTCTTCTGTTTAATTTTCTCTAAAGTGTTCACAACATCACTTTCAACAATAATCCGATCATGCTTTAACTCCAACGCAGCTTTTAGGGCGTCTCTAATAGCACGAATCTCCGCTTCTTCTGCTGAAAAGCAAACCAGGTCAGTCGCTTGGGCGAATATGAATTCCACATCTGAGTTTCTGATGATAAATTCTATTCCACCTTCTTGCGAATTTAAATTCCAAGCACCATCTGTGTTTATTTTTATACAATTTGTCGGAGGAGCCTCCCAAGGAGATGTTAATTGTTGGAGTGTTATTGCAGTTATCTTGTTCATGGTTGGATCTTTGTGGGTATTTAACAACATCGATTTTGCTCTTGCCCAGATTGTTGAGGGTTCTTCTACTTAATCATTGTGGTCAATCTCATTTCTGCTTGTCCAAATAGACCACATCATGCACGCAATCTTTGGGAACAAATCATATCTTCCAGAAGAGTCTTTATAAGGTTGCAACTGGAGCCAATATCTAATCCACTTATCAAAGGTAAAATTATGAAATTGCGCATTTTGAATATTTAGGATTATCCATACTCTATTCAGTCTAGCACAAGATAACAGGGAGTGCATAATGGCCTCAGATTTCAATTCGCATCTAGGGAAAATATATTCTGAAATGTGTATACGTTTATGTAAAAAAAAAATTACTAGTAAAGCCCCTTTTAAAGATTTCCAGACAAACAACTTAATTCTTTCAGGAAGATTTTGTTTCCACATAGTTAACCATAGATCATAGTTTATAATATCCGTCGTAGGATCAGAATATCGCAACAACGACGCTTGTGAAATCTTCGTTAGCAACATTGCGAAAGTGTCGCAGAATGGTTTCAGAAATGACGTAGCATACAGTGACAGCATGAACATGAGGAAGGTGTGAAGATTCAACGAGATTTAAGACATTTGCGAAAATGTACATTTGTAAGCTTGCGATAGTATTGCAATCCAGATCCTAAAATAAAGGATGGATTAGTTGTCATCCACTATGTAATTTCTTATATAAAGAATTGAACAGGCGTAAGATAGGAGAGATCTTTTTTCGAGTGTTGAGTAAGTCATTAGGAGAGAGAAAGTCCAGAGCAGTTGTTAATTTCTTAATTTCATTCCTTTCCATTCTTGTAAAACTGGTGAGATTCATTAATAAAGATTGTGATTGATCATATAAAAATGACTTGATTGTATGAATTCTTGTGAGGGGTGTAGTGTGGGATTTCCTGCAACTACATAATGGCGCTAGAAACAGGGAATTTTTCCTGTTTTTGGTGTGAAAATTAGTATTGTGATTTGAGAGAATTTGAAATAGTTGGTGAGAAGTTTCAGATAATTTTCAGCAATTCATTGAGATTGAAGAGATGGCTAGAAGAAGAAATGCTTCAAGATAACCAACTACTGTAAGGAGGAGTAAGAGACTTGCAGGAGAAATAAGAAACGAAACCGGAGAACCATCAAATTCAACAACCAATTCAGCATACACCAGCGCAAAATAGAACTTTGGATTATGATAGAGTAAGTGTACATACTTGGCGATCAGACTCAGAGGAAGAAATGGAAGAGGAGCAGCAATTAAAAAATGGAAGACAAGAAGATAGAGATCAGGAAGCGATTGGAGGAATAATTCATGGAAATGAAGATATTGAAGCGCTAGAGGCATTGAGACAAATAATACACGAAGAGAGGATGTTAGAAGCCGAAGAACGCGCAAATTTGACAAGGAAAAATCATGAGTTGAGAATGGAAAACATAAGACTGCAGAATAGGAGGTCAGAAGTACTACAAGATCAAGTTCAAGATCAATTAGAAGAGAAGTAAGACGAAATTCATCTATGGAAAATATTAGAGAAAGAGATCGAGAACAAATACAAAATCCAAGTGGAGAGCGTTGCAAAAGGAGAGAAATAATTGAAGATCGTTACATCCCACCAGGAGAAATTCTCCAAGATGAACAAAATAACAGGAATCGGGAGAATGGGCAGCGTCAGGAGTGAAATAATCAAGATGACGAAGAAAATCAAGAAGAAGGAAGGAGAATATTACATGGGAGAGAAATTCAAAGAAATCAACAGATAATTGAAGGTGAAATCGAGAGACATTATGCCGAACAAGCACATCTAGCTTGCGAAAGATAAAGATTGAGAGCAAAGGTGGAAGAACAAGAGTTCCAAGAGGCAATTCGCCAGAACAACCATGACAATCGAGAAAGAAAGCGAGAACAAAACCGCAATAATGGTATCATAAATGAAGAATATGATAGAGTACAAAGAATAGCGGAAAGGAAACAAAGAGAATTGATAAGGAATGAACAAAATCGCAGAAGAGAAAATGAGAGATATAATGGTGTGCGAATTCATGAAAGAAATGAAAGAGAAGGTCGAAGAGAGAGACAAGAAGAAAATAATGAAGAGGAAAATAAAAATTGCGCAACACAAGATAGGCAAGAACGCAGGAGAAGAGAAGCAGAATTAAAAAGACCAATGGGATCATCACCTGGGGTAAATGAACAAATCTTAAGAGAATTGGCAGAAATGAGAGGAATGCTAAATAACAGAAGAGAAGGAGGTGGGAGACAATTGGATGAAGCCATAGAAGAAGCTGCGAAAACTCCGTTTTTCACAAGAAGTACAATTAGGAGCAATACCACCAAAGTGAAGTTTGCCCGCGTTAACCAGCATCTTTGATGGAACAATTTGTGCAATTCAATACATTAAAGATTATGTGAGATGTATGTTACAGTGGGAGAATCATGACGCTGTGTTGTGCAAGTATTTCGCATCAAGTCTAACAGGAGAGGCGCTAAAGTAGTTCAATGGTCTACCCCGGAATACTATAACATCTTTCAACCATTTGCAGACTACATTCTTAGGGGCATATATAACCAACAACTCTTCGCGACCAGGCATTGAAGATGTATTTGGTTTAAAACAAAGAGTTGGCGAAAGTTTGAAGCATTTAACCATAAGGTGGAAGATAATGTGTAGCGAAGTGGCTGGCCGTGTGGATGAGCGATATCTTATTCTATCATTCATTAATGCGATGTTCGCGACCAAACTGTTGTATGTTCAAATTTTCATAATCAAGAATACAATCACAATGACTGAGCTACGAGAACTTCAAGAAGATTATATTGCTTTGGAGGAAAAACAAAATGAGATGGAATCATACCCAGTTGCGAATACAAGCTCAAATACAGCGAATGCAAGCTTACTAACTAAATTGATAAACACAGTAGCGAGCACTTCGCAGATACAACAAGAGAAGATAATGGAGAATAGGTAGCAAAAGATAGTAGCTATGGGAAGTCGTGACCAAGAAGAATTTGAGAGAGAAAGAAATTTATATAATCGAGGTGGAAATAACAAAATTCAAAGACTTGATCAGCAACAAGAAACTTATGGAGGACAAATACAAAATTATCATAGAGGATCAGGAAGTCAAAATATAGTATGTGAAGAGATTAAGATGCCACCTTTGAATGCTAGTGTGGAAAAAATTTGGGAAGCTATAATTTTAATGGAGAATATTCCAACACCCAGGAACATGGGAAAAGAACCACCTCCAAACCACCGAAGTCAAGAATTTTGCTCTTACCATTATTTTCATGGACATTCGACAAATGACTGCATAAATATAAAAAGGATCATTCTCAAGATGATAGATCAAGGAAAATTAAATCATTTTCTAATAGGGCACCCCCAATCTCAACTCTTACCAACCCCACCAGAAATTCGCAGAGTAAATACAACGAAGGGAGTAGAAACATTTGTCATAGAAGTTGGGGAGAAGGCGAAGATTTTTTTTTGTAACTCTATTGTACATTCGTACAAAACAATTAAAGACTTTCACGACAATATTCTAAGCAGAGTCCTCGCAAGGGATGGTGATGGGAGAGAAATTATGAACATTGCGAAGATCTCGCCACTAAAAGAATGACAAAAGCAAATTATTTCTTTCACTGCAGAAGAAGTACCCGAGGGAGGATAAATGCATGATAATCCATTAGTGGTAAGATTGGAGATTAACCCAAATCCTAAAGATGATGAAGACGATGAAGCAGAAGATTCATAGGCAATCAACCGAGTTTTAAATGATACCGGAAGTTCTGTAGATATTCTGTTCTATCATGCTTATAAAACAATGGGAGGGAAATATGGGGATCTAATACCTTCAACCTACAAAATCTATGTTGTAATGGTACTGCCAATAAGCCCAAAGGAGAGATTACTATGAGAATTCCATTAAAAGGGTTATTTTCTGAGATCTTATTATGCGTTGTTGATGTGGAGTCACATTACAATGCTTTGATCGGGCGACCATGGTTGCATGGGATTCTAGGTGTAGCCCCAACATTTCATCAATGCATCAAATTCCCTCATCCCAGTAGAGTTGGAGTCATAAAGGGAGATTGGTATGAAGGAAATAAATGTTATGAAATCGACGTAGAATCCTGCGAAGAATGAGCTGGGAAGAAGGGAAATTGGAAAGGTAACATCAGAGAGAAACAAAGAAGTGAAAGACTCATGGTGGATGCAATAGTGAAGAGAGAAGAAGAAATCTTACTGAAAAGAGGAAGTAGCGAAGCTATCGCAGAAGGTAAGATACAGAGGCAGAGAGTAACAAAGGTAAAAAACTTAAAATATGAATGTATTCGTTGATGTTATGATTGCAAAAGTATAATTGTGAAGAAAAAGAAAGATGTATGGCTGATTTGTTGCAAAAATTTCAAAAAATATATTTTACTTAATGACGAAAATGAGATCGAGAAATTACAACAAAGCTGAAATGCAAAAGAGAAAAGATAATGATTCTTAGAATGGGATGCACCTTTATGACGTACACCCTAGTTCGCGGATAAAATTTCACAAGAGGAAAATGTAAGACCTAAAGTACGTCATAGAAGGGGGTATCTGTTGCATGGCTCAGGGATAAGGTCATACCGCTGCTGGAACCTGAGTCATGGAGATTTGGGGTCAATGAAAGCCCATCCAGGAGAGGCACCTTGGATTCTCAACTTGAGCATATGACTTAAGTTGGGCAACTAAGGTAATAAGGACTCTCCTAAGGAGTGAAGAGTATGATCAAGGCGCCGAGGTACAAGGTTGATCCAAGAATTCCCGGGGCGTATGAAACTACCCTGGCCATTCTCGGTAAGTCATGACTATGATGCACTCGGCCTGAAGAAAACCCCACTTAGGGTGCAGTGTCGTAACCATACGCCATATAGGCAAAAGGGATAAGAGGCTGCGAAAACAACTGGTTTTTGTTAAGACTGGATGGGAGGATCTAGTCTTGTATGGCAGAAGTACGTCTCCTTGAAAGGGCAACCATGGGAAAGATAAGGGCGACACCCTCCATTAGGGAGTTGATAAGTGTCTTAAGATGCAAATGTCATGAGGCTATATTTTCGCAAGAATATTTAGGCTTGTCATATTTGTGCAACATTCCTGAAGAGGCAATAATACAAAAGAAAAGATAAGACGAGATCAATGGGTCATTGCATGCAAGTGTAAAGACATCCTGCGATTTCGTCGCAAGACGACAATGTCATGGGGCTTTAATTTCACAAGAGAATTTAGGTCTGTTATATTGTCGCATCAAAAATACAAAAGAACAAAAAGTTAAGGCAAGATCAATGGGTTTCTACATGAAAGTGTAGAGACGTCCTGCGATTTTGTCGCAATTAAAAAAAAAGATGGCTAAATAAGACCTTTACTTAGGAAGGAAAAATAAGACCACATCAGAATACAAGAAAAAGAGTGTAATCTTATAATTTATGATTGCGAGATTATGCAGAGAAAATTGCGATTTTATCGCAAATTATTTTACTAAACAAATATAGCTTTCTTAATCATTCATCTGAATACAAATAACTGAGGCAAGTATGGGAATGCATAAAATGAGTTAAATGTTATTTGTCTTCACATGATAGATTTACGCATAAGGTATCATGTAGCGCCCCCTAATCTAGCAGCTGACTAAACCAAGAATTTATCTAAATAAAGAGGCACTAGCGAATCTAAACCAAACACTTAAGCATTCAATTAAGAAAAATCTACAACAACTTAACCCAAAACTATCCCGCTCTGAAATATACATATATATAAAATCTCCTCTCAAATGATACATATACAATAGTAATTTGGTTTACAAAGCATATGCAACAATAAACATATCAGAAGTTAATCATTTAGCGAACTCAACACTTGAAGTTTTTGCTGCGCTACTCTGATCTGTCACTGAAACTTAAAGGGGGAATGGGTGAGCACATCATCCCTAAAAGGGGTGCCCAGCAGGAATAACAACTAGCTTTCAAGTAAACATTAATATGATTCGAAGACAATGCAAGTTAAATCGAAAATCGGTAATACGAGGAAAGACAATAAACATAAAGTAGAAACTTCTTCATAGACATTCATAAATAAAAGTAAACATCCATATATGAGATGTGTGTAGCTGCACATAAGGGAAGAATAATATTGTGGTGCATCGCCCTAGCCATAATAATATTGCGGTGTATCGCCCTAGCCATATAATACTGAATATATATAAAGGAAGAATAATATTGCGATGTATCGCCCTAGCCATAGAATACTGATATTGTGTCGGCACACATCTCATACCACACCAAGCACACAAGATATGCATGAATTTCACAACACATATTGATTGGTAAAACAATAATGAATACAAAAGAGTTCGTTATCGATTCCCACCTCTTTTGATGACAAGCCTCGCATACCTCGAGATCCATGATCCATTGGTTCATTCTTTATATCGATCGTTGTTAATAAAGATTAACTGTTAACCACACAAGCACTCTAAAGATTAGCCATAAGGCTCAGACAAGGTTCATAAGATAATCTCATACAAGTCTTTAGTTATAAACTAAGTGAACTATCTAATGGTTCTAAGCCCATCTATGGTTCTACACATTTTCATTATCCATCATTAGCATACAAAGGTTTACTAATCCAATTAGATTGGTTCTACAGTCCATTAGATATGTCTTATGAATATCTACAATTTTTTAGAAGGAACTAAAGGTCATCCCAGATCACAAGTGGTCCAATTTATCCAGATAGGAAAAACTATGCATAAGCCCAAGTACATTAAAGAAGCCCATTAACTTAGGGCCCAGTCCAACTAAGTCAACTAATGGTCAATAACAGTCAACAATAATGGTCAATAGAGTCAACTAACGGTAAAAGTCAGTCAAAGGTCAAGTCCGAGGTCCACTGGTCAATGGAGTCAAAGTCTGGTCAAAGGAGTTAACTCAGTCAGACTAACTGAGTCAGACAAGGTAAATCAGTCAGACATCTGACTGATAACAAGGTTCAAATATAGGCCATTGCCCAGGCCAAACATACTAATGCATAATCAAGATGCAACACAAAACATGCCAAGGCTATAGCCAACAACCTAATTCTTCTTCATTAATTCATTTCAACCAGATTAACTTCAACTACAATACTTCAGTCATACATTCATTTCAATCTTCATACTCTCTAATTTCAGTCACAACCATTGTCTTTACTATGGAAGCATCAGCATCCATAACAAAGCCAACATCCCCATCACTTCCAGTGATACAATCCTCCAATAATAACACATACCTCATCTTCATTAATATCTCAACTGCAATTTCAGAAGTTAGGTATCAATTCTTCTTTTCCATACTACCCATAAGCTACAACACCACACATAAAATACCACCAGTACCACCAGCTCAACTGAATCCCAACACCTACACCCTTCACAGCCTCAAGCCAAAACTATAACCTGTGGAACTGCAATCTTCTCAACTTTCAATACTACCATTTACAAGTTCACTATCTAATTCTTCTACAGCTTGCACTTCATTAATACCTGTAGTCAACAATTTAGCATCACTAAGAAGACACCACTGGCATCAACTCCATCAACATTATCATTAACAGTTCAACTTCAAAATCAGAAGCCAAGCATAAATTCTTCCTTGACATTCCCCTCATAGCAACAGCATCTCCTAATTCATACATACCACCACCAGATTCAGTTAACTACAACAACAACTTAACACAAAAACCCCAACACAGACATCCACCTGCAACTCCACTTCAATCATCTAACTCAGTTCATTCAAGAAAAATTAGCAAACCATCTCTTCATTGCCTCCACCTACATAACCTCTTCATAAGTTCAACTACATCATCATCTTATTCATCCAATTATCCAAAACCTCTAAGAACAAACCCAATCTCAGATCTTCAATTCATCACCAAAACAATATGCTTCTCTTGTTCACTTCATAACCTCAACCACCTTTACTCAAATCATCTTTTTTTTTATCTGAAACCCTAACCCGTAATTCAAATTCCTAAAGAAATCAAATTAAACTCTAAACAACCTTCTATTCTTCAATCAAACACAAACCCATAAATTATAGCACCAAACCAAACTCAATTTCATAAAAAAAATCAATCAAAACAGAAACCCCAAATTAAATCTTCAAATTAAGGAAACCATAATTTACCTGGTTCTGTGATTCTTCATAAGAACATATTTACATCAAAAAATTAACACCAACCCATTTCGTTCTCAATCACCAACCACTGAAATCCATCTTTAATTAATCAACTCTTCAATATCTTGAACACAAACCGAACCCTGACTTCAATCCTACAGTAGTAACCAATTTTTCTCCTCCGATCTAATTCCACCACAGAACCAACATATTCACCTTCGATTCATCTTGTTGACAAGTTTCTAAGCAATTCTCACACGATAACAAACTCAATTCTTCGAATTGATATCGACAGAGAAGTGAAAGAGAAAGAACAGAGAAGAAGAAAGAAGAAGGAAGGAAGAAGATAAGAGAAAAGATAAATGAGAGATTATACTCTCGACACTGGTAGATAAGGTCGGCCATAATTTATCAAGGCACCCACAAAATTTATACGGGCAGCCAGGGCGGCTCAAATGCTCTTCGATTATTCTGATGAAATCTTCTTCGTCTGACACCCGAATGACACATTCGAGTAGTCTATTCCACGTAACTTTTCGAGATTTATCTAACGATACTAGTTTCGTATCTAGATCGTTGTTAGATTAATTTCTATTAATTAATGCCCGTGTTAAACTAATCGAGTTATTATCGTCTAATTCGTCACTTGCCCAGTCTAATAGCGTTGACGAGCTTGAGGGTCACTACATCTAACATCTGATGAATCAAGAGAACCTTTGCCAGTACCACGGTTGGCGAATTCAAGCATTAAGCGAATGCAGTCTCCACTTAATTGATATATGGCTCGCGAGAATTTCGTAGAATAAAGGAAGATCAGGATTGGAAAGAGGGATAGGAAGGCCAGCGAGAATCTGACCCAGCGAAACTATGATCTCTTTATCATTACACTAATGATCAGAAAATAATTTGGCAGAAAGATTAGATTTAGAACCTTGACCAGGAATAGGAGATAAAATAAAATCTCTGGTTAGAAATTCCTTTCGAATTTCTTCATAAGCAACTTCATTTTTACGACCAGCTAGAGGCATTTTTAGTATGGGAATGAAGAAGGAAGTAAAATAAAAAGAAGAAGAATCAAGAAAAATTACGGTAGCATAAGCGAAATTTACGGAAGAACAGTAATATAGAGTTGCAGAGAAAACAAAAGAGAAAGTAAAAAAGAAGAGAAGAATGAGAAAGATATATATAGAGAGGAGAATTCTTGAAGAAATAAACACATTAAATGCAAGGAATAGAGGTGAGCGGTTAAAATAAAACGGTTGAAAAAGACGTGTCAAAATATGGATGGAAGAAGAAATACATGTAACAAAATTCATGCAAAGCACAGAGTCGTGTCAGTACAGAGAATATGAAAAGATGAACAGTTGCGACATTATGAAGAGTAGTTTCTCATGACATTCTCCCCTTCGCAGAGAAGACATGAGAAGATGCGAGATGTAGGATCAGAATATCACAACAACGACGCTTGCGAAATCTTCGTTAGCAACATTGCGAAAGTTTCGCAAAATGGTTTCAGAAATGACGTAGCAGACAGTGATAGCAGGAACATGAGGAAGGTGTAAATATTCAGCGAGATTTAGGACATTTGCGAAAATATACATTTGTAAGCTTGCGATAGTACCGCAAGCCAGATCCTAAAATAAAGGACGGATTAGTTGTTGTCCACTATGTAATTTCTTATATAAAGAGTTGAACATGCGTAAGAGAGGAGAGATCTTTTTTCGAATGTTGAGTAAGTCATTAGGAGAGAGAAAGTCCAGAGTAGTTGTTAATTTCTTAATTTCATTCCTTTCCATTCTTGTAAAATTGGTGAGATTCATTAATAAATATTGTGATTGATCATATAAAAATGACTTGATTGTATGAATTCTTGTGAGAGGTGTAGTGTGGGATTTCCTGCAACTACATCCGCACTTATGCTCAGTGCAGAATAAGTAGATTTTTTGTTGAAGTTACCATCTTTAGATGGAACCCAAACCCTTCTATCACTCGAGGGCTCAACACTAAGAGGGATTTGTTCAATCAACTCTTTTGTTGATTGATCAAATACAACACTTAATTTTGTTGTATCCCAGGTTCTTATTTCTTGAATTATAAGGTCTTGTACTCTCAAGTTTAAATCAGGGGTAGAGTTACTCTTTGGTGTGGAAATCCCTTTTCTAGGTATCCAATTATCACACCATGGGTCTATAAAGTTTCCTTCCCCCACAACCCATGATATAAATGGTTTAATTTTATACATAGTACGGTGTAGGCATTTCCAGACCCATGAGGATTGATCAGAGAATTTAGAATTTAAGATATCTGTCTTAGGAAAGTATTTAGCTTTCAACACTTTTTCTAGGAGTGATTCTGGTTGCTCTATTAGTCTCCACACACTCCTTGCCATCATTGCCATGTTGTTAATTTTGCTAATTCTGAATCCCAGGCCTCCATCCTGTTTTGATTTGCAGATATTTTCCCAAGCTATCAAATGGAGTTTTCGATCTTTTGAATTGGGGTCTTCCTTCCACCAGTATCTGTTTAAGTAGATGTTAATCTTCTAACACATTCTTTTAGGGATTAGGAAGATGGCCATTTGGTATAGTGACATAACTTGACCAACATGTTTTACCAAAGTGGTTCTTCCTGCTTGAGATAAGAATTGGGTGAGCCAACAATTAACTCTTTTTTCTACAGCAGAGAGGAGGGAAAGATGTGTTTGCGTGTTTGATCTTAAAACTGTTATAGGAGCCCCTAAATATTTTTCCCCAAGATTGAGCTTAGTTATATTAAGGATTTTCGCCAAAATCCTTATATGTCTTGGATGCACTTTTTTACTAAAGAAAATTCCTGACTTGTCAAAATTAATCTCTTGCCCACTTGCTTTACAATATTTTTGCAGGCATTCTTTAATAGCATGAAATTCATGAATCGTGGCCTTAGCAAAAATAAGACCGTCGTCAGCAAAAAGATGATGGCTCACAGAAGGGGCCGAGTTTGCACAATAATTCCATGAATCAGGTTAGTTTCTTCTAAATGTTTGATGTAGCACGATAATGCCTCTGCACAAATGATATACAGGTAGGGGGACAAAGGATCCCCCTGCCTTAACCCTCTTTCTGGTTTAAAATTTCCCAAAGTGGAACCATTAATAATGATAGAGTAAGATACAGTTCCAAGGAAGTTCATAATCAGCCTTATCCACTTGGGATGAAATCCCAATTTAGTCAAGACTTTTTCCAAAAAAGACCACTCAAGCCTATCGTAGGCTTTTGACATATCCAATTTTATGGCGGCAAAACCCACCATTCCTTGTTTGTATTTTATTGAATGGATGAGTTCATCTGGCAACACAACATTGTCAGCAATTTGTCTTTTTGAGACAAAGCCATTTGATTGGGTGAGATTATTTTTTCCATTAACGGCTTCATCCTATTAGCAATGGTTTTAGAAACTACTTTGTAAGCAAAGTTGCACAATCCAATAGGCCTGAATTGGTCTACGGAGTCAGCCATAGGGTTTTTAGGTATCAAAGCTATATTTGTATGATTAAATTGAGTTAGAAGATGTTAAAACTCAAAGAATTGTTTAACCATCATAGTGACATTTCCTCCTACCATGTCTCAATAATTTTGAAAGAAAAGGCCAGTGAACCTATCAGGTACTGGTGCTTTTTTTGCTCCCAATTGGAAGGCAGCTTTCTTTATTTTCTCATCCGACAACGGGGCCACTAGGGCCTCATTCTCCATGTGTGTAACTTTAGATTTAATTGTATCAACGATGCTGTCTTGTTCTGAATTGTCAGAAGTGCTATATAGTTGTTGAAAATATGAGATAAATTCTTCGCCAATAGCCTCTCTAGTTGTTAACCAAGTTCCATTTCTGTCCTTATGCCAAGAAATGGTATTCCTCTTTCTTCTAAACAGTGTGGATTTGTAAAAGTATGGCGTATTTTTATCATCTTCTTGTAGCCAAATTTCTCTAGATTTAACTTTCCACAAGATTTCTTCTAGAGAATATAAGTATGTTAACTTATCAGATAAAACAGATATCGCACTAGTATTTCCAGGTGAATTGGTTTGCACTTCCTTTAAATTCTATTTTGTTTCATGGATTGAGAAACTTATATTACCAAAAGAAACTTTATTCCAGTGGTTGAGTTTTTCTTTAGCATGATTTAGTTTTAGTTTCAGTTGAAAAGCTTTTGAGCCTCTCACTTTAACTGACCAGGGTTGTTCAATAACAGTTTTACAGGTTGGGTATTTTGTCCACATGGACATGAAGTGTTAGGATTTATGAAGGCTACTCACATCAGGACTAAGATAAACCAAGATTGGGGAGTGGTCAGATCTGATACGAGGTAGATGAAGAGCATAGTATGCGGAAAATCAACCTCCCATACACTATTTACAATGGCT
Organism: Papaver bracteatum; assembly: GCA_023529315.1. Taxonomy (NCBI): domain Eukaryota; kingdom Viridiplantae; phylum Streptophyta; class Magnoliopsida; order Ranunculales; family Papaveraceae; genus Papaver; species Papaver bracteatum. The sequence continues at coordinate 4,549,666 of JAJJWX010002182.1, forward strand.
CGATCAATTCTTTCCAGTATCAAATTATTTCCTTCTTGCTTGTTGGTCCATGTAAAATCAATTCCAGAGAATGGCATGTCTCTAAAGTCCCAAGCTATCATTAAACTTTCTACTATTTTTGTGTCGTTGTCGGATTTAGGTCTTCCGCCCAACTTGTCTTGTGGTAAGAGCAAGCAGTTAAAATCTCCTACCACAATGATAGGGATAGATTGATCATAGGGTTGTGTTAAAAACTCTGCCCAGAAGATAGCTCTCAAATTTGAATTTGGTTCACCATACACAAAATAGAGGTTGCATTTGGTGTTAGCTTTGATTAACTGGGAGGAACAGAAAAATCCCCTTTTGCTAGATTTGATTATTGACAAATCAAACCCATCATTCCAATCTATTCCTAAGCCTCCTTTCTTTCCGATATAAGGTAAAGTAAATGAACTATGATATCCCAATGAACGAATTTTTTTTGTGGTGGTATCAACACTACTCATAGTTTCAGAGACAAAGATTATGTCAGGGGATTTTAATTTGATAATTTCACGCAGTTCTTGAACTTCCGGTGGTGTTCCAAAACCATGATAGTTCCAAGATAAAATACACATAAGATTAAAGAAACGAGACTGAGGGAGGATTTTAGCAGCTCCTATAATCTAAACTACAGTAACAAGTAGTCTAACAAACATAACAGAAGGTTTCCAAAAGAATTTCAAAATAATAATACGAGTTCAACTAGAAACAGGGAGAAATGAGTAAATGATCAAAGAGAAGTACCTCAAAGAAGAACACGTCCAAAACTTACCAGTAGCAGGGAAAAGAAGCTTTAAACCAAATTAGGTATAAAAAAACCAATCAGCGACTTTAGACGAGAATCTTCAAGACATAAGGTTGGGATAGATTTTTACAAAAAAGATGGAAAAGGGTCTTTGAAATTCAGATTCTTAGAACTAAGAAACTTTAGATTTGTGTCTTTCACACTTCACAGTCGCACACTGTAAAGTAGTCTTGAAGTCTTCAGATAACTGGAGTCTTGGAGAAAATGTGTCTTAGTTTCTTGATAGCCTTTGAAGAGTCTATAAGAAACGGTGTCTTACTGTCTTAGTAGCCTTAAAAGGGTCTTGGAGAAATGGTGACTTAAGAACTTAGTAACTTCAGAATCTGTGAGAAGTCTTTTGGAGAGAGATTGCTTGGAAATCATTCATGTAATCAAAACATACCGAAGGGGCTTGCTCTATAACAATATGAAGATGTTATGGCTCAGGTCATAGTAGAGGTTAAAAGATATTCCTTAAGGTCCGATGAGTTTTCGGTAGTTTTCCGAGCTGGCAGAAGATATTCAGATGTATAACGGATAGAAAAACAACATATAACGGTGTTGATGGTGGATTTTAGACAAGGGGTAAAATCGTAAAACCCTATGACCTAATGTTTCCTGCAACACATTAACTGAGAGCATTTAATTCAGGTGTAAATATTTAATAGGGGTATTTTTTCAAAATACCGGATTAGGGTTTTCGACACAGAACCCTAATTTCAAATCAAGCTGCATACTGCGCACCATGGCAACGACGCCAAAACAAAGCCGCATATTGCTCACCATGGCAACGACGCCAAAACCAAGCCGCATACTGCGCACCATGGTAACGACGCCAAAACCAAGTTGCATACTGCGCACCATGGCAACGACACCAAAACCAAACCACATACTACACCCACGGGCTACCATGCCAAACTAAGTCGCTATGCCGTTTGGCACATGCCAAAAATAGCGCCCTAGGCTTGCAAACCGTGCAACTAGGTCAACTTGTCCGTGCGTGCCATTGGCACATGCCAACACGCACTACTAGCCAATTTCTAAGCCGCTATGCCGTTTGGCACATGCCAAAAATAGCGCCCTAGGCTTGCAAACCGTGCAACTAGGTCAACTTGGCCATGCGTGCCATTAGCACATGCCAACACGAACCACTAGCCAATTTCCCAAGTCGCTATGCCGTTTGGCACATGCCATAAATAGCGCCCTAGGCTTGCAAACCGTGCAACTAGGTCAAACTTGGCCGTGCGTGCCATTGGCACATGCCAACACGCACCACTAGCCAATTTCTAAGCCGCTATGCCGTTTGGAACATGCCAAAAATAGCGCCCTAGGCTTGCAAACCGTGCAACTAGGTCAACTTGGCCGTGCGTGCCATTGGCACATGCCAACACGCACCACTAGCCAATTTCCCAAGTCGCTGTGCCGTTTGGCACATGCCACAAATAGCGCCCTAGGCTTGCAAACCATGCAACTAGGTCAACATGGCCGTGCGTGCCATTTCCACATGCCAAACACGCACCACTAGCCATTTTACAAACCGCTACCAAGCCCAAAACTCAAGGCCCAAGTGTCCGTGTGTGCCATTGGCACATGCCAACACACAAACCACTAGCCACTTTCTATTCCAAGTCGCTATTCCATTGGCACATGCCAAAGTAGCGCCCGTAACTTGGACAAAGTGGCCGTGCGTGCCATTGGAACATGCCAACACGCAACCACTAGCCAATCCCCATGCCAAGCCGCTATGCCATTGGCACGTGCCAAAGTAGCGCCCGCAACTTGGCCAAAGTGGTCGTACGTGCCATTGGCACATGCCAAACACGTTACCACTAGCTACTTTCTATTCCAAGGAATTCCGCGCATGCCATTGGCACATGCCACATGCTCCACTAGGCGACTTTGGCATTTCCATCCGCACTCAAAGTGCAACTTGCGGCCAAGGCATTCCGCACATGCCATTGGCACATGCCAAATGCTCCACTAAGAGACTTTGGCCTTGCCATCCAAACTCAAAGTACAACTCGCGGCCAAGGAATTCCGCACATGCCAAATGCTCCACTAAGTGACTTTGGCATTGCCATCCGCACTCAAAGTAAAACTCGCGGTCGAGACATCCCGCACATGCCATTGGCACATGTCGCAACGCTTCACTAGCAACTTTGGTATTGCCACTTGCGCCCAACCCTCGAGACATCAACAAAAATTGGGGGATGCTTTCTTGGGGTTTTGGTTTGGCGGTCACAGCGTGCAGCGTACACTATGGTCGCAATAAAGCAAGGCGTGCAAGGAATGAATACGGTCAATTAAATAAGGAAATTTATGGTGAAAACGTTTTTCACCATAAAGCCAACGGTTTCCACCTCATCTTTTTTAATTGACACATTTACTCAATTCCTTAATGAGGCCATGGTACGTTCAATCTCACTTGTATAAATAGGTTTCACCTATTCTTCCAAAACACACAAGTCTTGGTCAGGCAAAATACAACACTATCAGATAGCAACTTTGCAAGCTCTCTCAAAAGCTTCCATCACTAGCAAGCTTCCGTAAGCTTCTACACTTCTGATACAAGTCGAGATACTACCTAGCCAGAACTCCCTGGTCTCATCACCCTTCTTCGCTATCCTCCCCAAATCATCCCTTCTCCTCCACTTTGTGACCGAAGCAAATCTGGAACGTCCATCTTCTTGGTTTAGGCTAGAGTTGTACAGATTGATATCTCGAATCAAAAGTGCTCACGTGCAACACATTTGTTTAAAGGTTTAAACCAGTATCTCCACCATCAAATTTACCAAATTCGGCAGAGGCGATTTTATCCCATAAACAATTGGCGACCACAGCGGGAGTTTCAATCTCTCGGTTACAATATCAGGACCTAGGTTCTACCCTCAAGAATTCGCGCAAACATGGTTGGCTATCAAACCATATCTGCAGATACTGATCCTTCTCAAAGACATGACGATCCGCCAACTTCTGGAAACAATGCAACCAGTGAAGAACTCCCAAGACTGGTTGACCTGATGCGAGCTCAGGAGATTCATGCCAAAAATATGGATCTAATGAAGGGTACGATCAATAGCATACTCGAATTCCTCATCAGCTTAACATCGGAGCTAAGTGGCTCATGTCTTCCAAAATATCAGGAACAGGGGACTAAAATACCGAATGAGTATCCTCAAATTAACGGTTTCTCCGCTAACCGAAAGTCGGTAGATCAGGAGGCGACCGCGCTGGTAGAGAATTTGTGTGAATTGTTGCACCTCTCCAGAGACCAGCGGGTAAAAAAAATTCATCCATTAACCAAATAGTGTTGAACGCATCTCTAGTCCCAGTACCCACAGGGACTCCAAGGACACCTGGGAGATCCGCCAGCATCATTATTTTTACTAACGACGACATGATGGTAGAAGAGAGCCATAAATGAGAACTGCATGTTACGGCCCTCATCAGGAGCACAGAGTTTAGGAGAGCGCTCGTTGACACAGGTGCATCTTCCAACGTCATCACTCTCAAAACACTCAAAGCTGCCAGGGTACAACCTAATGAGGTCATACGAAAACCCACTACGATGACGGAATTCAAGGGTAACCAAACTAGTACATATGGTTACATCAGCCTGGACCTGACAGTGGGACCAATTCAATCAAGCGTGAAGTTCGAAGTGATCAAAAAAGAACAAGATTACCACATGATATTGGGAAGGCCGTGGCTGCACAATCTCAGAATTATTCCCTCGACATACCATCAATGTCTGAAAATAGTTCTGAATGGGGAAGTAGTCTGCATCCCTGCGTCACTATCCCCCTATGCACTTGTCTACTGCATAGAAACTCATAGGCCGAGGGGCTCAAGGGATACGGTGACCAAGGTGCACAGTTTCCCGCTGCCAAAGTGGACGTCACTCAGAGACGGCAATGAACCAGAGCTACTCAACAAATAAGACCTCTCTCCCACCGTCCCATCAGAAAGAAGACTCGCCAATCGCCCATTGCCGGGACAGGGTGCAACCCGTACCCATGCTAAGCGAGAACACACCTTTACCTCAAGACGAAGTAAAAAGGGAAAGCTCACGTATTATCATCGCTGTTATCAATTAACAGGGGATACCACAATCCGGTCTCTCCGCCAAAGAGAATGTCTTCACAACGATCAGGACGGAGTTCCTGACGCCCCTTAGAAGCTGCAAGACGGGACCGACTTAACCACAGACGAGCTCGACATTGTCAATATAGGGGATGAAGAATTCCCACGCCCCATTTTAATAAGTTCAGCCTTACACTCAACGGAACGCTCGAAGCTAGTCGATCTACTCAAGGAATACCAAGATGTATTCACATGGACATACGAAGAAATGCCTGGTTTGGATGAAAAACTGGTTACCCACCATCTGCATGTGATACCCGGGTCCAAACCGGTCAAGCATCTTCCAAGACAATTCAGGCACGATGTGAAAGAACAAATCAAGGTGGAAGTTTGGAAACTACTAGACGCTGGTTTCATCAAGCCCATTCATCACCTCACTTGGTTGTCCAATATCGTTCCCGTCAAGAAGAAAAATGGCCAGATCAGGTGCTGTGTCGACTTCAGAGATTTGAACAAGTGCTATCCTAAAGAAGATTTTCCGCTCCCTAACATCGACATGTTGGTAGACACTATCAGTGGGCATGCCATGTTCTTTTTTATGGATGGATATAGAGGCTACAACCAGATAAAGATGTATGAGCACGACGCAAGTAAGATTGCTTTTCGAACCCCTCTTGGAAACTTTTATTACACTGTTATGCCTTTCATCCTGAAGAACGCTGGTGCTACTTACCAACATGCCATGACCACCATCTTCCATGATATGATACACAAGCAAGTTGAAGATTACGTAGACGATGTGGTGGTTAAGTCGAAGACTCAAGCAGATCATCCAGAGACACTGCGATAAGCGTTCGAAAGATGCCGCGAAGATAAATTGAAGATAAACCCTTTGAAATGCGCTTTCGGCGTATCTTCGGGTAAGTTTTTAGGGTTCCAAGTAACGGCTGTAGTGATAAAGGTCGACCCAATCAAGACACAAGCTATCCTGATGATTTCGCCCCCACGAACTATAAAAGGAGCTCCAGAGTTTCATGGGTAAGATAAACTTCATTCTCCGCTTCATACCGGGACTGGCACAACTCATTACCGCATTCATCCCTTTGCTAAAATAGGGGGCGAGTTTCACATGGACCGCATCTCAACAAGAAGCATATCAGAAGATCCAACAAACACTATCTTCCCCAACCGTCATGAAATCTCCTATGCAAGGGAAACCGCTATGTCTCTACACAGCTTTCAGCGAAACTGCCATTGGAGATCTCCTCGCTCAAGCATATGACGAAGGAACTGAATATCCCATATACTACTTTAGTCGTATGTTAAGATATGCCGAACTTAGATACCCTAAAGCGGAAAAAGCACGTTTAACACTGATCCACTCCATCTAGAAATTCAGGCACTACCTCCTTTCCAATAAGATGATGCTGATATCAAAGTCAGATCCTGTAAGGTTTATCCTCTCAAAACCTGCCCTGATAGGGAGGACGGCTATGTGGCTCCTACAGCTATCAGAGTTAGACATAATGTGCACTGCCCCGAGGGCCATAAAAGGACAGGCCATCGCAGACTTGCTAGCATCATTCCCAGGAGAAAACGACGCGGAAATACGTGAAGATCTCCCTGGGGACTTTCCAGAAATTCTCTCAGTCAAAGAAGAAGCATGGATGTTGTTCTTCGATGGCTCATCCAATCCCATCACCAATACTAGAGGAGCGGGTATAATACTGGTATCCCCTGCTGGGGAAGTTTTTTCATACTCTTTCAAGCTAGACTTCCCCTGCACCAACAACTCAGCCGAATACGAAGCCTTCCTCATAGGATTGTCACTAGCTAAACAAGCTGGGGCCACACGTTTGGATATAAGAGGGGATTCTAAACTTCTCATCAACTAGGTGAACGGGATTTACGCATTGAAAGAGCTAACGCTGGAACCATATAGAACTGAAGCACAGAGATTACTGAATTACTTCGCCGATGCAACTATCACACACATTGGCCTAAGAGGTAATAGGCATGCCGACTGCCTGGCTATACTGGCGTCAAGACTACAGTTCGAAGGATCCGAAGAAAGCCTAACAGTGAGGAAATGAACCATAGCTTCAACGTGTCTTTCACAAGCTGAGAAGACCGAAGACGATGACTGGAGGGCCCCTATCATCCAAGAACTCAACAACTCACTTTTCCAAGGGAAAGTCGGTCTCAATACTTTGCAAAACTTCTTTGTGATTCAAAGTGTTATGTATCATCGAAACCCGGATAGCTCCCTGTCAAGGTGTCTCGGAAAGGAAGAAGCACAGCAGCAACTTGAACATGTCCATACCGAAGTCTGTGGAATCAAATCAGTGGTAACTCTCTACCTCCGCCTACAACGGCTTGGATATTTTTGGCCGGAAATGGAAGCCCAATCTCGATTGCTCCAGAAGACGTGCCCCAATTTCTAGGCACCCCCATGTCAAACAGAAGTCCTTAACATCAACTATTCTAGGGACTGGCAAGAGCCATACATCAGTTTCCTACGCGATGGCATTCTCCCTACCGACAAAGAAGATGCATCCAAGTTAAAACAAAAGTCCAAGAGATTTGTGTTTCACATGGGGTTTTATATCGCAAGAGTTTCGGGGGAAGTCTACTACGGTGTTTAGGCGATACAGAAGTACCAATTATATTAATAGAAGTACACGATGGCGAACACCAAGGGAAACACAAGTTGTTCCTGAAGATGCATGAGAAGTACTACTGGCCAACCATGGAAGATGACGCAACCACTTTTGTCCAGAATTGTCGTGAATGTCAGGTCCACGAAAATCTCATCCACGCACCCCCAACACCCCTACACTCAATAAGTAGCATGTGACCCTTTTATAGATGGGGACTCGACATCATTGGAAAAATCAACCCACCGTCCTCGAAACATCACAAATACATAATAACCGCAACCGAGTACTTTACCAAATGGGTTGAAGCGGTCCCGCTGAAAGGAACCACCGGAGCCACAATCGTAGCATTCATCAAGGAACACATCATCTGTCGTTTCGGCGTACCTAAGCATATCATCACCGATAATGGCACACCTTTCTCTAACAAGCAGGTACAAGAATTACTTGAGGGTACGGCATTAAACAAGTCTTCTCCACTATCTACTACCCGTAGGGAAATGGGCAAGCCGAAAGCACCAACAAGACTTTGATCCGGATCCTTAGCCGAACAGTACACGACAATCCCAGGACTTGGCATGAGCAACTGCGAATGGCTCTATGGGCATACAGAATATCTCCTAGAAGCTCCACTGGCATGTCTCCATACCCTCTTGTCTATGTCACAGATGCAATTCTCCCGGCAGAAATCAAAATTCCATCTGCCCGAATCGCCGCCGCAAGTAGACCTCAATGGAGTGAAGCCGAGACACTGAACGCCAGAATAACAGAACTAGACACTATAGAATCTAGAAGATCTAGGGCGGAAGAACATGCACAAGCATACAAAAACAAGATTTCTAGGGCATACAACAGCACCGTGAAGCCTAAAGTTTTTAAAAAGGGAGATTTGGTGATGAAAACTGCCAAGCACATTCAGCAATATGTATCGGCGCCAAAGTTTTTTCCCAAATGGGAAGGGCCATACATAATCACCAAGGCATACGACATCGGGTACTACAATATTATCAAAGAAGATGGAGGAAAACTAGAGGCAGTCATCAACGGAAAATGGCTCAAAGCATACTATGCTTGATTGCTTTCCCGCAACACGCTACATCAAAGTGTACACGCCCAACACTCTTTTTGCTTATGTTTTTCCTTACCTATTATCAAAAATTCCATACAGCCCAACAGATTAATAAAAATTCCTTTATTCATTCAAAATCTTTTTAAAAATCTTGCAACACAAATCAGAAATTCCCATCTAGTAAATCATAATCCCTAAAAAACATCATCTTCAATCGACTATGATATCTCTCAGTCCTACTCTTCAAATCTCGAGTTAACCCTTCGATCCTCTGAGACTCCATGGCCAAAGCTTTATCCTCTCCCAGAATGGCTTTGGTGGCAGGAATCACACCAGCAAGAATACCAGCTCTGTCGATTTTCACAATATCAAGACGATGCCGCAACTAGCTGATGTTGACCTCCAAGGACTCACAGGTAGCCACCATGCTCTCCCATCTCTGAATTTCCGGATCTGCAACAGCACGAATGGATGTACTCTCCATTTCAATGATCATTGGCAGAAGGCAATTCACTACAGGAACCAAGGCAGACGAACAATATTTCACTACGCTCCTAGTAACAATATGGCCATACGTCTTCCATATCCTTATGTAAAGAGTCACGAACTCTTTTCTCACCAGGAAACCACCAACGTTCCGTTATTTAAAAGAGAGGCACCTCATACGAGTCCCAAACGACAAACCCACGTTGGGGTATTCGTGACAAGAAATCCCTAAATCATCATTCTCCAAATCTGCAGCAGCCAATGGAGTTGGGTTTGAAGGCATGGGAGCAACTATATTATCCTCATCGATAACAGTAACACATGCTCCAATGGGATATCGTTATACGGAAGAAGAATTTCTTATTCATCAATGAACAAACGATGAAGTAAACACCGATCAGCAGAAAAAAAAGGAACATACCGGTATGATCTTCTTGACCCGCATAACTCTAGTTGGGATGCTTTCGTAAGAGTCGGATCTTGCGTCTTTACCCGGAGAATCTGGACGATTGGAGGATGATTCATCTCTGGGCGACATAACAAAGAAGGAAAAGAGCTCAATAAGAAGAACCTTTTATCAAAAGGGAGATGGTGTAGTTATGCTGAAAATGAATGCGGAATCCTAAAAAAGGAAAAGAAGTAATGAGGAACATAACGCTTTTGGATTTTTAGCATGAATGGTTCCCTAATTAAAAGCCGTGTGCGAAGAAAAGTCAAAACGGCTTCCCAACTTTCCGCTGGTCCCACCAATCGCGCCGACCTGTTAATGCCACCCAAGCTGCACCAGCTATCACGTCCATCTTCCACCGGCTCCACCAACTAGCACACCAGCTTCTCAAGTCCCACCAGCTAGCATGCTCAATTTCCCAATTCGCGCCAGCTACTCAATGCTTCCCAACTTCCCGTTTCCGCCAATTTTTGCCAACCTCCCGCTTCATGCAAAAACTGCCAAAGACAAGGATTACGAATCCAGTTCGCATCTCAGAAAAAGGTCAGATAAATCTCCTCACTTCTCTTTCAGATTTTGTCTTAGCACTATCTTATGCTTACCTCGCAACAAAGCTCCTATTCCGAGCTAAGTAGGGGACTCAATGTTGATGGTGGATTTTAGACAAGGGGTAAAATCGTAAAACCCCATGACCTAATGTTGCCCGTAACTCATTAACTGAGAGCATTTAATTCAGGTGTAAATAATTAATAGGGGTATTTTTTTAAAATACCGGATTAGGGTTTTCGACACAGAACCCTAATTTCAAACCAAGCCGCATACTGCGCACCATGGAAACGATGCTAAAACAAAGCCGCATACTGCGCACCATGGAAATGACGCCAAAACCAAGCCGCATACTGCGCACCATGGCAACTGCACCAAACAAAAGCCGCATACTGGGTACCATGGCAACGACGCCAAAACCAAGCCGCATATTGCGCACCATGGCAACGACGCCAAAACCAAGCCGCATACTGCGCACCATGGGAACGACACCAAAACCAAACCACATACTGCACCCATGGGCAACCATGCCAAACTAAGTCGCTATGCCGTTTGGTACATGCCAAAAATAGCGCCCTAGGCTTGCAAACCGTGCAACTATGTCAACTTGGACGTGCGTGCCATTGGCATAGGAAACTTAAACGACGTCATGATAAAGGTTGGGAAACCGACGACGATTCTGATTATGGTGAGTCTGAAGATGAAGACGATGATGATTGTGTTGAAAGGGACCAACCTTTGGAGATATTTGATGACGTTAGTGTAGTTGACTCAACTCTTGATCTTTATAATGATCAAACACCTATTCAAAAGGTACATGAGGATGATGAAACTAATATTTTTCAGAATTTTGCAACATGGTTTGAGTCTTATGAAGAGGAGTATGTTGAGAATGTGACCGTTATGACCAATATTATGGAAGACCCAATTGAACTTGTGAATGATTATAATGATGATGTTTATGTCGAGACTCCGGTTAAGGCAGAAACGGATGAAGAATGGTTGCAAGGTTTGATAGAGGACCATGATAGACAAGAGGTGAATAGTTCACTTGAATTTTTCAAGGATGAAGAGGATTTCGTTCTACAAGAAATTGTGCGATATTTGTCTAACCCTTTGCATATTGTTTCTTCTCCTTTACCTCGTATTGGTTTGAATATATGTGCTTCGAAAACATTGTTATATGACTTTGTTTCTCGATATCCGCTATTAGAGAAAATTGATTCTCATACTATGCAGGTTTTGGAACAAGAAACCGTGGAAGTACCCGATTTCTATATTCTTTACCCACTTCCAAGTGTGGACAAGAATAAGTGTGGGGGAAGCTTTTATCGGTTAATAGCTTCGTTTCTATTTTATATTACTAATATTTGTATGGAGCTATTGTTTGCAAAACAGGTGCTATGGGTGGATCCCCAAATTTTCAGATTGCTAATATATGGGGAATGAATCTTTCAAGAAGCTAAGTCGGGTCGTCGACTTTAAAACAAGCGCTAAGTGGGAGGCAACCCACCGGTTTTGTATCTCTTATCTTTATCATTTTGCTTTTTATTTTATTTTTTGTTTCGTTTATTTATTTTTATTGTTTTCATATCATATTTGCATCCCCATGTTTAATTTCATTAAGTCCATAATCTATCTTAGAAGAGAATTATGACGAATACCTTTTCGTCAGCAAATTTCAGACTGCGCATAGTTCAGTCCAGAGACCATAACTATCAGACCGTTTATCAAAACACTATGAAATGTGGACACTATGTAGAAAACACGTATTTGAACAACTTTTGTGAAATGGAGTTTTTCCAAATTCCTTACCAATTTGCACAGTTTTTGTGTTTTATCTGCTATTACTTCAGAATTCAGAACTTTCGGTTTTACACATTGAGGACAATGTGAAGTTTAAGTGTGGGGGAGCATTTATATGTTTGTATAGTTTTTTTTAGTTTGTTTTATTCCTTAAAAATAAAATCATAAAAATAGAAAAACCAAGAAAAAATTTGTGTTTTTTGAACTCCGAAATCTAGAACCTTGTGCCTTTAGGATGACACCATTAGTGGATGAAACCATTTTGAATGCAGGAGTTGAGGAACCGATTAACTAAAAGGGATGAACATAGCTCAGAAATCACAATTAACATGATAATTGTTACCATATCTCGGAATATCACCATATCGCATTCTATTTTTTTTATTTTTCCATATTTATCTATTGTTCTCTAAGTGCTTTGGTGGGTCACTAAAAATCGACGTGTTATTACTGCTAGGATGAAATAGAGTGATTGAGTTACTAGAAAAAAAAAATGAAAAAATAAAAAGAAAAAAAAGAGACCGACCAATTATACCAAACGGAATAAAATGACACTTGGAAATAACAGTATGTGTGAAACGTAGTCCCTGTCTCTGTCGCCTAAACAAGCGTGGAATGCAGGATCCAAGGAAACTATCATGTACTTGTTGACAAGAAGCATGCGCTTGGATCCAAAAGATCTAATCATGCTGTCTAAAAAAAATATAAAAAAAGGTGAAAAAGAAAAAGAAAAGAAAGTTTTATTTTGGTTGAATAAAGTCACTCCTGGTTCCCTTGTATATGCCAGTGAGTTGATGTAGGATTCAAACCAGTAGCTCAATCCAATAGGATGTATAGATTCATCTTGGCAGTGACCTTCAGACAGATATGGAAACATCGATCACTTGTGAACATTCGCCAACATCTACATCTATATCCATCTTCTTAATCTTTTCATTGTGATTGTGGTTTGTTAGTTTCCGAGTATTGTAGCTTGTTCGACTATCTAATTAGAGTTTATTTACTAATATATGAATTGAATTTGCAAGGTACCTCCTCCTGTAGTCATTTTGGATTCGTTCATTGATTTGTCACAAATAGACGGAGTTGGAAATATAGGTTTTGTAGGTAGACCTCTTGTAAACCTTCACGAGACTATAACTCGTCCACTAGGGACACCTAGGAGTTTAAAGGCTTGTTATTTATGCTAAAATTAACCGTAGCCTCGACGTCACGGAGTTGTTGTATTTGTATTTTTATTTTGTTTGATTTGCTCGAGGACTAGCAAAGTCTAAGTGTGGGGGAATTTGATAGGTGTAGAATACACCGTATTTTCTATGTAGAGTTTATGCTTTCTTTGCTATTTTTCTTGTGAATTATGTATCTTATATTCGCTTTTGAGTTTATTAGGTGCTCTGGAGTCATACGGAAGAAAAGGAGAGGAAATCATTGAATTTGAGTTGAAAGGGCAAAGCTGTCATTTTATAGAATAACTCTATCTGGAGCCCTGTAATGGTTAAGGGGCAGCTCTCTGGAGGAATACTAAACAAAGTCCAACATAGGATAAGGGGAAACTCTATTTGAAGGAGTACTAAATACAGATAAGATATGGATAAGGGGCTGGGAACTTTGGTTAACCCTTATCAGAAGTGACCGGCTCCCAGAATCAGTCCCCATTTATAACCTAACCCTATACACGAGAGTTTATTCTCTCGTTCTTTATTTTCTCATAAGCAGTGTTGCTGCTGCTGTGAAACCGTTCGATAAGAGAATTAAATTTGTCGAATCATGGTCAAACTGGGAGAAGAAATGGAATCAGTTGGTGGTGATATGAGAAATGGGTGAGTGTGATGCAATTTCGTTGAGATGATGGGATTCGAAGCTGGATTGATGCAAAATTAGGGTCTTGATGGAATTGAAGAAATTGAAGCTGCTGAGTGTTGAAATTGTTGATAGCAGAGATGGGTTCAAATCTGGGAGCTGTAAAATGGGTTAGAGGATGATGAATCTCTGAAGAACATGGAGCAGATGGGTTTGTGGTGGTGTTCTTGGAGATGCTACTGTTGAGAGAAATTAAGTCAATGGTGGTAGCAGATTTTGAGTTCTGAAATGTTATTAATGAATGGGTTTTGTTGAATTGCTTACAGGGAAGGAGCAGTGACCTTAGGAATTACCCAGCAAGCTTAAAATGGAGTTACCAATATCTGGCACATAAGCTGCTTGTAGAAAAGCTTGACTGAGATGGTTGAGATGATAATATGCAGGGAGTTTTGCTGTTGCTATGATCATGGTGGTGGTTATGAGCTACAATGAGATTGCAGGAACATATGAAGCTGTAGATTGAAATGCAGTGGTGGGTGTTGGAGCCATTGAATTAGATTGTTGGATGAATATTAGGGCTTGACTAAGAGTGAGAAGCTAATGATTCTGTAACTGTAGTTGAATATGGAACTGGTGGAAAGAGTTTGCACTACAAAGAATGTTGCAGTGGAAGTGGAGTTGGTCTTGAGTGAATGGTTGGACCTGAAATAATGAAGCTACAATGTAGAGAAAGTGCAGGTGGTAAAACTGATAATTGAGTGCAACTGAAGTTCATGGGCACTGTTGAGAAGAAGTCATAGAAAGAATGTGGCTTGTGCTGAGAAACTACAGATGGATTTGTACAATGAGCCTGAAGCTGCGGTATTAGAGATGGGTAAATGGATAAGCTGTGTTGGGTTGGCATAAATCGAGTGGCTGTCAGCGAGTTCAATGGAGGAGCAGAATCAGGTTGAAATGGCTTGGTGGTGCTGGTTCAAAGGGATTGCAGGTGGTGTTTGAGCTACAGAATGGAAGCTCAGTAGGTTCTGTGGTTGATTATTGCTGAGATGGGTCTGATGATGGTCAGGAGATATTGGTGATGGATGTATAGGAGGTGGTACAGATGTGTTGCTCAGAAAATGTTTAATGGTGGTTGTTGCTCAGAAAATGTTCTTGAAGTGTGCATGATTGGTGGATTGAACTGATGATTGAATGGGAGATGGAGATGATGGCTAGAGACAGAGTTAAGAGCTACAAGAATGTTGCAGGGTAGAAGACTCAGCCATCATGGATGAGCGTAATCAGGCCAGTGCAACAGCTTTGGTCAAAACCAGTCAGCCGAGTTAGCTAGCTGACTCGGTTCTGACTAGACCTAGCTGACTCAGTAACTGAGCTTGACCTTGACTTATCTGACTAACGAGGACTGTTATCTTGACCGTTGACTTTAACGGTGGACTGACAGAATATTTCGTCGACGGAGAAGAAGATTTCGGTGACCGGCGACAACTTTTCGGTGCCGGATTCCGGCCAATTTCCGGCCAAAAACCCAGTTTTCCGGAGACGAATTTTGGGACATATTTTCTACACGGGTTTTCACACATGGGCTTGGTGGACCACTTGGAGATGGACTTTGAGAAGACCTAATTTTGGAAGGAGCATCCTTTATGGAAATTGAGAAACATATAAAAGAGAATAACCTAATCTTTTATATGATATCTCTTCTACTACTTTGTTCTAGGGTTTAGAAACATGTCATGGTTTCTTCTTCTTCTTGTTATGAACTCCTTGAATATGAGTACTTAATTTTATTATTGGTTATGGAATAATTGGATTTCACATAATATGGTTTTTGATATGATAAATTAGTTTTGTCTCCATATTTTATCGATTATGATTCACAATTAATATTGTTATATGATTTGAATGCTTGTTTGATCGAGTCGCGAATCGGTTGAGTTTGTTTTCATCTCTATTGCTAGATTAGGGTTTGTTATACGTAAAAGTGATAGATTCCTGATTGCAAGTAGCATAAATATGATTATAGTTTGTAGTAATATATTCTTATGATCATATGTGAATTATAACCTTTGTTAAATTGAATTAGTGCGTTTTCCACGTTCGATTGCTTTGATTGGCCTGATTTCATAGAACTTAATGCATCTAGGGAATTAAACTTGATTAGTGCTTTTACACGTTAGGTTGTTCTTTAAGATAGAACTCATATTCGCATCTTTTAATGTGTTTGTTGATGACAAAAGGAGATTAGCGGGATATTCTTGCGATCAAGATATTCTAGGGCTTTTGATAAAAGTTGAAATTACAATATCAATTCTAGTTATTGTGAAGAAAACATATTTGTGAATGAAGATGAATCCTTAACCAATATTCTCAATACTTTGATTTGTTTACTTTTACTTTATTTTTAGTTTCATAAAAATCAGAAAACTCCCGGTATTTTATATAGGAAACCGAAACAACTTGACAACCAAGACCTCTCTGTGGGATCGATCCTTTCTTGCCCTTGCTATATTTATATTTTGAGTAATAAGAAAGTGTAATTATTTTTGACGCATACGACAGCGATCAACACCTCTGTGCCAATGGCAAATCATGCCAGCTACACCAACCACACCAAAGCATGCCAATCATGCTAACCGCACCTCCGTGCCAATGGAAAATCATGCCATCCACACCTACCGCGCCATGCCAAACGCACCTCGCCATGGCCCCATGTCGCGCCACCATACTTCCCTTCACTACGCGGCTATCAAAACGAAGGCGTGCAACAATCAACGGTTGCCCTTCAATCCCAAGAGAAAATCCTGGCCGTCTAAGGTTAACAAATGACCTTTGCCCCCAAAACCCTAGCTTGGTCACGCACCTAGCCCAAGCTAGCCACGCCATGCACCTATGGCAAACCCTTGGCCCCACATGCCAAGCCAAAACCGCACCTAGCCCAAGCTAGTCACGCCATGCGCCTATGGCGAACCCTTGGCCCCACATGCCAAGACAAAACCGCACCTAGCCCAAGTTAGTCACGCCATGCGCCTATGGAAAACCCTTGGCCCCACATGCCAAGACAAAACCGCACCTAGCCCAAGCTAGTCACGCCATGCGCCTATGGCAAACCCTTGGCCCCACTTGCTAAGCCAAAACCGCATCTAGCCCAAGCTAGTCACGCCATGCGCCTATGGAAAACCCTTGGCCCCACATGCCAAGACAAAACCGCACCTAGCCCAAGCTAGTCACTCCATGCGCCTATGGAAAACCCTTGGCCCCACATGCCAAGCCAAAACCGCACCTAGCCCAAGCTAGTCACTCCATGCGCCTATGGAAAACCCTTGGCCCCACATGCCAAGCCAAAACCGCACCTAGCCCAAGCTAGCCACGCCATGCGCCTATGGAAAACCCTTGGCCCCACATGCCAAACCAAACCTAGACAAGCTAGCTACGCCATGCTAAATGCACTTTGCCTTGGGCCTAGCCATGCTAGTCACATCATTCCAAGCCAAACGCACTTGCCATGGCCCTAGCCACGCCATATGCCCATGGAAAACCCTTGGCCCCATATGCCAAGCTAAAATTGCACCTATCCAAAGCGAGCCACGCCCAAGGAGAACCTTTGGCCCCACATGCCAAGTATAACCTAGCCGCGCCACCCTGTTGGCCTTCCCTACGTGGCCACCAAATCGAAGGCGTGCAACAAACAACGATTGCCCTTCAATCCCAGGAGAAAATCCTAGCCATCAAAGGTTACTAGACAACACATGGTAACCTTTGGCCCGAAAACCTAAGTTTGTCCATGCCAAACCATGCCATGCCAACCTAGCCGCGCTACCACGTTGGCCCTCACTACGCGGCTACCAAAACGAAGGCGTGAAACAATCAACGGTTTCCCCTCCTCTCAAGATGTAAAATTTCGACCGTCGAAGGTCACCGGGCTAGCAAGTTTCCCGAGATTGACTTTCCAAGCCACAACAACATGCTACATGTTTTCCAAAAACATTGGAGACATCAGCACAAACTGGGGGATCCTCTTTGGGTATTGGTTTGGCGGTTTACATCGTGCGGCGTACACTACGCCCGTCATAAGGAAGTGTCATAAGGGTGAGGCGGTTAGTAAATACGGGAAGTTATGTGTGAAACGTTCATGGGACATAAAGCACATGCGTTAAAAAAATTTATGGGACATCAATTCCATAACTTTAGCAGTTTCATGAAAACCAGTTTCATGCGTTAACCACTTTATAGAACATCAATTCCATGCATACGGTTATCACCTCCTCCCATTTACTTCCCCACTCCTTAATGAGACCATGGTACGTTTTTACTCCAACTTGTATAAATAGGTCTTACCTATTTCCATTGAACAACAAGTTCATACGGGAGATAAAACACTCAGAAATACTTACTTGCTAGCTCACCTTGTTAGTTATCTCACTTTTCTGATAACAAGTCGTAGTAACCCAACTACTCTTCCAGAATCAACTATTCTGGTCTCACCACTTTCCTTGCTTCCCTCCCCAAAACCAACCCATTCTCCTCCACTTTGTGACTGAAGCAAGTATGGAACAACCATTTCTTGGTTTAGGCCGGACTTGTACAGATTGATCTCTCGAATCTAAAGTACTCCATTGCAGTACATTGTTTAGGGTTTAAATTTTTTTCTCACCTGTACACCCGCAATTACCGAAATCAACAGAAATCATTTTCACCTAAAAACAATGTTATAAGATAGAAGATCAAATCTTAAACAATAGTATAGATTGACGGTTAGAAATTAATCGATGTCATTTGATGATTGCACTTCCCAAAATTCCTCCCCGTTGTCGAAACAAATTCTTCTTTAGCCATATCCACCATTAACAAGCTTGAGAAAAACCTTGACCTGGGTTTTTATTAAAAATCCATTTGATGTCGTCGTTTGTTTATTTTAACAATACTCGCAGAAGATAATCCAAATCCATCAAAGAAAAAACATCATCTTAGATATGTCTCCCTCTGACCACTACTTAAACCTGAATTGGCAGAATCATTCACAATCATAAGAACAAATCTTCCAAATCAAACATCTTTGAAAAATGAAAATTACTTAGACCCACTGGACGATTCTTCTAATTTTTACAACTCTTTATCTATAATAACAAATTGCTTATCCTAAATTCAATTTAAGGATCTGCAAAAAAAAAAAAAAAAAAAAAAAATCCAATGAACTGTGAAATTAGGTTAGTGAAATAAATTTAGATTCTTTTTTTTAGAGATCATGGATGATGTTTGTTTCGGTGGATGGATGACGAATCACAGAGAGGTTTGTATTGATTTAATTTCGGTAGACTATTTTGATCCCAAATCAAGAGAGACGGAGCTAGGGAGGTGATGAAGGTATCGGTTTCCAATTTTATTATTTATTCATGCGCATATGTGTATTACACGTGCTCTCTAAACTGCTCTGTTATGGCACATCCAAGTTAAAGGAGGTTTTGCAAATTAGTGATTTAAAAAGGGGTAATGTAAATTAGGTATTTTATTTGGGGGGAAACACAAAATTCCTCGTGTATAATTTTGTTGTTTTCATATAAATGCGTTGATATGTGTGTAATTGAGATTTATGTGTAGTTTCGTTTATGTTTTCCTTGTTGGGTGACATGGTTTAACGTATAATTTTATGTTGATTATGTTAGAAATATGGGTAGAATATAATTATATGTTGCAAAAAAAAAAAAGCAACAATACTCACTTAACAACTATCAGCAGCTAAAATATTTTGTTTGTCAATATATTATAATCGACAAGTTCCTCAGCAAGCACATCGTCGAAAGGGAGCCCTGCGTAAGAGAGATGTGTCTACTGAAGAAGTATACAACATGAACTAACTTTGACCGCCAAAACTAGATGTTACTATTGTGATTATTGCAATGAATTCTTGGCTCTTGTATTCCTATAGTTGTGTTTATTAAAGGCTCCCCATCCTAACCGGACATGTACATGTTATTCAAACAATTTGAACAAGGGTATTATCTCAGAAAGTCTGGTAAGAATCTGAATAATATATCTATGTGGAATCTTAATTTCCTCTTCACATGTCTAGAAATCAATATATTTATTTGATAGTAGACCAATGTACTAATGAATTCAAGCATTCGAAAAATGTTATTATTGACGATAGCATGTCAAATGTGGATTCATTTATTAGTACTTTGGGTTCAATGTATAGTCAAACATAGCCTCACTCCTGAACCATTCTTTAGCGTTGTACTTTCTTACGTTCGTCTATATATATTTGGCATAGACTATATAAATATATGATATTGTGTACCGATCATTGCCGCCAAAGATTTTGAATTGGATGATTCAAATGAATTTTGTGGTATGTCAGAAGATGAAGAATTATGACGTTGGTAAAAAGAGCATTGTAACTCACAAAGTTGATTTACACTTATTTGTTCCACAGTATCTTGGAAAAATGAATTATTAAATATTCATCATGATTTTATCTCTCACCAAGACAGTCATATTTTCAAGTATATTTGAAGGCTGAAATATTCCCCCAATTATTTATTTATTTTATTTTATTTGTGCTGCATAACAAACTTCCTATTAAGGATTTACTCATTTGAAGGGGTATGCAGTAGGTAGAGAGTGGTTGTGTGTTTTGCAATGAGTTGGAACTTTCAAAATATTTTTTTATTCATTGTTCCTTTACTCAAAAGGGTATGAGACTATTTTAGGAAGAGTTATTTTGTAAAAAGGTCGTAAGTTTATGGCTAAATTAGGGTCTGGATCGTGAAACATGCATTTGATGCATTAGGGTCGTAGACTGATAAGAGGCCATTAGGAAACCGTTAGTTGATTTTTAAAATTCACCAAAGGTACTGACTGTTAGTCGACTTGGGCTGACTGTTTGAGTATAGTCAAAATATACAATTCTTTAGTCCTTTTACGTATTCTTCCCATATTAACATCTTTCTTCTCCTCGTTCAATCTTAGATTCTTAATGTTATCTATAATTGTGCTACTGCAGATCTATGATTTTTGTCTTCAAATGTAATTGAACATGATGGGAAGTGAAAAGGGAAAAAGAATAATGATCGATTTAGAGAGGGAGTAAACCAGTTTGGATTGAATATGACTCTAGCCCAAGTTTCCTAATCACCTATAACAACAACATCTTTAGTATTGTTTTTGCATTAGATGATGAAATCAAGGTGTAAAGAGAGACAACATAGTGGAAGAACACAGCTTAACAGAGAGACTACATATTGTTTCTGATTTTTAAGGCAAAGTCTAAGACCTTTAGTTTGAGTTTAATTAAAAACTCCAATGTTAGAAAACAAAACTCAAGCTTCTCCATCATCTTCTTACTTCTTCAATTCAGAGACTTAAACTATAAATCCTCCTATCTCGAAACCCCAAAACTTCAAGCATATTTAAAACCCTATATATCTTAAGAACTAGTTAACCAGATTCGTAGTAATACATACACATGTAAGTGTACATATTATGGTGTGCAAAATAGTATGTTGTAGCCTTGTAGGGGTTCTCAAATCTCTACTAGTTTTTAGTTTTCCTTTTCAAAAATGCACTCGAAGTGTTCGATGAAATGTCACTAGTATTTCTTGTTCAGTTTCTAACAGATATTAGGATATAATGTCATTTGATTATTTTACAAGGGTATTTTAGCAAATAAATCAGACAGTCAAAGTCAGTCTACGACCCTAATGCATTAAGTGCATGTTATACGACCTAAACCCTAATTAGGTCATAAACTTAAGACCCATTTACAAAATAACTCTTTTAGGAATGAATTAAACTTTGCCTATGACCTTCCCTCCTAGAAGAAGAATCGCTTACGTTTTTAGCATACAAAAGACTTGAAAAAGTTGCAAAAACAGTAATGGGCTTTAATTCCAGCTATGATTGTATGGTCCATTGGGTTGAAGAGAAATGCTAGGGTCTTCTCGGATAAGAAAATGGAGCTTCCTTAGATAATTGCCAAAGCTAAATTACGGTTCTTTTCATGGGCTTTATGTTTTCTTGAGTTTCAACAGGTTTTATTTTATGCGGTCATCACTAACCGGAAAGCTATGTACTTTCAACCTCCTTAGTTTCGGTACATAGCTTATACATCCCATATATGGTGCTTTATTCCTGCTTGTTGTGCCGTTTGTCGATTAGATTAGTACAACATGACCCACAGAGTTGCAGTGATATGTTTATGCTATGCCAGGCGGCGGCAAGTTGTGCTCAAAATGTCAGTGTCTTGTAATGTGTTGTGCGACCTATCTAGGGACGAACCAATTGGTGTGGACCAATTGGTGGACCTGTTCCTCCACCACAGTATTGGTAGAGGCTATGGGTTTTAATCTGCTAGTGGGAGCTTAATATGTTAATCTAACGGCGGAGAGTCTTGATCCGCCTTTAGCCTTTTCGATGTGCTATACTAGTGTGGTCATGACACATTTTATACCTCTAGGTGCCACGTACTGGATAAAAAAAGGGAGTATCAACTGTCAAGTAGCTTCCGTGAGATACCACCCAGTAGCCTGTCACCTACCACAAATTTGACTGTTTGTTGTTGTCCATACTCACCGGTCAAAAGGTGCTGAATGCACACTAAGTGACATCCTCTTTGACTAGTGGACGAGCTGTACCGACTCCGTCTTGTTTTTCAAATATCATTTCCCTTTACTGTTTAACGATCTTAATCATTAAATAGCTATAAAAATGGAAATTCCATCCATATGGTAAAATTTACCATCTTTTCGATTTCGATCAGAGTTTAATAGAGTATTTTTTGTCATGCTATACATGTCTCCCTCAAAGCTACCCGAAGTTTAATTTTACCTGTGTGTTTGCGCATGCATGCACACTATGTGGTAGCTAAGCTAATTAACTTTAATTTCCACCTAACAGCCAAAGTTAACCTTGAACATAACATGTATATGACACTGTCATTGAACATTCATAATGCAACATAGCAAGATCATACTATATCAACCGAGTTAGCAGGCGAACGGAATCAAGAAAGAAAAGAAATGAGTGGACTCAAAATCCAACTAGTTCTCCTTTACTCTAGCTTCGGTTTGCTATTATTTTTCGCCCATTGTCTAAGTTTGGAGAGTGAATCGGCTTTTTCAATAGTGAGTCACGAGTTGGACCATGGGTTCGTAACAACAGAAGAAAGATTAGTGGAAATTTTTGAGAAATGGAGGGAGAAACATGGGAAAGTATACAAACATGAAGAGGAAAAAGAAATGAGATTGAAGAGTTTTAAGAAAAATCTCAATTACATAATGGAGAGGAATCGGAAGAATAAGAAGAGTGATATAGGCCAACATGAAGTGGGGTTAAATGTGTTTGCGGATATGACTAATGAAGAATTTAGACAAACTTATTTGCCTTCTTCAAAGCTAATATCAAAGCGTACTAAAGAAAATAATCCAGACAGTGGCATGACGAATTGCGATGCTCCAGCTTTTATGGATTGGAGGAAGAAAGGAGTTGTTACTCCTGTTAAAAATCAACGCCAATGCGGTAAATAGTGTACTACTGATCATGAGTTTCATACATTTTTATGTATTATTCTCTTTATATGCAATTGTTATGTATAATATGGTAGCATGTATAATCTAACCTTCAAATAACGGATTATAAATAAATTTACGCAGGGAGTTATTGGGCGTTTTCGTCAACTGGCGCGATGGAGGGAATAAATGCAATAGTTACGGGAGAACTTATCAGCATTTCAGAACAGGAACTTGTAGATTGTGATACAAGTTGCGAGGGATGCAACGGAGGGAACATGGACTATGCATTTGAGTTTGTTATCAATAACGGCGGTATTGATACCGAATCTGATTACCCTTACACCGCCAAGGATGGTACTTGTAATATTACCAAGGTATCCAATTTTTATTAATGCTGTTTAGAAACATTAATTTGAGTTTTGATAGTAATACTTGGCTTAAGAATTCTTAAGCCAGAAAATAACTCCAAAACTACCTTGCCAAAAGCATCAATATGCGCGTAGTTTGTTTTTTGACATCCGAACCTGGACTATGCATTTTATCACTCATTCATTCACTTGCCACCAATAATTAGTGTTATGGTTAAATGAACCTTTTCTTGCTAATTAATCAGTTTATGTTTTTGCTTAGGAGGAAAAGAAAGCGGTAACAATTGACGGGTACAGAGATGTAGCTCCTGAAGAAAATGCTCTCTTTTGTTCCGTTGCTAACCAGCCTATTAGGGTGGCAATTGTTGCTTCTTCATTGGATTTTCAACTCTACACCGGGGTATGTATAAATCATCATATAAGAATCTTCAAACCAAAATAAAGGAAAAGTTTTTTTCATATATACTCCCTCCGTCCCAAATTAGATGAGCTAGTTCTAGTTTGCACAATTTTTAAGGCAAGGAGAAAAGGGGAGTATATTTAAGTATTTTTTACAATTATACCCTTATGGATAATAACTAATAAAACTTAGAAATGATTTATCTCTTAAACTATGCGACGGTTTTTTGTAAACTTTATACCGTTGAAAAGCATTTTAAAACACCTACGCAACGAATATAAACATGGCTATCAAATTATACATATTTCTTATAGTAACAATAATCAATTAAAATGATAGTTTTAGAAATACCCCATTGATTAGCCAAATAGTTCATCTATTTTGGGACAAAATAAAGAACCAACTAGCTCATCTAATTTGGGACGGAGGGAGTATCACTGTAAAATATTCTCAGGGAGTTTATGATGGAGACTGCTCGAGCAATCCGAAAGACTTGGACCATGGAATTTTAATCGTCGGTTATGGTTCGAAAGACGATCAAGATTATTGGATTGTAAAGAACTCATGGGGTACAAAATGGGGTATGGAAGGATATGTATACATAAAAAGGAATACGGATTTAGAATACGGTGTCTGTGCCATCAATGCACAGGCTTCTTATCCAACAAAAACTGGTGTTTCTCCTTCTCCATTTCCTAGTCCTATTAATCCTCCACCCCCACCCCCACCTCCGAGTCCATCCCCAAACCAATGTGGTGATCATATTGCCTATTGTCAAAGTGGTGAAACTTGCTGCTGCATTTTGAAATTTTACGGTGTTTGTTTTGTCTACGGTTGCTGTGGGTATGAGAATGGAGTGTGTTGCCCGGGATCCACCTTTTGCTGTCCCCAGGATTTTCCGGTTTGTGATATCGAATACGGAGTCTGTCTTCAGGTATGATCAATTACAAAAAAGTAAATCTCAATACTATTAATCCTCCACCTAATTTGCAAAATTATAACAGAAGTTTAATGGTTCGTCTAATAAATCCTATTTAAAAGAATACGAGATAACATCTTCATTCATTCTTTATTTGTTTTACTTTTTTTTTTCTCAAGAACTACGGGGACTCTTTGGGAGTAGCAGCCAAGAGAAGGAAAATGGCGAAACACAAGTTTCCGTGGACAAAGTGTGAAGGAAACTACGAGGAACCCCAACCACTTGATTTTATATGGAATAGAAGAAATCAATTTGCTGCAACTCTCTAGATTGGCGAAGTTGAAACTTCTTACGTTTCTAATTTGTTAATTAATAATGTAATTCGGCAATTATTCATAAGTTACGATCATCATTAAGCTTTATGCACAGGCATATCTTTGGCTTCTTTGCTATTTCAATTAAATACTCTAGAATCCCTATAATTTAATCCGCGATAAATTAATAATCACGATAAATTGATAAATTTTGCTGGTCCTAAATCGGGATCAACGTGCTAAATTTTGTAATAATTCGCTAAATTTATAAAATAATATTTATTTTAGCTTTCTACAGGTCCCATCTAATATATAAATTAATAATAATTCTTCAATTTATATAAATTTAGTTTTACATTTATGCTAATTTGGTAAAGAATGATTTAATCGTGATTTGGTTTTTATTAAAACTGATGTCACATTGAATTTCATCTTGGATTTTTCTTAACAATAGACGAGTTTTTGGTGTTGTCGTTTCGTGATGCAATAGAAACCTATTCAATATATTTGCAGCTTTGATAGCTTCTTTACGGGAAGGTGGCTCTGCAACCACAATTTCATCTTCGACTTCCACATTACCACTTTCGTCTTTTCCTATGACACTCTCAATTATTTATTCGTTAGTCAACGAATCTGAAATAATATCCTTTTGTGGGCAGTTTAAAAGAAATTCAACATCCATTCCACTGTGATAATTAAATTCATTGATTAAATTTTGCAATTCTCTAGTTCCTTTATTATATAACGCTTCACTTGGATTCTTTGATACAGTGTCATTCATTGAACGAATCTTACAATGACGAAAACAATTAGCAATGGAATAAGATGTATTGGTTCATTTTGTTGATTATTTTTCTTTAGAATTAAAAGATATTTTGATAAACGAATTAATATATAATTTAATAATCATCAATTTATGCGATTATTTAATATCGCGGTAAATTGATAAATTTTGCCGGTCCCGACGCTATTATTTTATAGGGGTTATACTGTATATTCTGGCAAGTCTGAAAAGAACATTTTATAGATTACCAAAATTAAATAAAATGAACATCACATGGGTGGTTCATAGAGAAATTTTATTAAGAAAAATGCGAACATGAAAATTTTCAATCCAAAAACGAAATCAATTTTTTCCTTCTTTAATAGATAATGCTAGGGCCTAGTCTTGAGGTTACAAAATAAACAAATACAAACTTACATGGTTTAAATTGAAGTAACGATTTTGGACAGGAACTCAACCACTCATTCCTAGTAATAAGACCATAGGTTGACGAATCAAAGGTAACAGAATCATAGTAGCAGAATCAGATCAATAACAACCCACCAGCATACATAATGGCAAAAGATATTGGATCGTTAAAACATAGCTCTACTTATGAACTTCAATCGGTGAAACATAATCCAATTCGGTAGAACAAATTTTTTCAATAAAATGAGAATTTTTTTCTCCCAAAAGTATAAAAACATGCCAAATAACCTTTTGTAAGTTAAGTCATCCATAATTAGCGAAAATCAAAACTTGTTGCCTAAGTTATTCCACCTGCAGGAGAAAACCCAATTCGAAGAAGAGACGTGGGCTCCCCTAATTTACAATATTTTTTTTAATTCATCAACAACTATTTTCGTTCAAGGAAGATCATCATCCATATTTCAGTTGAAAAACATCAAATTACAACCACCACAAGTCAAATCTACTCGAACCATAAATGGAAAAAAAGTAAAATAAAATAAAATAAAATTTGAATCACAAACACTAAAATATAGAAATTATAAGAACAAAAAATAAAACAAGAATTAATCATAAATAAGTATAACAAATTGATATTATGAACTGATGATCATCGAAAGAAAAGTGATTTGCTCAAATCTACCCCAAAGGAGCCGATCTGAACAAGAAGCATCATAAATAAAAAGGAATTCTCCTTTCTTAAAGAAATGAGGATGATGGGTGCAATATTTGCACTAGGTTGGAATTGCTCTCTTATTAGTTTTCACATCATTATGTTTTGATTTTGTTTGTTTTTTATTTTCTTAGGTGTCTTGAAGTGGATTCAACCAAAGAAGAAACGATATAATCGAAGAATGATCAAGGGACAAATTGAACTTATTCGAATCCAAGATCTTCGCTCTATCTTGAAGATATTTGAAATACGAATCCAACAGTGAAAGGATAAGGTCATTCGGATATCGGATGAAGAAGTTGTGGACAAAATAAGCTAGAAAGGTGTGAGTTTACAGAGAGATGTTAGACGACAACTCATCACCACAAACTCATCACCACGAGTTAGCCGAAACTAAAGCCTAAAACCGATTTTCAAAGAGTCTATAGGAGAATGTATGGCTATAAATAAACTAATATAGTGAGCCAAACCAGATATTGTTTTGGGACATATTTGGATGCAAAACTGACTTCTATCTTGAGGAAACACTGTCGTGGAAGGATTCTAAAATCCTAGTTTTATGATAGCTTATAAGAGGACCTCTAGTATACAAAGAAGACAATTTTTACATCACCTTCTACACTTGCTACACGTTCTACACAAGAAACCTAGGGTTTATCACGTTAGAGCAAAACCATTATTTTTGTATTTTACATATTCCCTATGGGTTTTAGTAAATCCACGAGTAGGTAACTTTTTCTTATTTGTTAAGGATTGAGTTGGATGTCTTAAATTTTTGAATCAATCTGGCTTATTAGTTTTAATATTAATAATCTCTTTTATCGATTATAATCTACTGTTAATATATCCATGTATGATCATGGACTTGCTTGTTTAAGTTAATTTCAAATTGAATGATCATGTGTTCACATCTAAATCTAGACTAGGTTTGAGATACAAAACTATCGGAGAAATTCAATCACAAGTATCACAATATAGTTGTTAATGACGGGATGTTATCAAGCGATTATGTGTAAAAGATTAACTTAGGTTAATTAGCGTCAGATTGTTTAGAATAACCTTAACTCACGAAAACCATTGCTTTGTTGGGTTAAACTTGAGTGTTTCTTGCGCTAAGTTATTCATTGAGGAGGATTCAAAGTGTATCTCTTTCTCCTTTGATGATACAAGGGGTTTTGTCAAAGTAAGCCTGCGATAAGATGCTTTAGGGTTTTTAATATGAGAAAGATTGAATGTTAAATCTAATCAATTGACGAGCACGTTTGGTGATGAAAGATGAAACCTCTAACCAGTAATTTCTTCCCTTGATCACAATATTTATTTATTTTGTTCTATTTTTATTTAGTATATTTAGTTAAAATTCACAACCCCTCCTTTTGGTTGCATAAGAAGTTGAAAACAAACAACAATCACACAACTTCTCGTGGGAACGATCTTTACTACCGCTACATTACTTATTAGTATTAGCGGGAAATAATTGTTGCACTTACGTCACATATCAAAGTTTCGCACCGGTGCCGGGAGCAGTCGGTAGTTTGTGTTATTATTTACTTTTCTGTTTTTGCATTTAGTTTTCATTCTTAGTTTTAAAATTTTCTTTAGACATAATCTAATTTTCAGGTACAACTATTCATTATTTTTCGCACAATTAGTTACTGATACTCATCACTTGTCTAGAGCAGGAGGTAAGTTCTAAAACTAGTTGTATGCATAATTTATTTATTTAATCAAGATGTATCCTTTTGGGAGTGACACATATGATTCACAAGACCATGCATACTGTGGTGATCAATTTAACTCTCAATTCCTCATTTTTATAACTTTCAACTATATGTAGGATACAATCAAAACCAATCTTTTCGACTATGATGACTATCTTACAAGGCCTTGTGATTATTCTCATTCATCGCAGCAATCTTACCGTAGGTATGTAAGTGAACAATCACAAGGATGGGAGACTTATAATTAGTTTTTTCTAGACGGATGGAGATGGTTAATCAGATTTTTGTTCAACTAAATATAGATCCATATATTTTACTACCATTTTATGTACAACCAAGCATGATTTATGTTTCATCAACTGGACCTTTTTACATAGAGTCTATCCCAAATCCTGATAGTTTTCATGATCATTGGCCCATTCAATGGGATGAAACCTATAAACTTCGTAATAAGAGAAAGTTGTATACATCCAAGTTTGGAGGAGCAATCTTCAAATCAAAATTTTGATAGTTTATTGGCTCTTCTATTCCCGCGATGCAAGAGATGCTTCAAGAAAGAAAGTAATTTTTTGAATTTCAGCTGAAATACTATGAATCATACCAAGAACTTCAACGGAAGATAGACAATATCAAAAAATGCATGAATTTAATTCATGAAGAGCGCGATAAGGAAGAGGTTTTGTTTCAAACTTATTCTAATATTCTCATTCTCATGGATAATAATATAAAGTATGATGATTCCGTGGAAGACTAACCTTTGGAGGATATTGATAATGACGATGCTACTAGCTGAACCCATGATCATAGTCATTGTTCACCTATTCAAAAGGAAGAAGTTGAGTGTAGATTCATTAAAGTTATTGATGGTAAGGTTTATGTTGTGTATGAGAGTAACGACGAATATGATTTCTACTACCCCTAATTCATAGATAGTTGATACCTTGAATGAAAAGTCAACTTAAGGATCACGATAGTGATCAAGACTATAATGATAGTGATGAAGACTATAAGGATCACAATTACTTACTTGGAACATATTTCGATTTTGATGATGAAAACTTGCAGGTATACAAGAAACACATGAAGAATGACTCGTAAATAGTTTGAATAGGAATAATGATATATGAACATCGATGGAATTTTTCAGGAGCACCGAGGATCCCATAATGCGTGAGATCATGCAAGAATTGTCTAGCCCTTTACATGAATATTTCTTTATTGATGATCCTCCCAAACTAGAAGTAGTTTCTCAAAGAGTTGTTAATCCATGTTTTACGAAGGTACCTAATTTTGGGATAGAAATGAATGCTTCTAAAATTCTATCTGGATTCCCCCTTCTACCATATGTATGAATTAGTGTCATCCAGGCTTCCACAAGAGTTTATTTCATATTTTTTTTTTATACATTTCCTGGTGTATAAAGAACTAAGTGTGATGGTGATTTCTATATTATGATGGTTTCACTATTAGTATTGTATGCTAATATTTTTGTGAAACTATTGTTAGAATTGCATATCATTTCCTGGATGGATCGACAAATTTTCAGATTATTGGTATACGAGGTTCCAGAGAGTGAGGCTGAGGATGATAAGCTAAGCGCTACATGGGAGGTAACCCATGAGTTATGAATATTTAAATTCTTAATTACGTTGGAAAATTCAATTTTATATTGAGGATCAAGTTTTAGAAATTTAAAAGACCAACATTCTTAGCCAATACGTCTGCTGGTTTAGTACAAGGTGCTAATTATTAAAATTCTTGCATCGTCTACGAAAGGCAAGTTTTTCGATGAAATATAGTTGGTGTCTCCAATAATAGCAGAAACTATTGTTAAAGCATCCATCTCGAAGATCACATGATGAAGTTCCATTGAATTAGCTTACATCACTGCCTCATGTATTGCATGCCATTCCACCTCTTAAGGAATCAGAAATCCATTTATGTATTTGCATTTGATATACTACATTCTCATACAAAATTCTAAAGTACTAGACCAGTATCAGAATCATTAAGGGACGATTAAAAAAATACAATTAATTTTAACATATGGAATTTTAGGAGGATGCACGTTCTCATTATTAAGAGTCAAGTTTTTCCTTTCTAGGAATACCAATTTTTTAAACCCCATGACTGGAGTAATAGTTTTAGGTTTGTATCAATTTTATAGTTCGCATTGGGTCAGGCTCGACGTCTTCAAAAAAGTGATTACATCGATATTTCCATTACATTGTTACATATCTAGGAACAAAGCCTTTCATTACTATTAATATTTTTCATTTGAAGGAAGAATATTTGTCATATATACAATATGTAAGAGCATTGCTCGGTTCAACCCACAAGTTTTTCTATCTCAAGCTTGTTGTCAATGTTAGGTGATCAAAATTATATCTTGATTTCTAGTCTACTAAGTCAAGTTTCAGATAGGTTACAATTGTAGTTGAGTATCAGAAATCACCGTTGGAGACTGAAGATCAACGAAGACATTTGGATAAAATCAGGTATATGATTTGGCCATTGGATGTTCAAAGGTCCTTCACAATATTAGTTATATGAATTAATTTGTGGATCAATTGAAAATTGCCCATGCAAATGATATTATCAATTGGGAATGTTTCAAACATCATAAGAGAGAAATTTGAACTTACATGAATTTTTACTTAGGGTAGGTTAGCGAACTCAGTTTGCCAACCATAGATATCTGAGATACTGAAATACAGGAAAGTTGGTGAACCAGTTCGCAAACAACAAGTTCAGTTGGGAACAGTTCACGAACCTGGTTGGCGAACCATGGTGAACTGATTTTATAAGTTGGATTAATTGGCTAGCAGTTGGCGAACCCGGTTCACGATCCGAGGTCAACTAATTTTGGCAGTCTAGTAGGGTTTGGGAACCCGGTTCACAAACCATAGCACCCTATTCGTGAACAAGCCCTACGGTTGGCAAACCGTTGTACCAACTGTGCCGATAAAGTTTAGCAGATGCTCAAAGACTTATTATTTTAGTATGTTTCGCATTGCTAGAACTCTCTTAGATACTTCTAAGACTTCATTGATCACTTAAAGACTTATGCGTGTGAACCATGATTAATTTATTATGTGTTTAAATGAATATCAAATAGCTTTTAGTTCTTTGGCTAACTTGCCAAACCGAACAACCATTATAAATGGTTCAGTAACTGAACCTATGTGTATAGTCTTTTATTGTAGTTTGAAGACCTAATTAGTTTGCTTGATTCTTGGGTTATCTTATCTTGAATTCTTAGCTAACACTGGTCTTTGAAAACTATAAATAGAGCATCTTTATCAACTGAGAAAATTAATCCCTGACACTTTGTGTCCTAGTTGATTTTAGAGTCATGAAGACCGATCCGACTATCTTTACCTTGATAGTTTGTGAATCCCGATCTTGCTTTTCTGTTATCGAGGTTTTTCGTAATCTCGTTCAGGAAAGATAGATAGTAATCACAAAGTTCTCTTCATCTCAGACTTTGTGATTCCTCAAGATAGATATCTAAAGACTGATCTTAGTTGATCTTTCGACGATTATTCTTGAGAGGTGGTTAAGAATCCAGGCTGCTCATCGGGAGTCGTAATTTCCGAATTTTTGAGGTTTGATAGATTGTCTATTACAAATAGATTTCCACACATTGATCTTTGATCTAAACGAAAATCAAATAGGCTTATCAGATATAGGCGAATTGGTATATATCAAAAGTTTTCACTTCTGCTGAAGAAACTCTTAGGCTGTGAAGGACATCAGCTAAGGGAATCAAGTACGTAGAACCTTGCAAGGTGTAAGAGACATAAGTAGCGCGACTGTAACTGAATCGGAGGGTGGATTCGGTCTTAACTATATTCCAGTATGAAGTATGACAGTAGGATAGTGTTTGTGGCGGCTTAATACAGTGTGGTCTACAATGATCATTAAGTTGATCTATTTGAAATTGTATTAAGTTTGTCTATACAGGTTGCCGAATGAAAAGTTAGGTGTATTTGGTATACCTTGCATTTTCACAATATGTAAATGAAGAGTATTATCCTTGGAAGATTACTTAATTAAGCTTCAAACTTAAAGTCGGGGTCTTGCTTCTTTATCATCGATCATCTAGTTCCATTTTTCTTTTTTGTTACTCTAATTTTTTCAACTTTTTACTCTAATTTAACTTTTTTTTTTTAACTTTTTACTCTAACTTCTTTGTAGCCTCTTGTGGATCAAAAAAGTCTTTCAGCCGCATCCTTCCATTTCTTTTGATAACTTATGTAATGGAAGTTTGTGTGAGTTTTAGAACAAGTTCAATCAAGCAGTATTTGAACCGGTTCTTTAAAACTCTAGAGACCTTTTTTTTTTTTTTTTTTTATGTTGATCAATAGATGTAACAACTCGAACGGGATGCTCACTATATCCTATAATCCCATTGTCATTCTAAATTTCATTTCTTTTCCATTTTTTAGTTGCCATAAGTTATATTCCTTGATGAATTCAACTTTAATATTCAAGCTCTTCCATGCTAGGGTTGGGTCTTTCTTTGACAGAGATTGGTTGCAATAAAGAAAACGTAAGAAAATACTTAGCTTTTAGAGCTTTAGATCCACTAACTGATTTTGTTAGTGCACAACCTCCGTGATACTGTTTCCAGCAATGCTCTATTGAAACAATATAGAGCATGAATCCCAATTCACCGATAGCCTTGTGTTTGTTGAGCTTGGACCAAGAATTTGGGTACAGACCTTTGTCATCTGGCTTATCCCAATAAAATCTTTTCTGTACTTTGTCCATGTCATTAATAGTTTTATCATGAATCTTGGATATATTCATTTGGTGTAATGGCATTGCATTGAGTATTATATTCACCATGATAAATCTATCATATGATATAAACTTATATCTCCGTTAAGTAAGCATATTTTGCATGTTTTTTTTTTTTTATAAAAAAAGGAAGGAAAAAAGCCCAACTTCTAAACAGAAATATGGAATTTGTACAGTTCGGTGATTATATCATCTCTCAAGTTGAGGTGATTAATCAGTTGCAGTAATTGATAATTTTTCCAGCTACCTAGAGCGATTGATTTATTACAAAATACAGAAATGTTTGATGTTAAAGCATTCTGAAGTCTGGTCACCAAGATAAAAGACATGGCCTTGAAATTAAAAATTTTTGCAGCAGAATTTCCAAAGTAGGTGTTGTTTTTGTATCTTTCAGTTTTCGCACGGGAATACATTCCAATTAGCAGCAGCAGAACCGGTTCCGAGTCGCACATGAATTCGATGTTGTGACCACTCAACTCCGTTGCCTACTGGAAAGCTGCCTCCGCACCATTCAGTTCAAGAAAATCTCTGGAATTCCAACCCGAAGATTCTCCTTTGGCTTCTTTACAAATTCCTGCATCATCAATCAAAGTTAGCGCAAATGCAGAATCAGAAATATCATTGAGCTTAGATATTGCTATGTTTATTATGTATCTCATGAAGCCTGGATAATGCCAACTGTGGGGTTTAGATATTCAAAGTTCTTCGTCATGTAGAGGATTGTAGTACAAATTTAGACTAGGATTGTGATTCTTATGGCTAACATTCAAGTAAGAGTTGATGTAATTGACTATTGCAGTAGCTGTAATATAACTATTTTGATCTTTCTTTCCCAACACTTTATCGCATCTGGCTTTCCAGATGTGCCAAGTTATAATGCTACACAGTTCTGCCCAAGTCATCTCGGATCCATCCTTTTCAGTGGTTGTAAACCAACTATTTATCCATTCATGACAGTCTCTAGCCGTATCCTTAACATATTGCATACTGAAATTTAGATGGCTCCACACTTGGGAGGCAAAATTACAGTCTAAGAACATATGGGTTAGAGTTTCATCATGTTCGTTGCAAAGTAAACAGGTAGTACGAATATTAGGTAACACAACAGCAATTCTCATACTGTTTGGCAAAATAGCATGAGAAACTTTCCATAGAAATATTTTTATAGAAGGAGAAACTCTCAAGTTCCATATTTTATCCCATTTCTCGTCTACCGGTTCTTGGTTAAAGACTGTTATATAGAGATTTGACGCTAAATTTACCATCTTTTGTTAAGTTCCAGGTGGCTTTGTCCTCCCTGTTATCTCTAGGAATTTGAATTTGTTTTATTTTAGTTATTGTTTCTTGATCAAAGCATATCTGAAGTTTTTGATTGTTCCAAGTGTTATCCTGATTTATTAAGTCTTTTACCAAATTTATATCATTAGCTCCTAAATTGGGTTTTTGTAAAGGTGGTTTTTTTCCTGAAATCCAGTAATCAGTCCAGATGTTAATTTTATCACCCCGACCTACCTCCCAGAAGCAGTTATTGTGAATTTGGCTAATGCCACTTTTAATTCCTTTCCAAATCCAG
The DNA here is from genome assembly GCA_023529315.1 of Papaver bracteatum. Taxonomy (NCBI): domain Eukaryota; kingdom Viridiplantae; phylum Streptophyta; class Magnoliopsida; order Ranunculales; family Papaveraceae; genus Papaver; species Papaver bracteatum. Next base: position 4,584,877 of record JAJJWX010002182.1, read on the forward strand.
CTATCCGATTGTTTTGGTTTAGTGTCAATGTGCATAATATCAGTGTTTGGGTAATACTTAGCTTTCAGGATTTTACCACATAGAGAGTCAGTGTTTTCTTTTGTTCTCCATCCCATTTTAGCAATCATGGCAGTATTAAAGAGTTGGATATTTTGAAGACCCAGGCCTCCATTTCCTAGAGGTTTGCTAAATAAGTCCCAAGCTTTTAGGTAAATCTCTTTAGGAGCTTCTATGTCTTTTCCCCACCAAAAATCCCTTTGAATTTTATCGATTTCTTGACAGGTTTTTTTCGGTAACCTAAAATAGTTCATCCGATAGATACTCATAGTAGAGGTTACGTGTTTTATGATCACCGTTTTTCCTGCATGGTTCACGTTTTTTCTGTCCCATCCTATGAGTCTATTTTTCATGTTTTTAACAATTGGTTCAAAGCTTTTGATTTTGGATCTGTTTGTGAATAAAGGGGAACCTAGGTATTTATCGTCTATAGGGATAGGTTTGACCTGAAGAATGTTCTGAATATCAGAAACAATATTAGGATCTATTTTAGGGCTGTAAAACACTCCAGACTTATCAAGATTGATGAGTTGTCCTGACGTGTCACCAAAGTCCTGAAGAAGTTTTAACAGATTTCTACTAGACTGAGCATCTGCATCACAGAAAATAATACAGTCGTCTGCAAAAAGAAAGTGACTAACAGATGGATAATCACTCGTTAATTTGTGTCCATGAATCATCCCTAAGTTTTCAGCATGGGATATAGTTCTCGAGAGAGTTTTCATACAGATTAAGAAAAGATAGGGAGACAAAGGATCTCCCTGTCTCAGCCCCCTACTAGGTTTAAAAAATTCACAAGGTGAACCATTCAAAAGAATCGCTAGATTGGTTGTCGAAATACATTGATAAATTGAATTGCACCATTTTTCTCATAGTTTGAATTAGAAATGTCCATTCAACCCGATCAAAGGCCTTGGACATGTCAATTTTTAGCCCCATTAGATTGTTTTTCTTTCTCATGTTGTGAATTAGCTCATGAGCTATAGTTATGTTATCGGATATCTGCCTTCCAGGAATGAAGGCAGATTGGTAAGGAGATATTAGTTTATTTAGAAGCTGTTTAATTCTATTTGCTATAATTTTCGCAATGATTTTATACGAAGTGTTACAAAGGGCAATTGGTCTAAATTCAGCGGCAGTTAAAGGTTTCTCAGTTTTTGGGATTAAAGAAATAAATGACGAGTTTATTTCTTTAAGGATATGGCCGGTTTTAAAGAATGCTTGAATCATGATAACAAGCTCTTTTCCAACAGTTTCCCAATTTTTTTGAAAAAATTTTGGTGGGAATCCATCAGGACCTGGGCTCTTGTTTGGTTCCATGGAAAACAGAGTGTTTTTAACTTCCTCATAGGAAGGTAAAGCTTCTAGGACAGAGTTGTCATTATCAGTGACACTTTTTTGTATTAAATTTAGCATATTTTCATCAATTTGGGGGTTAACAGTGTTAGCTATTTGTTTGAAGTGATTCGTAAGACAATTTGCTATTTCTTTTTTAGAGTTTAGCCACTCGTTATTGGAAGCTTTTAAAGTGTCTATTCTATTTTTTCTATATCTTTTTCTGGCCGTATCGTGAAAAAATCTGGTGTTTCTGTCGCCTAAGGCTATGTACTGGTCTTTGCTTTTAATTTTCCAAAACTCTTCTTTTACATTGTACCAGTTTGAGAGTTCAGTTCTAAGTCTTGATATTTCTCTTGATTTTATATTCGCGTGGAGATTTTTATTTGTTGTATCTAGTTATTTTTTTGTGTTGTCTATATTTGTGTTTATATTACCAAAAACTTCTCAGGATGTGTTTCACATTAACTAATTTTTTTGTGAAACAGAAAGCATGAGAACCTTCCATGTGGATGTTCCAAGGCGACTCGATTAAGGGTTTACATTGAGGATGATCCATCCAAGGGACGAAAGATTTAAAAGGCTTTGCTCCATCATTCCAAGCAACATAGTTGTTTAGACAAATAGGAACATGGTCAGAAAATAATGGGGGAAGATGGGTTATATTACTAAAGGGGAAGATGTTAAACCATTATGAATTTCCTATGGCTCTGTCAAGTCTTTGTTCCGTGAAATCCGGACCATCTCTTTTGTTGTTCCATGTGAATGGGTATCCTATGAAGCCTAAATCTTGAAGAGCTAAGTTCTCTAACATGTCCTTGAAAGTGTCAGCTTCTAGATCATTCAAATGGAATCTACTCTTTTTTTTCATATTCATGTAGGACAACATTACAGTCTCCTATTATTATCCAAGGTTCATTTATGTGTTATGCCATATCTCTTATCATTTTCCAGGAATCAAATTTACTTTCTCTATAAGGACTGCCATAAAAACACGATAGAATCGAATTTCGCATGTTTATTGGGATTACGAAAAATGAAGAAGTCGTATTTCCTATTAAGAAAAAGATAGAAAACTTAGATATCTTTCATCGAGGTCCATCTTCTTGACCTTAAGCCTTCTTGTAAGAATTTTGTAATGTGTTGAATGCAATTTTTGGAAAATAAATAACTAATCGGAGATTAATTTGTGGGCCTAAAGAGTTGCTAGGACCTTCGATCTCTATTATTAACATTACAAAGATCGGCTATAACGTAAAATAAACAACCATCTACGAATTAATAATTGAGATACTCCAGGGACACTTTTGGAAATCTTAATGCCTTGAATCCTCTTAGTTTGTGTGTGATAATATTCTTATAAATGTCCATAGTCAGAAGAAACAAATATGGTTAAATTGAATCACCTTGCGTTATTCTTTTGGTTGGCTTTAAGGATTTTCAAGGTGATCCATTAAGAAGAATATGATCGTGATTCGAGGCACACCGGATGCCCAAAGTGCACCTGATAAATCCCATTTATGTTTATCCCAACTCAAGGAAGCAAAGCTAAATGGTCTTAGATGGAGACACACTGTGTTGCAGATATATGCCACATGTCAGAAGCATGATAAGGTATCTACACAAAATTTAATGCAACAAGCAGATAGTAGGAGGCACGTAGTAAAATATGATTTTATTTACAATATGCGGACAGCTTTCCGAGAAATCGCATGGGCTATGACACACAATGCGGTGGGAGGTGGTAGCTAAACTGCATCGCACTAAGTGTCTGCGTAGCTCAACTTATGAAAAAATGGTTCGATAATCCTTTAGTGATATCTATCATAGAGTAAACTTGTAAACTGTCATATTTATTGTTAGAGCACTGCTCGGTCGAACTCGCAAGCGTAGCTTTCTCAAGATTGTTTGTCAAGTTTACGTGATCAAAACTATAAGTCTTGATTTCTAGTCTACTTATAGCTATGTCTCGGATTAGGATAGAATTTTTAGTTGAGCTATAGACTTCACGGCGTTCATCTATTGATGACGAAGATCTAATGAGGGGAGCTTGGAGGAACTTTTTCAACAAAAGGTATGTAGAAACTAAAACTTATCTATCACTCAGAAGTCCATTATATTCTATCTCCTATTGAGACTAAGTCGTATATCTATATAGACTTTTACGTTATACGCATTTGATATTTCAAGCTGAGTTTAATTCGCTTATATATTTCTCGAAATATGTGTTGGAAGCTTTTTACTTTAACTAAGTCAAAAGATGATCATGACAAAATTTCCTTGAAACATCTTACATGATTTGTGTGAGACAGTCATTTGATGGACACGCGAAATATTTCGTATTGATCATTCGATCACTCGAAAATTACTTATAAGCTAATAGTTTGTGTGAGACAGCTATTGTTGTATTTTAAGGATGTTTCAATAATTAAAATGGGAGTGTAGAACAATTAAAATTTATCTGGATATAACACAGTATGCATACTAGTATGCAAACTGTTGTGGTATGATTCATGTCCGGAAACCTAGTTTGCATACCAGTATGCGAACGCTTTTAACTGTTAAAGTCCGAAAACCAAGTATGCATACCAGTATGCGAACGGTTCTACCTGAGTTACGGTCCGGGATGGCAGTATGCATACCGGTTCGCGAACTGCTGGACAAGACCAAAGTCCGAAACTTAAATTTGCGTACCCGTTTGCAAACGTAAGTGGTTAAAGTTCTAAAATCGGTTTAGTCAGATTTCATACTCATGAACAAATACATTTATAAATTAAGGAATTCAATCTTTGCAAACTGTGGCTTAATGTTCATGAATTGAATCTTGTATAAGTACTTTGTACAATTATGAATCAAATCCGATTTTGCTTCAATTGTTTCTTGTATACTTCTATGAGACATATACAATTGAACAACTCTATGAGTAACACAAATAGATTCATTTGATTATCTTTTATGTTTGATTGATCATCATAATTAATCTAGAAGTGTTAGATGAATGTGGTTAATACAAAAGTGTTCATATGGCTAACTTCGGTTAACTATTGTTGAGCCAAATCAATATGCACATTTAGGAACGGTTACCCATATGTAAATGAAGGTATATTTCATTTGTGTGTAACAAGCTAAGACCATCTAATGGTGGAGAGATATTGCTTTGGTTTTAAGCAAATTTAGCTTGAATTCTAAATCAGGTTTTCATCTATTGGTGAATATTGATAGCTTTGTTTCTAAGATATCAAACCTTGATTTAAAGACTATATAAGGGAGAACTCTAGAAACTGAAAAACCTAATCCTCATACTTTTGTGTGATACTAGATAGAGTCGATTCTCCTTTAACCTAGGTTTTTCCTAAAACCATTATAGGTTAACGACTTAAAGACTTCATTAGGATTCTGAAGCCAGACCCAACTAATTTATTTGTAGTTACGTGTTTTGATCTTACTTGTTCTATCGTATTGAGTACTATATTCTCTAAGATTTGCTCGAGATTTATCTCCGATAGGTAAATATAAAAAGTATTCATAAAGCTCTTCATCTCATTCTTTGTGATTCCACATAACTTCTACTACTACTATATAATAAGTTATTGTGAGGTGATTGGTATTTCTAGGTTGTTTATCGGGAATATAAGACTGGATTATCAATTGGTTCTTGTTCACCTTGATTTATCAAAATACGAAACAAAACTTCATAGGTACTTCTGTGGGAGGCATATTTATCTATCAGAATAGACTTTTCTGTGGCAGAAAAATTTGTTTATAAGTATTTGACTTTGGGTCGTAGCAACTCTGGGTGAGATCATCTAAGGGAATCAAGTGCGTAGAGTCATGCTGGGATTCAGAGGCATAAGGAATGCGACTGTATCTTAATAGGTGTGAGTCTTGGTTAGGGATCAACTACATTCATGTCCGGCGTTAACTTGTAGTAAACTAGTGTCTGTAGCGGCTTAATAAAATGTGGTTTTCAAATCTGGACTAGGTCCCGAGGTTTTTCTTCATTTGCGCGCGGTTTCCTCATTAACAAAACTTCTGGTGTCTGTGTTATTTCTTTTTCACATTATATTTGTTTTATATAATTGAAATATCACAGGTTGTGCGGAGTTCAATCATTTGGTTAATCCGACCTTTGGTCATTGAGTATAAATTGATTGACACTTGGACATTGGTCTTTGGTACCGTCCAAGTTATTTCTCTTATCAATCGGGCTAACAGATTTCTATCTATTTGACTGCGGATTGTATTGAGAAATTGAGATATAACTCTTTGATATATTTTTTGGTTGAGCTCGCTTTATTATCTGGTGCTCTCAGAATCATGTTGGATTTAGTCCATACAGATTGTCGAATGAAATATTGGGTGTTGTTGTTGTACCCCCCGCATTTCCAATTGGTATAAGAGTAGGCAAACACGATAAACCTGATAAGTTTGTGTTTGTTTGATCCTAAAGATTGGCCTGATGTGAAATCTCTTTGGAAAACTTGTTCTGTGCATCTATAACGCACACCAGAAATCCTTAAAGATTTTTCAGAGCTTAATTTTCTCAAGACCTCTGGTCTCATAAGATAATGTCATGTCATCTAAAACATTATAAATTCTAGATGATAGAAAACAATCTAAAAGGAAAAATATTGGTTCCTTTTGTTAGAGCATTGCTCGGTTGAACCCACCAAGCGTTGGTATGTCAATTTTGGTTTTCATATTTTAGTGAACCAAAACTCATTTAAGAGTCGCTTGATTTAAATGTACTAGAGTCAACTTCGTATAGGTTAGCTTGAAAGTATTAGGGGTGAGACATTACAAGTATTGCGAAGATTTAAAGAAGTGCGGAGCTACAACGACAACATCATCGTTCCACTTGAGGTTAGTGATATTTTACTTGAACTGTTTCATTCCCTAACGTATCTTTTAAGTCGTGCATATTGAAAACATAAAACTGCAAAGCATGAACACTCTAGATATACATAGTATTAAGGAATACAATATGAAGTTTCTTGCTTAACCATTAAAATTTGTATATAAGACATCGACATAATCGTATGAATGCTATTGTGATTATGTATGGGTATGAGGTGAGGATTTCATCCTAGGAAACAGTGTTTTTACATGTGTTTTAAGGAAGTAAGTTCATGATATGTGTTGTGAACCGAAAAGGAAATCGCCAGGCGTTATTGGGGTTGTTCTTTATTGCATATCTTATGAATGACCAATATGTGTGATTAGTATAACCGCTCATGACTTGTTTGTGTTCTTGGTAAAAATATTCACATGAGGCCTGACTTATGTATTGGTATGACTTTTATTAGTGAAACCGATCTTAAGTAATCACCTGGGGTATGATCAGGTTGTGATTGTTTGAACTTATTGCTGGGAGAATGGGAACCGATCCTAGTAAGAGGTGCAGTGCATCACAAGGGGAACCGATCCTTGTATGAGGTGCATCAAGGTTTATGGAAGAAAGGGAACCGATCCTATGAACATGTGCAACACGTTTTTTGGAAGGGGGATCCGATCCTATGGACATGTGCAGTGCATACAAGTTAGTTACCAAATATATGTGGGGAACCGATCCTAGTACCTAGTCAGACGTATATTTCGTAAGCTAATGTAACTATGCACGGTACTCACATAGAGGTAGAACAGAAACTTGTTTTGGTAGAACCGTAAACCCATGAGTTGTGATTGAGTGGTACTTGATCAATCACATAGTTCTTCAAAGTCAGATAAACCAATTCTAAACTTGTTTGGAAGTGTGGTAAATCGGTTTCAAGTGAGCAAGCATGGAAAAAACTTGCAAGAGTAAGATATCGTCACACTTTGAGCACGGTGCATTAATACTAATTCTATATTATTCAAAGATATTCATTAACGCCTAAGAAGGAAGTAAATCCCAAGATCGAATTTAAATAAGTTAAGAATATTTTTAATTAAGGGTTTTTAATTATATACTGAAAATAAGAATTAGTAATGTGCATTTACTAGTTAAAGATTTTCCAAGGAGATTTCGATCATATTTTTGGACAGTGCATTCATAGGAATTATGAAAACCGAATTTGGTGGAGTAATGAAATCTCTTTTGTCTTTGTTACTGGTGAAGCCGCCTATCGGAGAGGAGAGTAATCTAATTAGGTGAAATCTCTTACGACCGCTCAATTTAAAGTCTTCTTTGGGATTGAGAAGCTCTAACGCGACCAGTTGGTAGGAAACTTGATATTGCGGTTTATCTTTAGTTTTCGTATTGATTTGATTAACTAACGGTGGTTGAACTTTGATTGCACCTAGTTTGTTTATGCTTGAGAATCATCTCTTCTGATATAAGATTCACTCAAAATAGTTCAAGGTTTCGACAGGGATCTTTAGACTTTCGTTAGATCTAAATACGATCTTGTGATAATCCATTATTAACAGACTCCGTTTTGTGTGTGATTGATCACAAGAGATAAAAGTAGTTGTGTGCAGGTGTTTATTGAAGATCTAAGAAGATATTGAAGATTTCTGACTTGGTTTTTAGAATCTTTGGTGTGCACAATACTTGTTTGGGAAAAAGAGAATTCGACTATAATTGATTTATCCTTTTGGGTATTTTGATAGAATAGTTGAGGAAGACCGGCATCAATACGTTTCCTTGTGATTAAAGGTATTGATTGGATTAATCTTAACAATTGCCTTTGGGTGATTGAATATAAGATAGATCTTGGAACCTGGCAAAGGAGTTTATGTTAAGATAAACAAGTGAACCTTTGCGCAAATCATATCACTTGGTTGAAGAGAGTTGATACCAAACAGATTTGTTATTCCTTTACTATTTGGAATACGAACCAAAGGAATTGGTCCAAGTACGTGACTTGTTTACAGGTTGCAGGCGTGGGAATACAGACGGAACTAGGTGAACTATAGGTTTAGTTGCTTGGTCTCAACTATACGAAGTTGGTTTATTTTGTATAGCGGCTTAATCCTGAGAGTATTCAATTCTGGACTAGGTCCCGGGGTTTTTCTGCATTTGCGGTTTCCTCGTTAACAAAATCTTGTTGTGTTATTTACTTTATATCTCCGCATTATAATTGTTTTATTATAATTAAAATAAATTGCACAAACGTTAATTCTTATTTACTTGATACCTGAATCCTATTGAGTTTGGTTAAGTCCGAACATTTGTATCAAGTAAACATACTTTGTTGTTGTATTGTCTCGATATTGTATCCATAGACGATCACACAAAGTGTGAACCGATTTGTTGTATTATCTTGACTCAGTCCATAGACAATCACTTTCCGGGAAAGGACTTATAAAAATGAAAAGTAATCGCTTGAGGTATATTTGGGGTACCATCGCCTTTTCAATTGGTATCAGAGCGGGCAAACACTAAAAGATCTGATAATCTGTGTTTGGTGCGATCCATCCTATAAGAGTTTAATCCATGTCTGATTCAGTTAACGTTAAGTAAGAGTATGACTACTCAAAGGTTGAAGGTTTTACTACTTCATTGACTCATGATCCAGGAGTTGCGAAAACATCTGTGTCTTTTTTTGATGAAAAAGAAGATGCTGATAAAGAGTTGGTAAAACTCCTAAAGCCTATAAAATCGATGTCTTCTAAATTGATGATTTTAAAGACAGAGCCAAGTCTTCTTAATCAGGAGATCAGAAATAAAGACAGTTAACTGGATAATCTGGATGAAGAGAATATGAATCTCACTGTCAAATTAGAAGCTCTTGATAAAGAGACAAGTCCAATGACTCTGACAAATGATGTTTTTGTATTAGTCACATCTGAAACAAATCAAGATAATGGTAGTTTACCGGACTACATCAAGTCAGAAGAGGATGAGAAACAAGCTTCTATATCTACTGATGATCAAATAAAATCTTGTCCAGAGGAAACTTTGAACCGATTCCATGATAATAATCTGAAGGAATACACTTTTCAGTCACTTGATAGGAAACTTATTATACTTTTTCAACATACAGTGGTAAAAAATTTGAAGGAAGTTTCTTGTCTTAAAAAACTGAAAGATCATTCCTTATTAGAAAGACAGATTATGCCACAACCCTATAAGATCAACTCAAAATCAGAGGAAAGATTTGACAATAGCTTCTGTAAGAAGATTCCTCCTCATCCATATCGAAACAATTCTTGTTTTGATGAAGAACGATTCCAGAAGGAAGGGAAAGAGAGAATCTCTGCCAAAAGAAACAATGAGGGATTTCCAATAATTGTTTCAGATAATCTCACTGATGTGAATCATAAGGAAGTCCTTAGAATGAGAAAATCTTATGAAAATCTCATTGAAAGAATTAAGATAAATCTATCAGTCTCTAAGAATTATCACATCGGTACAGTTTCTCCACATGATCATATCTCTAGAGCTAGAAAAGATCATCGTCTTGGGAGAAAATATATTGGGCATAAATTCCCTAAAAGAAACATGAACTATGTTTCTGATTATCACAATAAGCTTGAGAAAGCTTACTCTGATGCAACTTAGTTGTATTGAAATTGTGCATTCTCATCCCAATCCGTGCCCTAATTTGGATGAGGAAAGCACATATAAATCAAGGGCACATGTTAATGGTAGTTCCCATTTTCAGTAATAAAATATATTTAAGGAATACCTTTTAGGTCTCCTCTTCAGTAAAAGGAGAAGTTCGAAAACATGATTTATATTTTCGAAAAACTATTATTTTCCTAGGTTTATTATCTCTCCTTGAAGGATGTCTCCTATAACTCGCAGTGTTACAAGGAGTAATAGAAGGGAAGCAAGAATAGTAAGAAATTGTCAAGGATTTGTCCCATGTCGAAAAATTAGGAAGATTTTATCGAGAATTGAACCTGATTCTACATCTGCTAGAGTGCAAGAAAATTCATGTCTTTTTTCTATCGATGATTCAGAGTTTACCAAGTGTTTTTCAACAGATAGTATGAGTAATGTTATGAATGAGTTTGAAGAACTCATAGGAAATCTCTGTATCTTGGTTCAAAATCGGGATGAAATAAAAGATAAAATTCAAGAGATGAAAAGTGAATTTGGAGGTTTGAAACTTCAACTTGAAGAAGCAAGAGGAGTTCTCTCTGAACTCAAGGTTATTGTTGAAGATCTTGAGAAACAAGAAGTGGTTGCAGACAAGTCTCTTGAGACATGCTTTAACAATTTGAACACTGAAGAAACATCAGTGAACAACAAGAGTACCACTAGAGATTAAGTTATATGTTGTAATACTTAATCTAGAAAAATAGACATCAATTTTTGATTGCTTTCATTGATTGTATAAGTCTATTGAATAAAACTATTATGAATAAAGTTATTTGATTTATAATTTTTCTTGTGATAGTTTTTGATTTACATAGCCGGTACTTTAATGCTTTATTTATTTGCTATGTATGTAAATGAGATGTTTGATTTCAGTTTTATTGCCTTGATATTCGATCTCATAATATGTTGTGTACCCTTACGGTTTGGGTGACTTTTTGATTTAGCAGGATTAAGTTCTAGCCCAAGTTGGTAGGCTTTATCAAAGGATCATGAGGGATTCTTGTAGAAACAATATGTGAGAAAGACACAATATGTTGAATCAGTTTTGGTTTAGCATAAAAGCATATGTGTTTCGACGGTTTTCAACTTTTGCTTGCAATTGTTAAAACTGATTTTCAACCTTTCTCTGGTAAAGGTTGGTTGTTGTCATTCTTTTGTTTTTGGCATGAGAATGACAACATAATGGTATTTCGATATCAATTCTCCCGGAAGAAGAAAGCGATGGAATCATATTTGGAGAAGTTGGATGCGAAATTGAGGTAACAATCTTGTTAGTTAATTGTTTTCATGTTTTAAGAAAAGCCTATTTTTATTTGATATATATATTGCTTTTGCTTAAACAAAATTGTTGGTACAATTGATGTGTTTATTCCATTATGTATGTATGGATGTGTGTGTGATTCAATTGTTTCCGGTTAAGTAAAACTTTTGTTATCTTACTTTGTTGTGTGATATCATTAGTTTAGGCTTACAAAATTTGGTGCAATTGCGGTGCTTTAATGTCTATGTTAATTCAATTGCTTCCAGTTAAGTAAAACAATTGTTATTTTGCTTTATTGTGTAGTATCAATTGTTTAAGCTTACAAAATTTCTATTCAATAGTGAAACTTTGATTTATGTGTGTTGTTTCAATTGCATCCGGTTGAGGTGAATAATTATGCAAGTTGATTTATTGGTTTGTATGAATTATTTATGGCTTAATGAATGAGTATGTTGACGGGACGAGTTGTTTAGTCCAATTCGATTCCGGATAAGATAATAAGTTAATTCTGATCTTAGTTAGACTTATCAAAGTGGAGGTTTCGGTTATTCAAGTCTAGCCGAAAGCCTAAAAAAGGAAATGCTAGTTAACTAACCTAGTATTTGTCTTGTTTGGAATCTAAAGGTCCAAGTTATATGGATAATTAGAACCTGATGAGAAAAATGGAGTTTATCTTTGTTTTGGTCTTATCAAATGAAGCGGTTGTATTTATACAATCGATTTAGCAAAGGAACTAAGTTGCTTAGTAAAAAAGCGGGGGTCTAACAACCTCACCCAATATTTCGATTAGCAATCTGTATGGACATCTCCGAGTTGTTTTCTAGAGAATCAACTAGACTCAATCAATAGAAAATACTCAAGGAGTTATTATCTCAATCTCTCAATTTGATTTACTCAAGGAAATGTGATTTACGAGTCTAATCAAAGAGAGATAACATGGATGGCACCAAAGACCAATATCCAAGTGTCAATCAATTTAAATCAACAACCAATAAGGTCGGATATTCTAATTGATTGAACAACGCACAACCTGTATTATTTCAAGGGTATATTAATTATATGTCCCTACTTTTAACTCCCTACAAATATATCCTTATGCAACAATAAATATGTCCCTCCTTTTATATAACCTTATCCATTTAATATTAGATTACCTTAATACCCTCACCCATATAATATTTTTCTTTATTTCAAAGTAAAACAAATTTCTTCCTCTACCACTTCACCACCACCACCACCAACATTCAAATATCATTCCACCACCACCACCGTTCAACAACCACCACCTACCAACCGCCGCCACCACCAATATTCCACCACCACTCCTTCACCGCCACCATTACACTACCACTAGTCCTCCTCCACCACTAGTATGTTGCCGCCACCATCACAAATTTGTCGTCGCCGCCGCCACCACCTTCACCACCGCCGCCGCCAACACCATCATCGCCGCCGCCACTGGTTCAAATTTTTTTGTATCAACAAAATGTAGTTGATCCATTTCAGTTGGATCAAACAATGGATGTTTATCCATTGCAGTTGGATCAACAATGGATGTTTATCCATGCTGATGGAAAAATGCTACCACTTCATCAGCTGCAGTTTCAGATCCACCAACAAAACCATCAACAGTAGAAGTTTATCTAGTTTATCCAAGAAAAAAGGATCAACAGTAGAAGTTGATCCAATTTTAGTGGATCAACAATGGAAGTTGATCCATGTAAAATTGGATCAATAATGATAGTTTATCCGTGTAAAATGGAGTGAACTTGGCGTGAGTCGAACACGCATCATCTGACATGGAGTCAGTCATGCTACCATTGCACCACAAGTTCAACATTAGAACAAATTTACATGATTTAAACTACAAAACATGAGTTTAAAGGATCAACAATAGTAGTTGATCCCATATAGATGGATCAACAACCATAGTTGATCCAATATCACTGCCTGCTTCAACCCATATAACCACCATATTTCATTACTTGTAGATTCATAAACACCAACAGCTCCAAGACCAGCTTCAAAACAAATCTCAGTTGAATCAACAATGGATGTTTATCCATTTCAGTTGGATCAACAGTGGATGTTTATCCATTGCAGTTGGATCAACAACCACATTTTATCCGAAATATATACATCCAATTGAATTGCATTAATTCTATCTCTGAGCCTGTAACTTTGAAGTTCATATCTACATAGATGCTCTTCCAACTATGTAGATCCAAATAAAAAACAAAATAGAGTTTTTTGCAACCACAACAAGTTAAGTCGTGACTTCCATTATTAAAGCATTAAATATATCGTAATACTGAATTTTTTTAGCAAACCAAATTCCAGATGCGAGATATCATTTTTAAAGTTTAATGCATATGATCAATTACCTCTAATGAAGATGAGAACAAAATAAAAAGACCAAGAGAGAGCGTACTGATAAATCTGTCAGCATTCAGTAATTTTTCATCGAACCATTAGTGGGGTGAACTTCACTAATCATACCCACTGAAACACCTGCCACAGGTTTCTTTAGTGGGACGCCAGAAACCATTAAAGTCATACTACCTACAAAGAACATTAGATAATCTATTACTGTTAGAGAGTGAGACCACAAAGAGAGAAGAGAACTTCAGGATGACATATAAAAATACATAGTTGTAATTAAAACTGTCTAAGGACACACGAACCAATAACCTTCCACCATCACGCATAATCTCCAAAAACTGTCACTACCATAATCCAATCCCAATTCCTCCACTACAATTCACAGTTACACCAACAAAAATTGCGTCAAACTAAGCATTGCGTCCAATAATTCACCTCCACACCCAAATAAAAAAACAAAACAAAAGGAATTCATAAGAACATACTTCTCAAAAACAAAAAAAAGAAGAATCAAACTCACTTTCAATTTTTTCAAACCACTTTCTGCATTTCCCTCCACCATCTCACCATGATCAGAACCTTGTAAATAAAACATAAACACAAACTTTGTACCAACGTCCATAGCAACAATAACACCACCCTGACTACTACAAAAGCTACCACTAACACATCCAATGATAAGTTCCATCTATTCTTTTTGCTAGCTGAAAGAAAAAGCTACGGATAATTAATACACTGTCAGGAAACTAACAGTCTAAAATGTTCAATTAGCTACATACATACTTCATATTTCATTTGTTGTATTTCAAACAACTAAAACAAGTTTCATTTAGCAGATATAAGTATGAAATCCAAATCGATTCTATGGGTAATAGAGATTAAGGTAAGTTGAGTTCAAATCTTCTTTTATAATTTCGATAATTATTACAATATTGAACTTTTACTCAAGAACCCTAAAAAATTATGGTGAAATTTTTCGAAAATTTTAGCTCATAAGCGAGATTAAGATGAAACTAATGTAAATCTAAACTATGATTATGTACCAGAAATAAAAATAGAGACGAAATCGAAGCTATTAGGTTATCAACGTGATTAAAAAAAAATGTTCAAGATAGACAAGTTAATCGATTGGGATAGAATGGAAAGGAGATATTATACTTATCTGTCGATTCATTCTTTGTTGATTAATATTTGTTTTCAGTTGTTGTTGATGATTTTCATCTACTTTTCCCCATGGATTCAGAACAAATCTTCATAAACTGATGTTGTCGATGGATCTCATTAAAGAAGAAGAGGAAGAAAAACATGATTGAACAGAAATCATGATAGATCTGTTGATATAGTGGCGGACATGACGAAGGAGGTGGTGGTGCAGATTGTGGTGGTGCTGGTTGTGGCGGTGGAGGGAGCGATGAAATCTTTTCTCTGTAGGAAATGAATAAGAACGAAAATGACAGAGTAAGGCTAAATACGGAAATATGAAAATTATATCCTTTAAAAATATTTCAATTATGCCATCAGGGATATTTGTAAAGTCTGTTAGGGATATTTATGAAGGCCCATAAAAAGGAGGGACAATAATTCGATTTCCACTTATTTCAATTATATAACAAAATATAATGCGGAAAATAAATAACACAGACACCAGAATTTTGTTAATGAGGAAATCGCAAATGCAGAAAAACCTCGGGACCTAGTCCAGATTAAACATACACTATATTAAGCCGCTACATACACTAGCCTACTCCAAATTAACTTCGGTCTGAACTGTAGTTGAACCCCAATCAATATCACATTGATCCAAGGTATAGTTATGCTCCTACACCTTTGATCTCAGCAGGATACTGCGCACTTGATTCCCTTAGATGATCTCACCCACAACCAAGAGTTGGTACGACCCAAAGTCGAAGAATTTAGCAAACAAATCTGTCTTATACAGAAAAGTCTACAAGATAGATAAATTCGTCTCCCATGAATAAACCTATGAGTTTTGTTCCATATTTTGATAAATCAAGGTGAACAGGGACCAATCAATAAAACCAGACTTATATTCCCGAAGAACAGCTCAGTTTTATCAATCACCTCACAATAGTCTTAATAGACGTAGCGAAAAAAGATATTGTGGAATCACAAACGATGAGACGAAGATGTTTGTGATTACTTTTATATCTTGCCTATCGGAGATAGAAATCTCAAGCCAATTATTACAATTGTACTCGTACGATAGAAATAGCAAGATCAGATCACACAACTACAAGAAAAGTAGTATCGGTCTGGCTTTACAATCCCAATGAAGTCTTTAAGTCATTAACCTTGTTTTAGAAGAAGAAACCCAAAGGTTAAAGGAGAATCGACTCTAGCTTAGCAAACTAGTATCACACAGAATGTGTGGGGATTAGGTTTCCCAGTTGCTAGAGTTCTCCCTTATATAGTCTTTCAAATTAGGGTTTGCAATCAATGTTAGCTTAGTAACAGAGCATTCAATATTCACCGTTAAATCAAAACCTAATTAGATACAAGCTAATATATTTCAACCGTTAGATCGAAAACTTATCTTGCCATACACACATGTACTTGACGATTTTGGGTTTGTGTAACCGTACCCAAACGTGTACAATAGTTGGTTCAATATTAGTCAACCAAATGGTTAGCCAAATGATAACTTTCATATCAACCATATTCCTCTTCACCATAACTAGCCCAAATGACTAAAATGAACTAGTTAGAGAGTTGTTCAATTGCAATGAGATCTTATGTACTACACAAGATACAATTGAAGCAAAAATGATGTGATTCACTCGAATCGATTCAAGAACTATAAAGCCACGGTTTGCAATAATATTCCTTAGATAATTTAAATAAGTTTATGAACATCGTTTTTAGACATAACCACTCAAGTTCGCGGACTCAAGTAACCAGTTGGAGTTCTCAAACTCCAGAATAAATTCTTGAGTTCGAGAACTACGCACGTTCGCGGAATGAGTTGACTGCTAAAGTTCCGGTTTTCACTTGATCAACAAAGTTCGCAAACTTCGGTTCAAGTGCTAAGGACTTATACATATATGTATTACCACAATAATGTTTATATCCCCCAGTGGTTATATTGTCTAAACTCTCAATTCAATCATTGAAACATTCTCAAAGGACGTCATATAGTTGTTATTCACAAACTAGTTTTCGTCACAAAAATTTCCAAAGTGATTGAAACATAACATGACTTTCGTTACTAGGCTAAGATGAACTTGGCTAAAGAGAAAGCTTTACCAACACACATTTCGAGAAATAGATAAGCAAGATATACTCAGCTCGAAATGTCACATGTGTATATCTTTAGTCTATATAGTAAAACTAAAAAATCGGGGGTCTAACAACCTCACCCAATCTTTCGATTAGCAATCTGTATGGACAACTCCGAGTTGTTTTCTAGAGAATCAACTAGACTCAATCAATAGAAAATACTCAAGGAGTTATTATCTCAATCTTTCGATTTGATTTACTCAAGCAAATATGATTCGCGAGTCTAATCAAAGAGAGATAACTTGGATGGTACCAAAGACCAATATCCAAGTGTCAATCGATTTAAATCAACAACCAATAGGTCGGATATTCTAATCGATTGAACAACGCACAACCTGTATTATTTCAATTATATAAAAATATAATGCGGAAAAGAAATAACACAGACACCAGAATTTTGTTAACAAGGAAACCGCAAATGCAGAAAAACCCCGGGACCTAGTCCAGATTAAAGATACACTATATTAAGCCGCTACAGACACTAGCCTACTCCAAATTAACTTCGGTATGGACTGTAGTTGAACCCTAATCAATTTCACACTGATCCAAGGTACAGTTATTCTCCTACGTCTCTGATCCATGTAGGATACTGCACACTTGATTCCTTTAGATGATCTCACCCACAACCAAGAGTTGCTACGACCCAAAGTCGAAGAGTTTAGCAAACAAATCTGTCTCACACAGAAAAGTCTACAAGATAAATAAATTCGTCTCCCACAAATAAACCTATTTGTTTTGTTCCGTCTTTTGATAAATCAAGGTGAACAGGAACCAATCAATAAAACCAGACTTATATTCCCGAAGAACAGCTCAGTTTTATCAATCACCTCACAATAGTCTTAATCGATGCAGCGAAAAAAGATATCGTGGAATCACAAACGATGAGACGAATATGTTTGTGATTACTTTTATATATTTCCTATTAGAGATAGAAACCTCAAACCAATTATTACAATTGTACTCGTACGATAGAAACAGCAATATCAGATCACAAAACTACAAGAAAAGTAGTATCAGTCTGGCTTTATAATCCCAATGAAGTCTTTAAGTCGTTAACCTAGTTTTAGAAGAAGAAAACCAAAGGTTAAAGAAGAATCGACTCTATCTTAGCAAACTAGTATCACACAGAATACATGAGGATTAGGTTTCCCAGTTGCTAGAGTTCTCCTTTATATAGTCTTTCAAATCAGGGTTTGTAATCAATGTTAGATTAGTAACAAAGCATTCAATATTCACTGTTAGATAAAAACCTGATTTTATACAAGATAATATCTCTCAACTGTTAGATCGAAAACTTAGCTTGCCATACACACCTGTACTTGATGAATTTGGGTTTGTATAACCGTACCCAAACGTGTACAATAGTTGGTTCAAGATTAGTCAACCAAATGATAACTTTCATATCAACCATATTCTTCTTCACCATAACTAGTCCAAATGACTCAAATGAACTAGTTAGAGAGTTACTCAATTGCTATGAATAACACAAGACAGAATTGAAGCAAAAATGATGTAATTCACTCGAATCGATTCATGAACTATAAATTCTTGGTTTGCAATAGCATTCCTTAGATAATTTAAATAAGTTCACGAACATCGTTTATAGACATAACCACTCAAGTTCGCGAACTTAAGTAACCGGTTGGAGTTCACAAACTCCAGCAGAAATTCTCGGGTTCTTGAACTTCCGTCAGTTCGCGGACTGAAACCAAGCTTCAACTCCAACAGAATTTCTCGGGTTCGAGAACTACACTCGTTCGCGAACTGAGTTCGCAGACTGGGTTGACTGCTCAATTTCCGATTTTTCACTTGATCAACAAAGTTCTCAAACTTCGATTCAAGTGCATAAGGACTTATACATATATGTGTTGCCACAAAAATGTTTATATCCCTTAGTGGTTATATTAAACTCTCATTTCAATCATTGAAACATTCTTAGAGGACGTCATATAGTTGTTATTCACGAACTAGTTTTCGTCAGAGCAATTTCCAAAGTGATTGAAACATAACATGAATTTCGTCACTAGGCAAAGATGAACTTGGGTAAAGCGAAAGATTTACCAATACACATTTCGAGAAATAGATAAGCGAGATATACTCAGCTCTAAATGTCACATGTGTGTATCTTTAGTCTATATAGTAAAACGACTTTTGTCTCAAGATATGAGATAGAGTAGATAGACTTTTGAGTGATAGATAAGTTAAAGTCTCCACATACCTTTTAGTCGATGAAGATCCACTGGTTCCTTGAGTAGTCCTTCATCTTGTATGATGATTGCCATGGAGTTCTTAAGCTCAACTACACTTTCTATACTAGTCCGAGACCTTAGCTATGGTAGACTATAAATCAAGACTTTATAGTTTTGATCACTAACATTGACAAACGTGCTTGATATAACAACGCATACGAGTTCGACTAAGCAGTGCTCTAACAAAAACGACTTTTGTCTCAGGATAGGAGATATAGTAAATAGACTTTTGAGTGATAGATAAGTTCAAGTTACCACATACCTTTTAGTCGATGAAGATCCACTGGTTCCTTGAGTAGTCCTTCGTCTTGTATGATGATTGCCATGGAGTTCTTGAGCTCAATTACACTTTATATCCTAGTCCGAGACCTTAGATATGGTAGACTAGAAATCAAGACTTTATAGTTTTGATCACTTACATTGACAAACATGCTTGAGATAGAAATGCATACGAGTTCGACCGAGCAATGCTCTAACAATATCCCCCTTTGTCAATTTTAGTGGAAAAACTATTAATACATATGGAATACAAAAAATATATAAATAAACTTTGCAGATCCTATTCCACATGCCTAATCTTCAACAATACTCGAAATCTTCGTCACTTCCAAGTAGTCAAATGATCCCAAAGGTTGTAAGTTTAGCATTATCGTTGTTGAAAATCCGTAGCCATAACAATGAGAAAAGCATTGGTTCTCAGTCATTGTTATACAGTGTCATAGTATTATTACACAGCATCAAAGACCAATTGCATCACAACTTCAACAACAATACTATGGTGATACTTCACTCCCCCTTAGTCAATACTCCATCTCACATGGAAACCACTCCCCCTTACATAATGATCCGAAAACCATATGTATTTGTAGTGTGAACTACATATTAATTCTCCCCCTTTTTTTCAATAAAATTGGCAAAGGTAGAAGAACGGGATCCTAATAAAATTTCCTTAAGAGACATTTAATGACCAAAGGTGAATGTATATCATCTTGTTTAGATGCAATCATAAAGCCAAAGCTAAATGCATTCATCAAGGAGTTTATAAAGACGCAAGATAACCCCTCTAATATTCTACAGCCACACTCCCCACAAAGATTTGTCAATTAGGCACAAGTTCAAAAGAACTCTCCCCCATAATATGTCATTCCCTAAGGAACAACAAGAGCGACCTTAATTTCAAAAGAAAATAAGGATTTCTTTAGAATCAACAAATTGCATACAAGTATGAATTTGGAATCCAACAAGAAATATTCAATCAAACTAACCCAAGCGAACCAAGATTAATTTGACTAAATATGCTCAACAAAACAAAACTTAATAAACTCAATTAGATTATTCACAAGAAAACCCATAAATAATCCAATCGGATACACAATTAAACTAATCACAAGAGTAATCAATTCAATTGGCCACAATCGACATAAGAGAAATCTATGGAGTGCTAACTAAATAATCACACAAGATGATTGATTTAGTTTATTTGGGCTCAACATAAGAGATTATGGAACCCCGACTAAGATTATCATAAGATATGACAACCCTAACCATACATGTACTCAACATAAGAAAACTTATGGAATACAAACTAAATAACCACACAAGTTGATTAATTTAGTTCCTAATGCTCAACATATTGCATCTCACGGAACAACCAACCATGCCAATAAGAAATCGACTTAGTCGTGTCGTGCTCAACATAAGATACATAATGGAGCCTTCACGGTAATACATAAAAATGGATCAGTAAGGATCTATACCGTGGATAACACAAGGATTCATTCTATGTTTCTATCACCATTGGCACAATGACATACAATAGACATAATTCTTGAATCACAAAAGATTTTAACCTATCTTACATCAATAATTGACAATATAGGCTTAACTTTTGTGTTTGTCAAAAGTCTATTCATCCTTTTATCAATATATGCATACTAATTCACGAACGACTTTACTTTTGACAAAATATGGAACAATCAAGTTCACAGACGTAAACACACATATCCCATCAAAATATTGCAATATATAAAACCATAAAGATTAATACTGCAACCATCATCTTCCAAACAAGTTTAGAATTTTTAAACCAAAAAATCTAAAAACAAGAAGATGAAAAACATTGGATATAGCTATGTGTAATCACAATAATAGCTATTCCAAAACACCATCTTCTAAACAAAAGAGAAACAATATAAGATTTACTAGACATTAAGACCTTTGAAGAATTCATTATCGTTCCCCAACTCATTGTTGTCAACATTCATGGGAACATAAGGTTCATTAAGAAAGGAGTTTATATCGATGAACCTTCTTGGTTGTTGTTGTCGAACCAGGGCCTTCTGAATCTCATGAGTTTTATACACAAAAGCCTTTATTCGTTGAATCTCCTTTCGCAGCTCCTTCAACACTTCAAGAACATCAGAAAACTTCTGATAATTTGAAGGAACAACTCTTGGCTTCCTCATATTCCTTCTTTTTCTTTTCAAGGTTGGAGGCAATGAAGATTTTTCTTTTTCCTTCATGATTGATGGCTTAATGATTTAAGGTTTTTCTGAGTTTTCGTAGTAGTAATTAAGATTCGTTCTCTCGAAAGTTGTTAAGATTAAATTAAAAGGTTTAAATAAAATAATAAATAGAAGAGAGTCACTGGGTCTAAGATTCCACCGAATTCACAACACAAGGTTCAATTATTCATTCTCAACAATTATCGCTCAGTGAATAAATAAAACGTCGACTCTGGTTTTGCCTAAGTAGATCCTCAAAACATTAATTGTATCCCCTAAGCATAGATTATCTTAATTCAAAGCATAACCTATCTAATTGAATCACAACTAATTTTATCGAATCATAAATCAATTCAAAATAAGTGCAAAAGTCACATAGAAAATAGAATAAATTCACCCATGTGCGAAATCGGTTTCCTTCGTCGACCCAGTGTAGGGGTTTAGCTTCTCATGATAAAAACACACTCAAAAATATAAGTCATAGCTCAAAATGGTGTTTTTATTCAAGAAAACTAACAAAGCAGAGGTTCGCAACGCTTCAAAGGCGTCACAAAATCCACTGTTACAATTACGCTTCTGGACAATTGTTGCAAAAAGCTGTTACAAAATACGATAACAGAACAGTGTTGTTGTCACTATTCATAAGTCGCTGCAAAGACTGTTGCAAAACCGTGAATAAACCACGGTTTATTAACGACAGGCTTTGGCAGCTTTTTGTTCTTCGTCTTCTTCTCTTCCTGCTGGTGCAGAAATCTCTGCAACTTCTTGTTCTTAATTCTGTTCTCGCCCCCAATCACTCCATCCCCCTCGAAGATATTCCAGGACTCTTTTTATACCTCAGCAGCAACAAATATTCCGCAATAACTCCATATCATCCTCTCTTCAATTCAATATTCTCCACGGGAATATTCTCCATTATTATTTATTTCACGCTCTCTTCTTGCGCTGGCACACTGCAGATTAGTTCAAACACGAATCTTGATTGAGAGAAACTCGGTCATTCTACAAGCGTACCTTCAAAAAATAAAGCACATGACTCACAAATAATATTTTCTTCCCTGATTTAGAGGAGACACCAAATATAAATTTTTGCTTCTTCCAATACGTGAAAGATGTGTGAACATAATGAGAACATAATACTTGTCCAAATCCCTCAAAAATCTTCAACAGAATCTTCCCAAATTCACTCTCAGATACCCGTGAATATTTTCTCTTCTGTGTTGTTGCGAATCAATAAGAATCTTCTCCCTTTACGATTTTAAGACTATTACCAACCCTGTTTGACTTAAACAGATGTATCCCAATCCATAACAACAAAAATATCCCGAGAAAATATCTTCAATAATTCAATCCAAAGATACGCAGGTGAAGGTGGACATTCCCGCCAAAATTCTGTTTTGTACGAAGATGAAGATGGACAGCCCTTATCCAAATGCGGAGTGTGAATAGCAATAGGTGCTGGATAGTAAAGAAGGTGCCCCTTAGAAATTGGGCACACCTTAGTAACTGAGGTGCCCCTTAACCGATTTTGAGATTCCGAATAACACGTGCCCTCCGCGGGTTCCTTTAGCAGTTTTTCGAGCCGGTTCTTCCAAAAACGTTTATTGCCCAAAAACACCTACAACAAGTTTATTAGTGATAAAATTTAGACCTAGATAATATAAATATGGATATAAAATGGTGCACTTACGTGCTTATCAACACCCCCACACTTATATTTTTCTAGTCCCGAGCAAAACAATAAAATTGACCCGCTACACAGCTAGTCATAAATTAAGATACTTAGACCCGCTACACAGCTGGTCATGACAATTGCCAGATACACATGACACAATTTCT
Organism: Papaver bracteatum; assembly: GCA_023529315.1. NCBI lineage: Eukaryota > Viridiplantae > Streptophyta > Magnoliopsida > Ranunculales > Papaveraceae > Papaver > Papaver bracteatum. The sequence goes on from JAJJWX010002182.1 coordinate 4,608,331, forward strand.
TTTAATTTTTTTTTAGACCCGCTACACAGCTGGTCATAACATGCAAGAAAAAAAAAAGACCCGCTACACAGCTGGTCATAAAATGCATATGCAATTTTATTTTATTTTAGATCCGCTACACAGCTGGTCATAACATGCAAGAAAAAAAAAAAAAAAAAGACCCGCTACACAGCTGGTCATAAAATGCAAATGCAAATTTTTTTTTTATAGACCCGCTCCACAGCTGGTCATGATAAGCAGGAAAATTCCTGAAATAGAAAAATAAAACGTTAACCACTCCCCCAAACTTAAATATTACATTGTCCTCAATGTAATTGAGTCATCCAACGTAAAAATTAAGATGGAAAATAAAAATAAAAAATAAACAAAAACAAATAATTATACCTACTGGAATGTACATAAAAGATCCTCGTAAACTAATAACCTGAAAACTTGGGGATCAACCCAAAATACAATATTTACAAATGGCAGCTTCACAATTAATTTATGGAAAAAATGGGACACTGAAACTGTCAGAAAATAAAATTTACCCCTAAACCAAGTTTTTACTGCACATGGAAGTGCGTAAAGAACAAAGTATGGGGATTCGATTGATACTGGGGAAATATTAATTGATTCAGGCACGATATCAGGAATAGGAAAGTCTTCTGGGTACTTAGATGCAAAGTAGTCCAACAACACTTTAGAAGCACACAATTCTAACCCTAAATTAGGCAACTTTTGGAAGTCTAGGGGTCTAGAAACAACCTCTAAGTCGGGTGAATGATCTTGTGAGGTAGATTCATCTATGGAATTAGGCGAATCATCCACACAATCATCCACAGGGTCATTTATATGTTCTGTTTGGAAAAAAGAATCACTATCATATTCATCATCTTCAACAAATAATTTTTGACATTCAAGAACTCTTAATCTTTGCTCCAAACTAGGCGGGGTGTGTTTGTAATACTTATCATAAATAGTTTGATGTGATTCTTCACTTACCTCATGTGGAGAAGAAACTCCATACCATTGCCTACGCCTATATTCAGCAAGCGTCATCTCAGATGAGGTTTCCTGATAATTTGACTTTTTACGCATATATTCCGCCAGCGTCATCGTAGGTGACGTCTCCTCAGAAGAAGTCATCATCCGCAAAAAGTCCCTGAAAAGAAATACAAAAAGAAACACATAAAAAGGAAAAATATAAAATAAAATGAAAAGAAAATACTGTACAAAATAAAAATAAAAATAAACCTAAAAATTAATCTAAAAACAAATCCGCGTCGCAACGACGCCAAAATGATTTAAGGTTTTTCTGAGTTTTCGTAGTAGTAATTAAGATTCGTTATCTCGGAAGTTGTTAAGATTAAATTAAAGGTTTAAATAAAATAATAAATAGAAGAGAGTCACTGGGTCTAAGATTCCACCGAATTCACAACACAAGGTTCAATTATTCATTCTCAACAATTATCGCTCAGTGAATAAATAAAACGTCGACTCTGGTTTTGCCTAAGTAGATCCTCAAAACATTAACTGTATCCCCTAAGCATAGATTATCTTAATTCAAAGCATAACCTATCTAATTGAATCACAACTAATTTTATCGAATCATAAATCAATTCAAAATAAGTGCAAAAGTCACATAGAAAATAGAATAAATTCACCCATGTGCGAAATCGGTTTCCTCCATCGACCCAGTGTAGGGGTTTAGCTTCTCATGATAAAAACACATTCAAAAATATAAGTCATAACTCAAAATGGTGTTTTTATTCAAGAAAACTAACAAAGCAGAGGTTCGCAACGCTTCAATGGCGTCACAAAATCCACTGTTACAATTACGCTTCTGGACAATTGTTGCAAAAAGCTGTTACAAAATACGATAACAGAACAGTGTTGTTGTCACTATTCATAAGTCGCTGCAAAGACTGTTGCAAAACCGTGAATAAACCACGGTTTATTAACGACAGGCTTTGGAAGCTTTTTGTTCTTCGTCTTCTTCTCTTCATGCTGGTGCAGAAATCTCTGCAACTTCTTGTTCTTCATTCTGTTCTCGCCCCCAATCACTCCATCCCCCTCGAACATATTCCAGGACTCTTTTTATACCTCAGCATCAACAAATATTCCGCAATAACTCCATATCATCCTCTCTTCAATTCAATATTCTCCACGGGAATATTATCCATTATTATTTCTTTCACGCTCTCTTCTTGCACTGGCACACTGCATATTAGTTCAAACACGAATCTTGATTGAGAGAAACTCGGTCATTCTACAAGCGTACCTTCAAAAAATAAAGCAGATGACTCACGAATAATATTTTCTTCCCTGATTTAGAGGAGACACCAAATATAAACGATTTTTGCTTCTTCCAATACGTGAAAGATGTGTGAACATAATGAGAACATAATACTTGTCCAAATCCTTCAAAAATCTTCAACAGAATCTTCCCAAATTCACTCTCAGATACCCGTGAATATTTTCTCTTCTGTGTTGTTGCGAATCAATAAGAATCTTCTCCCTTTACGATTTTAAGACTATTACCAACCATGTTTGACTTAAACAGATGTATCCCAATCCATAACAACAAAAATATCCTGAGAAAATATCTTCAATAATTCAATCCAAAGATACGCAGGTGAAGGTGGACATTCCCGCCAAAATTCTGTTTTGTACGAAGATGAAGATGGACAACCCTTATCCAAATGCGGAGTGTGAATAAAAATAGGTGCTGGATAGTAAAGAAGGTGCCCCTTATAAACTGGGCACCCCTTAGTAACTGAGGTGCCCCTTAACCGATTTTGAGATTCCGAATAACACGTGCCCTCCGCGGGTTCCTTTAGCATTTTTTCGAGCCGGTTCTTCCAAAAACGTTTATTGCCCAAAAACACCTACAACAAGTTTATTAGTGATAAAATTTAGACCTAGATAATATAAATATGGGTATAAAATGGTGCACTTACGTGCTTATCACTTAACAATCACATTACCTTCTTTTTTCATCAGAAGACATCATTCTTGGAGCGTCCATAAGCATACGGTTTTGTGAGAGGAATTCACAATTAGCTCAACAAGTAGTCTTAATATATAGAGAGGTTTTAGAGAAGGAAAAGGAATGTAGGGTTCGAAACCTAAAACAGGTTCGCGGATGATCAACTCTTTCCCCTATAAAGAGTAGAATTGTCGATAGTACCCTTTCTTCTTGTTTGACAGACAAAAGCAAAAAAAAAAAAAAATTCTAAGAAAAAAAACTTTTCCTAAATCCTGAGAGGTACAATCATTGTCTCTTTTAATCAGGCACATGAGACAAGATTTTAAGAACAACACAATCAAGTTGCGTTGTGGTGAACTATAATTTGTCCACCAATTTCCTCTTGTGGAAAATCCACATACTTCTATCTATCAAACCAGTTTGACCATACTTTCTTCTCAAATGGTCTTGATTTTTCCTTGGAAACTAATTTCTTAGACGAAGATAAAATCTTACATACCTCTGCGGTCTTCTGAGCAAGTTTAAGATTTCTTGCTAGATGATTTGCTCTTCGTTGAAGTTTGTTGACGTGTCTTTGCTTGTGTTTGAACTTGTAACACTTTGAGAGATCATGACCTTTTAATGAACAATATGAGAACGTCACACTTGGATAGTAATCAGGTTTCTGAAATGTGCAAGCATCTAGGCACATAGTGGATCCTGAAACATTATAAACAGAGTTTCCAAGAAAAGGGTCAACTTTTTCTTCCAGAATGGTTGGATTATCTTCTGAAAGAATATAAAAATTGATATGTGTATTGCTACAATTATCAAAATTAATATTTTCACCAAGAAGTGCAACACTTGATTTCCCATCTTCATTAGAGTCATAGCTCTCAGACATCTCATCAAGAGTTGCTGCAAGACCTTTCTTCCAAGTGTATTTTCTACGATTTGGACACTCGTTTGAAAAATGACCAAATCCCTTACACTTAAAGCACTAAGGCATATCCTCATCATCAGTTTCATCAATATCCCTATTTTCAGGAGGAATACGATTATGAGGTTTGACTGATGCCTTAGGCTTATCTCTGGAGAACTATTTATTTCTCTTCAATAAAAGATCCCTAAACTGTCTTGTGATCATCGAGACTGATTTGTCAAGATATTCATCTGATGAGTCTGTCTCAGAGTGATCATCTTCAGAGATATACATTTTTTTTACTTTTATCAAGTAATTTAGTGTCATTTAGTTCTTTGAACGCAATATCCTTAGATTTGGATGAATGTTCATGATCAAAGATCTTAAGCTTTCCAACCAACGTATTTCTGGAGAGATTATATAGGTTATTTCCCTCAACGATGGCATGCTTCTTAGCATCGTATATAGAGATGGCAGTGATATGAGAATTTTCATCACAATGTCCTTTTCAGGAATAGTCTTACCCAATGTAAAAGATGCATTAACAATTTCAGAAACTTTGTGATTAAACTCATCAAATGTTTCTTCATCTGTCATACGAAGGTTTTCCCAATCGGAACTAAGGTTTTGAAGCCTAGCTTCATTTTTACTGGTGTTTCCTTCAAATATGGTTGCTAAGATATCCCAAGCTTCTTGCGACTTAGTGCAATTAGATACATGGTGCTGAATATTTGAGGTAATGGCATGTATGATTGTATTCAAACCGTCGGAGTTTTGCTTTGTAGCAAGAACCTCTACAGAAGTGTATTCCGCAATATTCTTTGGAATATTTACATCTCCAACTGCCTCAACGGGAGAATAATAGACATTAACAACATATACCCATGATTGGAAATCACGTGCTTGAACAAAAGCGCGCATATCAATTTTCCACCATAATTAATTAGTGTCATTGAAGACAGGTGGTACATTTATTGAGATAACACCTCTGTCCATAGAGTCAGATCGCTACAAACACAGACTTATGAGGTCTTGAATGTGTTTGCCTACTCTGATACCAATTGAAAAATTGGGGGTCTAACAACTTCACCCAATATTTCGATTAGCAATCTATACGGACAACTCCGAGTTGTTTTCTAGAGAATCAACTAGACTCAATCAATAGAAAATACTCAAGAAAATGTGATTTGTGAGTCTAATAAAAGAGAGATAACTTGGATGGTACCAAAGACCAATATCCAAGTGTAAATCAATTTAAATCAACAACCAATAAGGTCAGATATTCTAATTGATTGAACAATGCACAACCTGTATTATTTAAATTATACAACAAAATATAATGCGGAAAAGAAATAACACAGACACTAGAATTTTGTTAACGAGGAAACCGCAAATGCAGAAAAACCCCGGGACCTAGTACATATTAAATATATACTGTATTAAGCCGCTACAGACACTAGCCTACTCCAAATTAACTTCGGTCTGGACTGTAATTGAACCCCAATCAATCTCACACTGATCCAAGGTACAATTATGCTCCTACGCCTATGATCCCAGCAGGATAATGCACACTTGATTCCTTGAGATGATCTCACCCACAACCAAGAGTTGATACAACCCAAAGTCGAAGACTTTAGCAAACAAATCTGTCTCACACAGAAAATGCTACAAGATAGATAAATTCGTCTCCCATGAATAAACCTATGAGTTTTGTTCCGTCTTTTTATAAATCAAGGTGAACATGAACCACTCAATAAAACCACACTTATATTCCCGAAGAACAACTCATTTTTATCAATCACCTCACAATAGTCTTAATCGACACAACGAAAAAAGATATTGTGGAATCACAAACGATGAGACGAAGATGTTTGTGATTACTTTTATATCTTGCCTATCGGAGATAGAATCTCAAGCCAATTATTACAATTTTACTCGTACGATAGAAATAGCAAGATCATATCACACAACCACAAGAAAAGTAGTACCGGTCTGGCTTCATAATCCCAATGAAGTCTTTAAGTTGTTAACCTGGTTTTAGAAGAAGAAAACCAAAGGTTAAAGGAGAAGCAACTCTATCTTAGCAAACTAGTATCACACAGAATATGTGGGGATTAGGTTTCCTAGTTGCTAGAGTTCTCCCTTATATAGTCTTTCAAATCAGGGTTTTCAATCAATGTTAGCTTAGTAACAAAGCATTCAATATTCACCGTTAGATGAAAACCTGATTAGATACAAGCTAATATATTTCAACCGTTAGATCGAAAACTTAGATTGCCATGTAGTTTCAGGATTTCCCACAACACACCCCTTGTAATATCTTGATAATAATCTCTTGATCTAAACTAATTTGATATTAAAAGTATAATTAAAATTCTAAAAATTGTAAATAGACACACGGATTTTTACATGGTTCGATCAACTTGATCTACATCCATGATTCTTCACTATGATTGTTTTCATTTACATTTGATTTACATTGATAATCTCCATTAATGGAGTTCTAGATCTAGTTTTGGGGAAGAAGATGATAAAGAAAAATACATTCTCTCTCCTAAAATCTCTCTGCAAAATCTCTCTCTTCTAAAATTATGTCCTCTTCTTTCTCTCTCATGCTATTCTCTTTATATAGGTACCTTCATAGTGGGTGGCAGCTCACATTCAACTTATCTTTCCCATTTTTTAGGATTTTTACTATGCTCCTTGCTGGCTCTGCTATCGTGCTCGCGAGACTCTTCTATAACCATAAAATCTTCATTTCCTGCCTTGCTCTCGCGAGCTCCCGCCTTGTGCTCGCGAACATTCTTTTTAACTACAAAATCTTCACATTTTTCTCATGTTTTATGCTATCGTTGTTTATTACGTCATTCTCTGAATTATTTTGTGACGCTCGTGAAATGTTGTTGAAGAGTTTTCGGTGACGCTCACAGAAGTGTTGTTAATCTCTCGTGAATATAATTGTGGCGGTATTCTGGTCCTACATCTTGCCTCTTTTTTCTTGAATATTTTTTGAAAAGTAATCTTTAAGAAAAAATCTGTCGTTGTAGTAGTCTTTGATCTTTGTTGTTGAAGGAACGAGTGAAAGAATACTAGACTTCAAAAGTACGTACTTGCCTCTATTCTTTTGCGAAGTTCCATATCTTTGCTAAGTAAATAAGAAGTATTAACTCTTGAAATATTCGAAGTATGAAATATCCTTGAAGAAATATAAGAAGTACTCAACCCTCAAAATATAAGAAGTATCCGTCCTTGAATGAAAATCATAAATTGCCTCTGTCCATGCGAAATTATTACTTCATTTCTGGTGAAAATCCCTCTCCATTTTGGAAATGATTCTTGCCGAGAAGATAAAGAACATAAAAATGTTTTCTTGGTAATCCATAGTTGCCTCTGTTCTTTATCTATGAAGGAAGAATCCTTGAGAAAATGTTAAATGAACGAATTGCCTCTGCCTCATTTTGCGAAATAATGACTTCTCCTGTGAATTTCTGAAATAGTCTGCGAGATACTGAAATGTTTTTGCAAGTTTCCGAATTTTTCTGCGAAATTATGAATAGTAGCGCGATGAATAGTGCTGAATAGTTCCGTGATGAATATTGCTATGATGAATAGTACTGAATAGTTCTGTGATGAATAGTGCTGCGAAATTGTAGACAATCCTCTTGAGAGACTTTGAATAATATTTCTGAGAAATTCTGAACAATACTTCTGAGAGATTCTGAATAGTATTTCTGAGAGATTCTAAATAGTACTTGTTATCTCTCTTGCGATGAACAAATCTTTCCTGCATTCTTAAAAGAAAATAATTAAGTTTGAAATTATTCTATTGGTCTTATTTCGCCTTCCTAATTAAAGGTCTTATTTTGCCAATTTTTCTCTTTGCGACAAAATCGCAGGACGTCTTTACATTTTCATGTATTGACCCATTGATCTTGCCTTATCCATTTTTCTTTGAATTTTCTGTGACAATATGACAGGTCTAAATCTCCTCGCGAGAATAAAGTCCCATGACATTGCCGTCTTGCGATGAAATCGCAGGACGTCTTTACACTTTCATGTAAAAACCCATTGATCACATCTTAACATTTCTCTTTTGGCTTGTTGCCTCTGTAAAATTTACGTCACGCGACAATATGACATGCCTAAATGTTCTTGCGATCATAAAGCCCCATGACATTGCCGTATTAAGACACTTATCATCTCCCTAATGGAGGGTGCCGCCCTTATCCTCCCCCTGGTTGCCCCTTCAAGGAGGGCACATCATCCATACAAGACTAGCTCCTCCCATCCAGATTTACCAACAACCAGTTGTTTTCGCAGCCTCTTGTCCTTTATGCCTATATGGATTATAGTTACAAGATTGCACCCTAAGTGGGGTTTTCTTCAGGCCAAGTGCATCGTAGCCAAGACTTACCAAGAATGGCAAGGAAGTTTCGTACGCCCTTGGCACCCTTGGCTCAACCGTGTACCTCGGCGCCTTGGTCATACTTTGCACTTCTTGGAAGAGATTCTCAGTCGTCCAACCAGGGTATAACCATATATAGTTGGAAATCCAAGATCTCTCTCCCGGATAGGTTTTCTTTAACCCCAACATCTGCATGACTCATGTTCCAGCAGCGGTATAACCTTATCGCTGAATTATGTCAAGAGATACCCCCTCCTATGACGCGCTTTTAGGTCTTACATTTGTCTCTTACAAAATTTTATTCGCGAACTAGGGTGCACGCCATAAAGGTTCGTCCCATTCTTATGTCTCTGCGAAATTTTATTCGCGTTTCTCGCGATCTTTTCGCGTTTCTTTATTCTTTCATTTTTGTCAATTCTTTATATAATCTTGAATAATCTCGCGATTACACTCGTAGCTCTGATAAAAATTTGTTTTGCTCATTTCTGTGAGTTGAAATATTCATTATAATATTTTGAAATCTTAGAAATATTCTTTGAAATCTTGCGATTTTATCGCATTTGTTAAATTAAAATTCTCTTTCTGTAAAAGAAATAGTCTAGAGAAATCTTTGAAATCTGGCGATTGTATCGCGTTTTTAAACCAAAAATTTTCTGTAAAAGAAATTTTCTAGAGAAATATATATATTGAATGTTCTTGTTTTTTTTTTTTGTAATTTTGAAGTCTTTGTAATCTTGCGAGGGTATCGCTGTTTTGGAAAGAAATCAATTTTTTTTTTGAAATCTTAGAAATCTTTGCGATAGTTTCATTTTCTGCAATCTTTGAAATTTTTTGAAATCTATAAATTTTTTGCGATGATTTCACCTTTTTTGTAATCTTTGATAATCCTTGAAATCTTTGAAAATTTTTGCGATCTTTAAATTTTTTATGATGATCTCATTTATAATTTTTTGAAATTTTTGCGATTGTATCGCTGTTTGTCAATCAAATCAAAAAATCTTTAAAATATTTTGAAATCTTTGAAATTTTAGAAATCTTGCGATTATATCGCTTTTGGTAAATTAAATCAAATCTTTTGAAATGGTAGAAATCTTTAATAATTTTCAGAAATCTTAGAAATGTTCTTTGAAATATTGCGATAGTATCGCTTTTTGTAAAATAAATCAAAATATTTCATTTTCTGTAAGTAAAATAATCAAGGAAGTGGTACTTAACTTTCTTGCGATTTTCTGTTGCTGCGTTTCTCGCGAAGTATTTGATTTGCTTGTAAAATGAGAAGAAATGAGAAATGAACTTTTGACATGCTTCTTATATACTGTCACATCATACCAACTGTTCTAACCCTCTCTGACCAACTGGGCTTGCCTCTATTCTTTTCTTCTTTACGCTTGTATTTGGGAAGGAGTATACATCTTTGCGAAGTTCACAAATATCTGTAAGATTTTTATTCTCGCTGCAAGGTAAATGTCTGCAACGTAAACATTTTCAAATCAAAGGATTCTTTGCGATGGAGAAAATTCAAACCCGCGATCTTATACTTGTAATCTATCTCTCATACCAATTGTGTAAATTCCTATTTGTGTTGATGCAGTAAGCTTCGCAGAATTTATTCTCATGTCATCGCAAGGTCCCAATTTTTTTTCATTCTATTTCTTCGCAAGAGTTGCGATAATCGCTAATACTTCCATCTTCTTTAACTTATAAATAATAAGTTGGTGGTCCTTCCATTTTGATTCTTCCTTTCTTCTCCCCCTTTATTTTAATAACCAACAGTCTGTTTTTGCTTTCTATTTTTGCGTGAATCTTCGTTCTAAAAACCAAAGTTGTTGCTGATGACCCTTCCGCGAAAATTACCTCGTGATTACCATTGGCTTTCTATTTTAATAATAAGTTGTACTACTAACTCCTCCTTCTTCCGCGATTACCTCGCCACTGTGAACCTCTTGTCCTATGCGTTTTCTAGCCTGAAACCCTTTTATTCTTCACATTTTGTTGGACTTGGTGAGTTATGTTAACCCTTCTGTTTATCAAACACCTAGACACATGCCTTTTCTCAATGTTGCTCGCAATGGATTGAGAAATATCATGAAGAGATGAGAACCCACGTTCTTCTTTACTGGCATTCACCTGCCACTAGTAAATATCAATTAATTGTTAAAATATTGCAACACTAGTAAATATTAATTAATTGCAAATATTAATCCCTGATGATAATAATAAATTAAGTGGGAGCTGCGATATAATCATTTTGCCTTTGACCATGTGTTGGCGATGAAGATCGCTGGTGACGTTGATCTGTTTGCACTCTTTTTTCCCTCTACGTATTTTTATAGCTGTAATATTTTGCTGTAAAACTCTTTTTCTTCTTTTTCTTTTGCACCTGCCGTATTTCTTTGTCATTGCATGTATTCTCTTCCTCGCTTATTTTATCCTTTGTAACTCAAGCTATCACTTTTTAGCCTGCTGGCAGCTGGCAACACTACTGCTGTATGTATTCTTTATTCAAATAGCCTGCTGTACGTAAGAGCAAGAATTCAACTCAAGACTACTAGTTTATCCAACACTACTGCTGTACGTATGATGACTATACAGGCATCATAAATGAAGAAGTAATTTTCACTTTTTGCGATAGTCACTTCAGAACAGACAAATGCTTCTTTAGACAAATTCTTAGAGAAAATGTACTTTTTGCGATAGTCACTTTATCCAACACTACTCCTTTGTATAGTACGTATTGGACTTTGCTATCACTTATTTTATCTTTGCGATAGTGCAAATTAAGAGTATCCATCTCATTATTACTTTAGTGTAGTAATGTGATAGTGCGATGATAGATTCTTATTTAGTGAACGTAATGGCTGTTTCCAAGTGATATGTTGCTCGCCAAGAATTTGCGTCAACACTGCACCCTTTCTCTTTGCTCGCCAAGTGTTGTTCATTTCGCCAAGTGGCTATGATGTTACGTTTTTTGCGAGATTGGTTGGTCCTCCTGCGTGATTAACTCATTCCTTGCTGATTGTTGACAATTGAAGTGATCCTGTTGTTATTGTTTATTGTATTCTTCACAAGTGATTAGTTTCCATCATACATTTTCCTTCGAAAATCCATATTGAAGAAGTTTTTCCTAGAATCGCAAACGATCAGTAAATTTGGTTAGCAGTCTATAGAGCATTAATATGAGTAATTTATCCCTACGAAGAATGGAAACTTTTAATGAAATCTTCTTAATTTTGTTCTTTCGAAATGTAAATCTCTAATCAACAGAAAATCTCGAAATCTGTCATTTTTAGAAATTCATTAAACAAATTTGTAAAACGAAGTTTTGTTACTACAAATTCGTAGCAAAACATTTTTAGATTCAAGACTTCCACAATAAATCAAATTTCTACAAAAAACAAAGTTTAGATTTTACAAAAAAAAAACAAAAAAAATCTATTTTTCAATTTGTGTTTTGAAATTCCCAGATCCGAAAAATGAAACAAAGAATAAGAAAAGTGAGAAGAAATTTGTCCTTTTCGATGATTTGTTGACATAATTTTGCTGATATTTTCTTCATCCGTCATTTAATATATCTCCCTCTCTTTATTTGCTGTATAATCATGATCTTTCGTTGTAGCTTCCATATTTGATCTTGAAATTTTTAGATCCAGTGATATCCAATTCTAATGATAATCAATTCTAATGAAACCATAGATTTTCTGAAGCATTTACGTAACTACATTGCTAGTTATGATGCTAATGCGCGTGTTGGTGAATTTATTTTTCATAGATTAGGTGTGGTCATTCAGAAGGGGGTGGGAGCTCAGCTTGTTGCTAGGCTTCCAACGAATTTCCTGCCAGATGATAGTCTTTTTGAGTTATAGATTTTGTAACATCTTAGGAAAAAAATAAATTCTAATGATAATCTTTTTCAATTCTAATGATAATCAATTTTTTTTTTTTTGCTTTATCATCTTCTTCAATTTGACAAGTAGTTGTCCCTGTTTCTAGCGCCAAAATGTAGTTGCAGGATTTCCCACAACACACCCCTTGTAATATCTTGATAATAATCTCTCGATCTAAACTAATTTGATATTAAAAGTATAATTAAAATTCTAAAAATTGTAAATAGACACACGAATTTTTACATGGTTCGATCAACTTGATCTACATCCATGATTCTTCACTATGATTGTTTTCATTTACATTTGATTTACATTGAAAATCTCCATTAATGGAGTTCTAGATCTAGTTTTGGGGAAGAAGATGATAAAGAAAAATACATTCTCTCTCCTAAAATCTCTCTGCAAAATATCTCTCTCTTCTAAAATTATGTCCTCTTATTTCTCTCTCCTGCTATTCTCTTTATATAGGTACCTTCATAGTGGGTGACAACTCACATTCAACTTATCTTTCCCATTTTTTAGGATTTTTACTATGCTCCTTGCTGGCTCTGCTATTGTGCTAGCGTGATCTGCTATCGTGCTCGCGAGACTCTTCTATAACCATAAAATCTTCATTTCCTGCCTTTCTCTCGCGAGCTCCCGCCTTGTGCTCGCGAACATTCTTTTTAACTACAAAATCTTCACATTTTTCTCATGTTTTATGCTATCGTTGTTTATTACGTCATTCTCTGAATTATTTTGTGACGCTCGTGAAATGTTGTTGAAAAGTTTTCGGTGACGCTCGCAGAAGTGTCGTTAATCTCTCGTGAATATAATTGTGGCGATATTATGGTCCTACATGCCATACACACATATACTTGACGATTTTGGGTTTGTGTAACCGTACCCAAACGTGTACAATAGTTGGTTCAATATTAGTTAACCAAATGATAAATTTCATATCAACCATATTCTTCTTCACCATAACTAGTCCAAATGACTCAAATGAACTAGTTAGAAAGTTGTTCAATTGCTATAAGATCTTATGTACTACACAAGACACAATTGAATCAAAAACGATGTGATTCACTCGAATCGATTCATGAACGATAAAGACACGTTTGCAATATCATTCCTTTGATAATTTAAATAAGTTTACGAACATCGTTTTTAGACATAACCACTCAAGTTCGCGGACTAGGTTCGCGGACTCAAGTAACCGGTTGGAGTTCACAAAATCCAGCAGAAATTCTCGGGTTCGATAACTTCCGTCAGTTCGCGGACTGAAACCGAGCTAAAACTCCAGCATAAATTCTCGGGTTCAAGAACTACACACGTTCGTGGACTGAGTTGACTACTCAAGTTCCGACTTTCACTTGATCAACAAAGTTCGCAAACTTCGGTTCAAGTGCTAAAGACTTATACATATATATGTTACCAAAACAATATTTATATCCCAAGTGATTATATTGTCTAAACTATCATTTCAATCATTGAAACATTCTCAGAGGACGTCGTATAGTTGTTATTCACAAACTAGTTTTCGTCAGAGTAATTTCCAAAGTGATTGAAACATAACATGACTTTCGTTACTAGGCAAAGATGAACTTGGCTAAAGCGAAAGCTTTACCAACACACATTTTGAGAAATAGATAAGCGAGATATACTCAGCTCGAAATATCACATGTGTATAGATCCATTGGTTCCTTGAGTAGTCCTTCGTCTTGTATGATGATTTCCATAGAGTTCTTGAGCTCAACTACACTTTCGATCCTAGTCCGAGACCTTAGCTATAGTAGACTAGAAATCAAGACTTTATAGTTTTTATCACTAACATAAACAAACATGCTTGAGATAGCAACGCATGCGAGTTCGACCGAGCAATGCTTTAATACTTAGTTTACTTTTGGTTTTCTAAACTAGTTGGGAAAATTGCTTCGGGCAATTATTTCCATGATAACATATCAAAACATAATTATTTTGTAGTTTCAGTTTTGATATTGGCTATCAAAAATGGTATGTGGAACCCTCGTGCTTGGCTCAGCAGGTTGCAAGTCTATTTTGATATTTGTATGATCCTTTTCGTGTTGTCCTTTATTTGTTCACTTCTTTGTCACTTTTGTGACAAAAGGGGGGAGAAATATATGGAGTAAACAAGTGATGCTGGTATTAATTTATGGTTGATTGGTGTCACTAGGGAAGAGGACAATGGTGCTTGAACGTTTATCTAACGAATGAGAAAAAGCAAAGACTAAGGGGGAGTAACATATCATATGATTGGGATAACAAAGATGCGCGGATTGAAAATCTACCTATCTCACCTTTAGGGGGAGTACGAGATTTGTTATTAAAATGTCAACAACGACATTTTAAGGATTGAATTAATGCAGGTTATGTTTTGTTGAATTCGGGTATCAAGCGTACGTGTAATGAATTCTTGTAATTTTTTTATCAATATGATTGTAAGAGTTTTGTCACTAAAATTGACAAAGGGGGAGATTGTTAGAGCATTGCTCGATTGAACTCACCAAGCATTGGTATGTCAAGTTTGGTTGTCATATTTTAGTGAACCAAAACTCATTTAAGAGTCGCTTGATTTAAATGTACTAGATTCAACTTCATATAGGTTAGCTTGAAAGTATTAGGGTGAGACATTGCAAGTATTGCGAAGACTTGAAGAAGTGAGAAGCTACAATGACAACATTATCCTTCCACTTGAGGTTAGTGATATTTGACTTGAACTGTTTCATTCCCTAACGTATCTTTCAAGTCGTGCATATTGAAAAAATAAAACTGCGAAGCATGAACACTCTACATAGACATAGTATTTAGGAATACAATATGAAGTTTCTTACTTAACCATTAAACTTTGTATATAAGATATCGACATAATCGCATGAATGCTATTGTGATTATGTATGGGTATGAGGTGAGTATTTCATCATAGGAAACAATGTTTTTACATGTGTTTTAAGGAAGTAAGTTAATGATATGTGTTGTGAACCGAAAAGGAAATCGCTAGGCGTTATTGGGGCTATTCTTCATTGCATATCTTATGAACGACCAATATGTGTGATTAGTATAACCTCTCATGACTTGTTTGTGTTCTTGGTAAAACTATTCACATGAGGCCTGACTTATATATTGGTATGACTTTTATTAGTAAAACCGATCTTAAGTAATCACCTGGGGTATGATCGGGTTGTGAGTGTCTGAACTTATTATTGGGAGAAGGGGAACCGATCCTAGTAAGAGGTGTCGTGCATCACAAGGGGAACCGATCCTTGTACGAGGTGCAGCAAGGTTTATGTAAGAACGATTCTATGAACATGTGCAACACGTTTTTGGGAAGGGGGGCCCTATCCTATGGACATGTGCAGTACATACAAGTTAGATACCAAATATATGTGGGGAACCGATCCTAGTACCTAGTCAGCCGTATCTTTGGTAATCTAGTGTAACTATACACAATACTCACATGGAGGTAGAACCAAAACTTGTTTTGGTAGAACCGTAAACCCATGAGTTTTGATTGAGTGGTACTTGATCAATCACATAGTTCTTGAAAGTCAGATGAACCAATTCTAAACTTGTTTGAAAGTGTGGTAAATCGGTTTCAAGTGAGCAAGCATGGAAAAGACTTGCAAGAGTAAGATGTCGTTACACTTTGAACACGGTGCATTAATGCTTATTCTATATTGTTCAAAGATATTCCTTAACGGATAAGAAGGAAGTAAATCCCAAGATCGAATTTAAATAAGTTAAGAATGTTTTTAATTAAGGGTTTTTAATTATATATGAAAAATAAGAATTAGTAATGTGCATTTACTAGTTAAAGACAGTGCATTCACATGAATTATGAAAACCGAATTTGGGTTAATATGGAAAAATATCTTGAGTATATTTTCGGTTTTGGAAATTCCTTGGTGATCAAACTTCATTGTCTATAAATAATTTGAGTTTGCATTTCTAGCAAACTAATTATGCGTAACATTAGATTTACTCTTTTATCTTTGTTACTTGTGAAACCGCCTATCGGAGAGGAGAGTAATCTAATTAGGTGAAATCTCTTACGGCTGCTCAATTTAAAGTCTTCTTTGGGATTGAGAAGCTCTAGAGCGACCCGTTGGTGGGAAACTAGATATTGCGGTTTATCTTTAGTTTTCGTATTGATTTGATTAACTAATGGTGGTTGAAATTTGATTGCACCTAGTTTGTTTATGCTTGAGAATCTTCTCTTCTGATATAAGATTCACTTAAACTAAGGTTTCGACATGGATCTTTAGACTGTTGTTAGATATAAAGACGATATTGTGATAATCCATTGTTAACAGACTCCGTTCTGTGTGTGATTAATCACAAGAGATTCAAGTAGTTGTGTGCAGGTGTCTATTGAAGATCTAAGAAGATTTGAAGACAAAGAAGATAATGAAGATTTCTGACTTGGTTTTTACAATCTTTGGTGTGCACAATACTTGTTTGGTAAAAAGAGGATCTGACTATAATTGATTTATCCTTTTGGGTATTTTGATAGAATAGTTGAGGAAGATTGGCATCAATACGTTTCCTTGTGATTAAAGGTACTAATTGTCTTAATCTTAACGATTGCCTTTGGGTGATTGAATATAAGATATATCTTGGAACCTGGCAAAGGAGTTTATGTTAAGATAAACAAGGGAACCTTTGCGCAATTCATATCACTTGGTTGAAGGGAGTTGATACCAAACATATTTGTTGTTCCTTTACTGTTTGGAATACGAACCAAATGAATTGGTCAAAGTACGTGACTTGGTTATAGGTTGGAGGCGTGGGAATAGTGACGGAACTAGGTGAACTATAGGTTTAGTTGCTTGGTCTCAACTATATGAAGTTGGTTTATTTTATATAGCGGCTTAATCCTAAGAGTATTCAATTCTGGACTAGGTCCCGGGATTTTTCTGCATTTACAGTTTCCTCGTTAACAAAATCTTGATGTGTTATTTACTTTATATTTCCGCATTATAATTGTTTTATTATAATTAAAGTAAATTGCACAAACGTTAATTCCTATTTACTTGATACATGAATCCTATTGAGTTTGGTTAAGTCTGAACCTTTGTATCAAGTAAACACACTTTGTTGTTGTATTATCTCGATCTCATATCCATAGACGATCACACAAAGTGTGAACCGATTTGTTGTATTGTCTGGACTCAGTCCATAGACAATCACTTTCGGGAAAAGGACTTATAGGAAGGAAATGTAATAGCTTGAGGTATATTTGGGGTACCCTCGCCTTTTCACCTTTAAAAAGGATCGTTGCAGAAAATGTGTGAACAAAATCTCAAGGATATGGAACCTCACTATACTGGGTTCTCAATCTTTTTGAGGAATACTATCATGATGGATCAATCAACAATGATTTATTCATGGCTTTTGAAAATGTTTTTAAATCCATGGAACAACATGGTTCGATTAAGGAAAAAGTTTGTACTAGTAAAAATTCTGATCCTTCCAGTTCATGTATACATGACGTATAGTCGGGTCTTGTTAAATACTTAGGTAAAATCGATAAAAAGGTTTTTGTTGTTTGTGTTGCAAGTTCCTGATGTCAGGAAAATCCATTCCTTAATCATAAGAAGAAGGAGTCAAATTTTTTAATTAACCCTGAGTATCATCATTACTATGATTATACTTCTAGTACATTTCACAAGTATCGACTAGAGAAAGTGAATGAGGTGTCCTCTTCTCATCTAGTCTCTTGGTAACAAGATTGGCTCCACCCCATTTTTATATAACTTGAAATGGGTCAAGTAATGGTTTGATCACTGAGATAGGGGGAGCATTCATTATGTTATATCATCAGGGTAATGATCCTCCAACCTACTAGATCTTTTTACGAGGCATAAACATGAGAATTTGTCCTGGAAGCGGAAGAACTGCTGAAACTTCGCGAAACCGTCACAAGGGTTTAACGATTCCAACTTCATGTTCCCGAATTACAGAGAACAATACAAACTGAGGCAATATTTCTGGATTCGCTCTGCCTTACGTCCTTGCTTCCCACTGTAATTTCCATTGTAGAACGTGTATGGCCCAGCCTATAAGGGCCATACAGACTCAACGTCATCCCCACCTTCCTCCAGTATATCACTGGAATTCCATCCATATTCTTCACAAGCTTTGACAATAATGGTTTTTGCATTAGGATTTATCAAATCAATTACTGTAATACCATTGGAAAAGAAAGTCTTTTGTTGATGTTAGTGTTTATAGAAAAGTCTCTCCTCTTCAGTTCAGTCCCATCCAGGCCTCACATGTAGGACAGGTTGGGTCGGACGACTTCAAAGCTGAGCCTTCGTAGTGTGGTCTAGTTCTTAGTGTTTTTCTTTCCTTATTATAACAAGGAAAGTATGTAAATACTCTCTCATCTACATTCGAGTCCTCAAGGGACCTCACATATGGAACAAAGGATCTCATCTCATATTTTAGTTGAGTGCATAAAAGGCCTTAAGACTTGGCTCTAGATTAGCATATCGGCAATATTCTTTTTCAATCACCAACTACCGATCGGGAAACCATATCCAAGTTCCGTAGAAAGTCTGCGCTCTTTGGGATTTGAATAAGGTTGAGCCCTAAAGGTCCTTGTGTGTCGAAAAAGGGAGTAAACCGAAAGACAAGGGGAACTGGGTCGATCTAAAATGGCGAAGCATCCGAAGCATATATGAGACCAAACCAAAGAAATAATTGGGACTTTGGTATTAAAATTCTTAATACAAATATCCACTATAAATGTACTTTCTATCATTTGACTCCTTACCACCTAAGGTTTAAGTCGTACAGTTGTAAGATAGCTCAAAAGCTCGAGGGAATGATTGGATAATTTATTTATCTTAATTCTTGAGTACCTATGATGGTGACCACATCTGCTGGCATGTGATGTTAGGACATATAATCGAGTCCTTGTGAATGGACAGAACTAGGTGCTTTTACATGGTTCTCTCAAATGCCCTAGTATACTCTAATTATTCACTTGTGTCGGTTTGGGGTACGGTCACAGTTCATCGGGAAGATCTCCCTCCCAATTCGAAGTTTTTTCCTGAAAGCTGGGTGTCCTTTCATTCATCTTTGACACCTACGGTAGATATTAGATCCTGCTGGCCGCTGAAATGGATTCTTGTTTGGTCTTGCCCTATCTTGCTATCTATTAGTGTGAGATCTAATGGGCCTAGAATGTTCTGGAACTTAGGGGTAGTGAAGTGGTTGAATTTTGTGAGCTGTTCCAACCACTTCCAATAGTTCTACCAATCCAGAAAAATTATCGGCTCTGCAGGACCACCTACCACTAGTGTAATATCCGGCCGAAAGGATTTATTGCAGGCTCCCAGCCCTACGAATGTCAGATAGTTTTGTGTCCTTGTATTATGGGTTAGTTTTGCTTTTGAAATTTATTTTCTTTCAAGAAAACTCCTTTGACAAAATTTTTCTGTCCACCTGAGGTTAAATAATGTTATATAGTTTTATAATATATTATTTATCACACTGTTGTAAATTCTCCTCAGTGTGCGAACCTCATGATTCAGGATTTAGAATTGGAGTCATGTTTACTTTTTGAGCCACCGAACCAATACGGATCAAAGCCCACTACAAGGTTTTTAAGGATTCCAGTATGCGTACCCATCTTCTTCTTCATCTTTTTGTTCGCGTTCGTGAACATGAGCGTTTTTGGAGTTCACGAATCAACTCCATTAAATCATGTTTTGGAGGTCTAAAAGGGGGGGGAAAGCTAGTCATCATCTTCAAGGAGCATATCAAGTAAGATTTTCTTTTTCTTATTACTCTCATTTTTTAGGGTTCATGAGGAAAATCAATAATAATGATAAGAATTCAAAGAAGATGTAAAAAAATCACATTTCTTCTTCTCTTATGAGTATGAACATACCAAGTGACCAAGATTATATTAGAATTAGATTCATCAATGATTCTAATAGTAAGACCTTTGAAAAGATTTCTTTTAACGGTTTCATTCTAGAAAATAAATTGGAAGAGGAAAGTGGTCATAAAGAAGATTTGACGTGTTCTGAGAAATATAACCTTGGTAAAATATTTAATGGTCTTGGTGAAGGTTTTGACATTCTCACAAGAATATTTTATGCTAACATCCATGATGTTAATCTTGATGACTTAGAATTCAAGACTATGATAAATAGGAAAATGATTCTAGTTGATAGAGAGTTGATTTCAAAGATTACCAAAATTCCATTGGGTAATCTTCGCCTTCATAGACCAAAAGGATAAACACCATCGTGTGAAACCATTTCCAATGATCTTTGTGGAAAGAATGTTGATTGGATAGAAGGGGAATTTCCTACCCATGTTCGTAGTCTTGCTTTGATGGTTTTCGGAAAACTTGGCATTTCTAAGCTTTGTCCCCCCACAATTGAGAACTCTCGGTGGATTCGTGAATTTGCATAGTTGGTCTATTTCCTTGAATTGGGTGCTCAAAGTCTTGATATTTGTAGATTTATCATTCTTCAAATGGTTTCAATGACGTCATCCAATAAGAAGTTAGGCTTTCCATGCTTGATTGGGAAAATATGTAGTGCACATTCTATTGCTCCCATTGGAAACTCTATTGGAACTCCCAAACGTGTTTGTCCTTGTACCTTTAAACGTATGAATATAAATGCTTGCGAAAGACAAAGTTGTATTCTCTTGACGGTTCTTGTGATCCTACCACCTTGGGTATTCTGCATCAAATTCGCAAGGGTTTTCGTAAGATCAATTCCAAGGTAAAATGTGTGCAAGAATAATTATGTATGATTGCTATAAAGTTCCCCGAAATCAAGAAGAAATGAAAAAATTTCAAGCCTCTTGGATGGATTCCAATGATGAAAATGATGATTAGCTTCTCTAACGCTTATCATTTTAATTTGTCTATGAAACTTTTTATGAGAATTTATTCTTGTGTGTTTAAGAAGGATAACTAGGGTTTGGAATAGCAAATATTGTGATTACACATAGCTATTGCCAATGATTTTCATCTTGCAATGTTTTAGATTTATTTATTTAAACTCTAAGTTATTTGGAAGATGTTTTTGTAGTATTAATCTTTATGGTTTTATATATTTCAAAAATATTACAGGATATGTGTGTTTATGTCCGTGAACTATGTTTATCTCATATATGTCGAAAGTTAAGGTTAGTCCCTTTTCTGATCCTCCTGCTCTGTGTGCTTTACTAGTAACTCCACGAAAAAGGTTACTCGCTGTGCTGCAAGTGTTTGTTTTCTTGCCCGTATGATGTCTACAGACATGGGTGTAATCCTTTGTCCTTTCAAGGATTTTCATGGTTTCCCAGATGGAGGGGTGGGGAGCAAGGGTTTTGTATGTTTAATCCCCCATTTGAAGAGATTACATCTCTGCAACATGAAGAGATAGAATGCTCCGCAATATGCTATCAGAAATGACCTAGATGTGTATGTTGGTTTGGAAGAGACCCTGAGGCGTTTGAAACAATGGATGTGCTTCGACTGAATGAGTATTTAGGCTTGGAGTAGGGTGTGCAAACACAGAGATAATGATATTAGGCATGCGACAACTGATGGTGATGTAGTTGAAACGATTTTGGGGGTACCTCGGTGATAGGTGTCATAAACACCTTGATTTTATCTATAGTTTATGCTTTCTTGCAAATTATGTATTATTACAATTGTTTTAAGCTTATCAGGTGCAATTGAGTCAGTATGAACGAAAGAAGGAGAAAACATTCATTTGGAGCATAAATAGAAAAAAGGTCAATTCACGGGCGAGCGATATTTGGAGCAGGCTAAGATTGCGCAAGAAGGAGATGATAAACTATCTGTTCGCCATAACTGACATTTGAGTTGAGCAAAGAATAAGGTTGTCGGTCATTCAAAACTGACAGGCCATATTTGGGTGGCCCTTATCAGTAACTGCGAGCCTGGTTCAATCTCTCTTCCTACCATAAACCTAAAATCAAGAGAAATTGGTTCTTTTCATTACAACAGATTTATAAACAGAAAGTGAAAAATGGATGCGCCATTAATGGTCGAGATCGACAGAGTCACAGAGACAATGGGTAATTGCAACTGATAACATATGAGTATGTGTTGATGGGGTTGGAAAAAGAATTCGATGCTAGATGAATTGGGAGATGGAGTCTGGGGTCTCAGATCAGACATGAGTTTCACCAATAAATCATGAAATTAGAGAAGATTGAAGAGTAATGGAAGTTGGGTTTGACTCAAATCAGAATTATGGCAGTGAATTGGTTCAAATCTGTGTAGGGTTTGAATCAGATTTGTATTTGGCAGAGAATTTGGGATTTTGGTTTGAAGATGGTGTGTGTCAAGGGTTTGAGGTAATGAATTCGAAATTGAATTTGTTGAAGATTTGGATCTATTGCGGAATTGATGGATGAATTGGTTTTGTTGGTGGAAAATGGAGTAGGGTACCGATCGGTTTTAGTCTCAGGTGAGATTTGGTGCTAGGGAGAAACACTGGTTGATGAAGTTACATAATACTGGTGATTCGAAGATGGAGTTTGAGCTACAGGGAAGAAGAGGGCAGCTGGTACTGGTAATGAA
Organism: Papaver bracteatum; assembly: GCA_023529315.1. Taxonomy (NCBI): domain Eukaryota; kingdom Viridiplantae; phylum Streptophyta; class Magnoliopsida; order Ranunculales; family Papaveraceae; genus Papaver; species Papaver bracteatum. The sequence continues at coordinate 4,631,059 of JAJJWX010002182.1, forward strand.
GCTACAATGAAGAAGGAATTGGCGGTGAACTGACATTTCAGGTGGTTGTTTGCTGTGGATGTTGTTGATGTCTTAGTCTTGCTGTTGAAGTTTGCAACTAGTAGTAGTTATAATGCAGAGGGAGCTGAGATTGAGAGCTGGTAGGAATTGCAGATGGTTTGTGTGGGCTGAATTGCAGGTATTGATTACAATGGTTCTTACTTTAGAGTGGTTTGAGCAGCTGATGGCCTTGAGAACTCAGGCGGGTTTGTACTCAGGGAATGGAATGAAGTGAAGAAGTGAACTTTAGATGTATGTTAGGATGAAATGTTGCAGGGGAGAATGCAGTAGATGCGGAAATGATGTATGAATTACATGGGCGGGTGTTGCTGAAGCTGCCATGGTTTTTTCTATTGTGGAATGGATTGAGGCATAGAGCTGCCGTTGGTTTGCAGGCGTATAAGGCATGAGGACTGAAGATTTCAACTGTTGCAGGTGTTGGAAATGAGACCAAGCACAACAGTCAGTGAATGAAATGGAAATGGTGATTGCAGGGTTGCGAGACAGATTTGAAGGGATAAGTGGTGTTGGTAGGTTAAGAAGGCAGAGTTGGTGTTGCTGGATATGTGTGCAGTGTGGAGAAAGTGTAGGTATTTAAAGTTGAAGCTGGTTATGAGATGCAGGTGCAGCTGCATCTTGAGCTAAGCAGGGATAGTGGACTTATTTAAGAAGGAAAAGAATGGCAGTGGTAGGCAGATGAACTGCAATGTGCAGTTATTGGAACTTGATGATAATGTGTGCAAGATACTGCGATAAGAAAGAGTTGTTGGTGGATTCGGCAGGTGGCCAGGAGATCTGGATATGCTTACTTGTATATGGTGTTGATGGTGCAGATTCAATAGAAAAGGAATGATGTTGTTGCCATGGAACTGAAATAAGCTGCAGTTGGTAGTGGCTCTGGAGATTGTTACAAGGGTGCTTGTGTTGGTTGAACTCGCAGATGCATAGGTGATGCTGCAATGAGCTGCACTGAAGTGGGAAGGTAGTTGTGGCATTGAGACAATGTGTTTAAGGGTGCAGGAACTAGTTGAGCTGTGGACAGTGCCTGAAAAAAAATGCAAAAACTGTGCGAAAATGGAGCAGAATTGGTGCACCGGTGGTACTAGCCCGGGATGCCGGATTTCATAGGTTAAAGTGTCGATCATAAAGTTTCAGTGAATCATGAAGGGGGTACGAGTCGGATACAAAAGTCGACGGCCGGATATATGAGCTACGGGTCACACTTTTGGGTACGTTTTCGTAAGATATAAGGAATTGAGTTAGATGATTTTTGTGAATTTGTGGACTGAAGAGAAGCAAAGTTGAGCTATTCAAAGTGTAGAATTGCCTGGTGACAGTTTTTTATGACAAAGGAGGCCAGAGACAGTTTTCCGACGACCGGTGGCCGGATTCTGGTGATGACGTCAGCAATCCAACGACCAACTTTGACCCACTTTTCGCACATAATTTTGAGATGGGTAATTTCCATACATGGGCTTGGTGGACCACTTGGAGATGGTTTTTGAGAAGACCTAATATTGGAAAGAGTATCCTTTTGGAATGGGAGAAGCATATAAATAGAAAATCTTTCTCTAAACCTGGATATATCTCCATTAGGGAGAACTCCTACTTGTTGTCTAGGGTTTCACATGATAGTTCTTCTTTGCTTTATATGATGATGATTTTCAAAAACACAAGTAACTAAGTTTTATTATTGGTTAAAGATGTAGTTGGATTTTGCAACCAAGTTATTGATTTGATGAATTAGTTTTCTCTCAATATTATCGTTTGATTTCTACTGATTATAATAATTGCATGATTGATGTATTGCAATATGATTAAATGTTTTTTTAGTTAAGTCTTGAATTAATTGAACTCACATCCATATCTATAGCTAATTTAGGGTTCATCATCGAGCGATAACCTTGAATACGAGTAGCGTGATATGATTACAGTTTGTAGTGATACACTCTTGTAATCATATGTAAAAATTGACCTTTGTTCGAATTGTTTGTGCAATGTATTACAATTGCATTAATTAGCCTATTTTTAAAACTTAATTCTCCTAGGAATTGAACTTAATTAGCGCAAGGCGTTAGGTTATTCTTTAGGTAGAATTCACATACGCAGCTCTAATGCGTGTGTTGATGACTTAGTAAATTTACGGAGTCTTCTTGCAATAAGGTATTATAGGGCTTTTGATGATAGTGAGATTAAATACGAATTCTATTCATATATTCAAAAACTTGTTTACAATTGAATATGAAACCTTTATCCAATATTCTCACAACCTTGATTTGCATGTTTACTTTTTATTGTTTTGCTTAGTTTATAAAAATCAGAAAATTCCCCATTTGTTTATATAGGAAACCGAAACAAAAGACAACCTAGTCCTCTCTGTGGGAACGATCCTTTCTTTCCCTTGCTATATTATATATTTTGAGTAATAAGAAAGTGTAATTTATTTTTGACGCCTGCGACATCGATCAAATTTTGGCACCACTGCCGGGGATGCAACAGTTGTCACTTGTTTTTGGTTTTTAGTTTTTTTTTTTCTGGTTTTTAACCTTGGTTTGAGAATCTTATTTCAGGTACTTGTTTCTCATGGACAGAGCATATTGGAGCAATCAATACGGATTTCAACCTCAAGAACATGACAATTATCACCCATATGGGGAGTACAATCAAAACCAATCCTTTGGTTATGGTCAATACTCCACGTACCCTTTTAGTTGTTCTCATATATTCCAACCTTCTTATGGTGGTTATGTAAGTGAGCAACCACAAAGAGGGGGATGATACTTGTGCTCCTATTCATATTTCTTCGAGTTTGGTAGATGAGAATAATAATTTATGGTCAGCATGGAGTCAGTTTGTAGACAACCAAGCATGGAACCAGTTTCATCGACCGAATATGCTCATAGTATGTTTGGCCTAATTTCTGATCGTAGTTATGATCATTCACCCATTCAAAGGGAAGATAATTGGCCTAGAAATACTGAAGTAAGTAATTCTACTTTTTTTTTGTCGAACGAGCTATACCAACAAATGGAACGTTATTTTCAAAATTTGGATGGATCACTCCAAGAGCTTCAAAAAGGTGCTTCCAATTTAAGAAAAGGCATTGAATATTACAAAGAGGACATGCAAAATTCTGCGAAAGACCAATCTTTGGGAAGTGGTAGCCAATCTTATGTTAACTATGATAGTGATGATGACTATGAAAGTACATCGCTTGAACCAATTTATGGTGACATCCCCGAAGAGTGTACAATAGAGTATTTTTGCGATCAAGGTGAAGTTGAAAAGGAATATGATGCCACTAGTGTAGCTTACTCAAGCATTGATCTTTATAACGATTAAGAACCTATTCAAAAGGTAGAGCTCGAGGATGATGCAATGAGTGTTATAAATAAGTTCCTTATGGTGAGACTTGAATCCGCAGTGGAGTATGTGCCTTACAACAAAGAGGAGTATGTTTAGAATGAGACCGGTTTGACCAATATTGTGGAAGACCCAATTGAGCTTGTAAAGGATTGTAATAATGATGTTGATGTTGAGACTTTGGTTAAGGAAGAAACGGACGAAGAATGGTTGCAAGGTTTAATAGAGGACCATGATGTACAAGAGGTGAATAATTCACTTGAGTATTTCAAGGATGAAGAGGATTCCGTGCTACAAGCGATTGTGCGAGGTTTGTCTAACCCTTTGCATATTGTTTCTTCTCATTTACCTCTTATTGGTTTGAATGAATGTGCTTCGAGAATATTGTTTAATGACATTGTTTCTCGATTTCCTCCATTAGAAATGCTTGATTCTCATACTATGCAAGTTTGTGAACAAGAAACCGTGGAAGTACCCGACTCCTGTTAAGTGCATATTTTGTGTCGAATCTATGCTAGTAATTGCTTAGTTTCTTGCAAATTATTGTATATTACGTTTGTTTTCTCTTATTTGTGTTTCATTAGGTGAATCATCCAAAGGAAGTGGAAATAGCTAAAAAAGTGAAGTCACAAGTAAAGAAGGGCCAAAGACCCGGTGGAACTCGTTCAAATGAAGGATTTCTAGTCATCATTGTGTAGAGGATGAGAAGACGAAGACAATGGCAAAAGAACGGAGTCATTCCGAGTTCGTATGAAGAAGTTAAGCAAAACAAGAACTTGGAAGAATAAAGGGTTAAATGGTCATTTCAAGTGCCACTACTATTGACATCCCGTCCTTCGTTAAGGGGCATCCAATCTGTTAAGGGCTGCCATTTACAAAGGAACTGCTAAGGGGAGTCATGACTTTTACTTGGGGGGAATCCGTAATTCAAATAGTACTAAAGGCGCCCAACGCATATACTCGGGGCTACCTTCATCTTTTCCGGTTCCAAAACAGATTCATGCACGTCAGTGCAGTCACGTCAGTTCGTAATGGTGAAGCTGGTGATGAAACTCAGACTAAACTCAGGCGAAAAAATGAGCTAAGACCTTCTCAACTGAGATGATCATTGGGAGCTCAAGTCTGAAGTTGGGCTGTGGTTGAATGACGATAGAGTTGGCAGTGATGATGTTAGTTTGATCAATGATGTTGTTCACAATGGCTAGGAATGGTTTGATCTCTTCTGCTATGGTTAATCGATGAAAATATGCTGTGATGATGATCTTGGTTCAGTGATAGTTTCTGCTCGGGTTTGTTGCTGATGATCGGTGATGAGTTGGAGATGAAGAAGAACTCGAGAATGGCAGTGAGATGATGCCGGTGATGATAATGAAGATGGATGCCGCCATTATCGGTTATCATATAAAGATGATCCGGATCTGGGAAATGAAAGTGACAAGATGGAGAGATCTCGAGATTTGGCAGTTGGCAGAGATTACGACTGCAGATCAGTTGAAACGAGAAGTAAAGATTGATGCTGGCAGAGACGAGAAGCCTGTAGTTTTGGCATGGATCTTGAACTAGACATAGTCAGGAAGGGATCTGTGGTTAACGGAGATGGTTGTTGTTGAAGGTGAGACCTAAAGAAGAAAATGGTTGCTGCCATTAACAACCATCGACTGACCTCGGTGACAGAGCTTGGTAAGGAAGGTGCTGGTATGGGTTTGCAAGGGATATGAATGATGGGAGTTGGTATTGGCCTGATTCCGAGTCTGAGAAGCTGGAGATAAACCGAGGGGCTGTCGTGGTTACATGTAAAGATGGGTTCGAACTTTGGCATGCTTCTGGGACTTGAAAACTTCAACGTGAAGTCAGCGGAAGATAAGTGTGCCGGTGGAGGATTTTTGAGAAGGCCTGGGAGATCCTAGCTTGTCGTTGTTGATAAATACGAGAAAGATTTCCGAGCAGGTGTGAAGATTTGACGCGTGATAAAATGTAGAAATTTGGTACAACATGATACACCAAGTTGGATGTAAGGTTGGCTGTTAAGAAGCCACATTATCCCCACTGAAGATCCAACCAATAACAAGTCGTGCGCATTCTACTAAGACGCTCCTTGATACACAGAATCAGCAGCAGCTGTTTTCTATCGCATCTGAAACACAGTTGACCGACTAAGAGTTGTTATCAAATAAGAAAATTACGGAGAATGATGTCGGTGGGAAAGCCTATATAAGGCTTAGTTCCCGGAAATGAAAAGAAAAGTTTTAGAAAGAGAGAAAAATAGAGAGAGAGGGGAGGAAAGGTTCTTAATCCATATTTTAGGGTTTACCTCTTTAGGGGGAAACCAAGATATTTTCTTCTTCTTTCTTCTTATATTTTTGTGGGTTTTAATAAATCCATGTGTAACTAAATTCAATTGATTGAGGATGAATTCAACGTTCTAACGTGAAGCTCTATTATTATACAAGTTTGTTCGGAATTTTAATCATCTTATCGTTTGTTTTCACTACATCTAAATTTTATGAGTGATTTTTAGATTGATTTGGGATGCATACTAGATTAGTCTATTAATTGTTCTATTGCTAGTATTGGGTTAGGATATCCGTGTAATTATTGAATAATCCTTACACAAGTAGAGAACGCGAGACCTTGCAGAGGGATTCTGTAAAGTGATCATGTGTGAAGACAACACCAGTAAGTGAACCGAACGTACTGAGTTTAACTGCTGGGATCAAACCTAAATTCACAAAGCCTAAAGCATTCGGTTGAGTTACACCTTGTAAGCGTACCTCAAGGCGACTCAGTTGGATAGAATCCGGTGGCTAAGCGTACCTGTTATCCGGTGATACTAGGAGTTTTGGGGATAGATAAGCGTACCTGCAATCCTATGGTTGGTGATGAATGGTTCTAACGAAGATAGATAAGTATACTAATCTCAGCTATCGCTTGGTAACGGCGAAGGATTCCTTGATCATCTATTTCCTTTTATTTAATTTTTTTTTTTATTTACCTTACTACAATCAACCCCCCTTTTGTCTTTTATTATTTTGCTGAACTAAATAACCTATCAATTACACGCTCTTCGTGGGAACGATCTCTTACTACCACTATATTATTATTTAATTAGTGGGAAATATCTTTATTAATTTGTTGTGGTTACGATACGCATCAAATTTTGGCGCCGTTGCCGGGGAGTGGTTGCTAATTGATTTGTTATTTTTTTAGCTAGTTTTTATTATTTTTTTTGATTTTTTTTTCTATCTTGTGAGTCATCATGTTTCCTTACGGAAATAACATGTACGGAGCACAAGATTTCACATACAACAGTGGTAATCAATATGGTTTTCAATCTCATTCTTATGAAAACTACCAACCATCCTATGGGTATAATCAAAACCAATATTTTGGCTATGATCAATATCCCACGGAACCTTACGAGTATTCTCATACATGTCAACAAACTTATGAAGGGCATGTAAGTGAACAATCACAAGGATCGGAGGATAGTTACACCATCCATAATGGAAGATATTCGCATACAAATGTGAGTCGTCAAATGTGTACCATGATGGAAGATATTTACACCATCCATAATGGAAGATATTCGCATACAAGGATCGGAATAACTTACGAGTATTCTAATCCAATTTATTCAAGTGTTGCAGAACAAATGTGTACCATGATGGAAGATATTCGCATACAAATGGAAAAATATTACCATGGGTTAGAGAAACATCAACAAAGCGTTGATCAATCACTCCAAGAACTTCAAGAGGGCATTAAAAATTTAAAAAGTGACATGGATCAGATTAAGGAAGAAATGAAGAAAGATGAGCAACCTTTAATAGTGATGAAGTTATTCCATCTCCGGATCATTATAAAGATCATTCGCCTATTCAAAAGGTGGAGCCTTGGAATGACCGAACCATTGTTATGGATGGTGTAACATACTCAAATGCATATCAACGTTATGAAGATTATCCGGATTACAATATTTATAGGCCGGTTGATTGCAAGAAGTAAACCCAATTATTTATTCATCGGAGACTCATATGGAAGACCCTAGGATTTGCACCAATGAACTAGACTTCTTGGGGGAAGATTCAGATTCCGATGATGAGAATGTTGAAGAAATGGAGATTGAGAATGAAACCAAATTTATTGAAGTTGTGGAAGACCCAATTGAACTTGTGGATTATAATGATGCTGAGATTTCGGTTGAAGCAAAAATTAAGAGTTCAATAGAGGACCACGATATACTTGAGGTAAATAATTCACTAGAGATAAAAGATGAGGATCTCGAACAAGGTTTGTCTAATCCTTTACATAATTCTATATCTATTGATCCTTTCCATCCAATTGAGGTAGCTTCTCAAAGAGTTATTAACCAAACTTTTAGGAAAATACCTCACTTAGGATTGGAGTTATGTGCTTCCAAAGTTTTAACGGATTAATTTTCTTTTAAGTATCCACCACTTGATGTGTTTGATTCTAGAATTGTGCAAGTTCACCAAGCTGAGGAACCTTTTGAAGTTCCCGAATTCTATGTTCTCTATCCACTTTCGAGTGTAGAAAGGACTAACTGTGGGGGAAACTTCAATAAAGCGATAGCTTCAATATTTATATTTTGTGCTAATGTTTTCATGAATCTGTTATTAGAATTGCATATTATTTTCTGGGAGGACTACCAGATTTTCATATTGTTGGTATATGGACGATAACAAAAGAGTCGGGTTGACGACTTTAAACCAAGCACTAAATGGGAGGCACCCCATAGGCTTTGTATCTTAAACCCTTTTCTTTTTTTTATTTTTATTGATTTCATATCATATTTGCATCCCCATGTTTAATTTCATTGAGTATGTAATCTATTTTAGAAGAGAATTATGACGAATACCTTTTCGTCAGAAAAATTCAGACTACGCGTAGTGCAGTCCAGAGACCATAACTGTCAGACCGTTTATCAAAACACTGTGTACTTTTGAAACTGTGTTTAAAATACGTAGATGAACAACTTTTGTGAAATGGAGTTTTTTCAAATTCCTTACCAATTTGCACAGTTTTTGCGTTTATTCTGATGTTACGTCAGAATTCAGAACTTTCGGTTTCACACATTGAGGACAATGTGAAGTTTAAGTGTGGGGGAGTCTTTTGCATATAGATTTTTTAAAATTTTGCATAAAAAACCTTCAACTTGTAGAGATTTTAGAGTCACTAGCATACTTCTAGGTATATTTACATAGAGATTCTGACCGACATAACTGAACTTGGAAGTGTTAGGGAACTACGTTCGGAATATTCTTATGAATTGGAGTGTTAAATAATGGATTTAATCATGCCGGTGATGCAAATTAGGATTAGAGAGAAATGCATTATTAGAGTTGCTGATCAATCATTAGTGGAGACTACCCATTTTCATATCACCCGAGGCACCATACCAAATTTTCTTTGTAGCTGACTAAAGAGCTTTCTTTTGAGTGTGTGTCACCGTACGTTAATTCCAGGTAGAATGGTGAGCTACCCAACTTCACACCATTTTCAGCACTATTTTTGATTTCTTGAGTGCTAATTTTGTCAATCATGAGGGTGACCACTACACCAAATTCCCAGATTAGTAACAAAAATTCGTAACGGCTTTCTGACCGTTACGAAATTCCCGTTACAAATGGCCGTTACAAAAAAATGGTAACAGGCAGAGACCGTTACGAAAATTTTAAAAATTCGTAACAGTGGTAAGCCGTTACGAATTTTTTTATAGGCGTGCTAGCCACACGCTTCGTTACACCTGGGTCGTAACACCTGGAGTCTGTGAGTGTGCCATTCACACGCGTACCATTGTTGTAGTTGCAGGATTTCCTACACTACACCCTTGTCAAGAATCTATGAAAACTAAGTCATAATTGTGAATGAACAACAACACTTTTATTAATTCACTTTCAGGAAGATTTTCAAGAAATATTAAAACTCAGAAGTACAACTTTCTTTCTGGAGTTTCTCTCTCCTCAAAATTCTCTCAGCTCTCAAAAATGCATCATCCTTTTCTGGATCTATCGTGCCCTTTATATAGGGATTTACATAATGGATGACAGCTAAGTTTTCCTCCTATTTTGGATCTATTCTGCGATCTTATCGCGATCGTTACAATATTTCCTATCGTAAGAATGATGGCTATCGTAGGATCAACACATTCTTATTTTACTTCTTCCATCGTCAGTTTCTTTTAATTGTTCTGCAACGCTCGTGAAATGTTGTTAAAGGATCATCAGTGACGCTCGCAGAAATGTTGTTAATATCTCAGGAATAGTGTTGTAGCGATATTCTGGTACTACATCTTTCCTCTTCTCATGTCTTTTCTGCGAAGAAGAGAAGATCATGAGAATTAAGAATGCCATAATCGCTTATCTTTTCTTCTTTCCCATTCTGACACGTTTCTATGTCCTTCGCCAGCTGTTTTCACGAGTTTCTTTCTTCCAATAAATTTTTGACACGTCTTCTGTAACCGCTGCGATATGACCACCCACGTCTTTTCTTTGCATTAATTGCCTTCATCTTTTTTCGAGAAATCTCTACTTCTATAAATACTCTTCTCATTCCTCTTATTTTCTCTTTTACTTTATTCTTCCTTCTCTCCATATTCTCTCTGCAATTTTTACTGTTCTTCCGCAAATTGTGCTTCTATAACCGATGTGATTTATTTCTTCTTTTCAACTTTTTCCTTCATTCCCATACTCAAAAATGGTTGCTGCTGGTGCTAAAATTTTAAGGCCTTCAATAGAATGCGCGAGAAACTCAGGCTTAAAGGTTTTAACTTATCCTTGATTCCAGATCAAGATTCCAAATCAGAACTTTCCCTTAAACTATTTACTGACAACCAATGTTCTCGCGAGAAAATCATAGTATCGCTAGGACAACTAGAAGCTGGTCTTCCCATCCCTCTTTATGATCCTGAGCTTCCGCTGTTTTATCAAATAATTTCTGACGAGAGATTTTCACGAGCAATATACCAATTGGGTGGGGATTGCATCAGACTACTACTTGAATATGCTTCTCGTGGCGCTGGTAAAGGAACTCGCTACCCCCAGGCTCCAAAGAATCCTTTGTTCAAAGATGTCCCCATTGTTTCTTGCGATTATACTGTGGAAAACTTTTTTGTAAACTATAGAATTGTCCCTATGAAGAGGGATAGTACATGTTGGGGTGTTCGTTTGAAGAAAGAGAAAGTCACTGGTGACAATGCTCTTATGATGGATATTGACTTTCATACATCTACTAACCAAGGTCCTCGTCATTTTAGCGACGATAAGTGGTTCATTTCCCATTAAGTCTTGAAGGTCCTTATATATCTGGTTCTCGCGAACTTCCCCCGAATCTCGCAGAATATCAACCCTGGGTCTTCAGCTGGCCTGAAAGATATAAAGAAGTATATTCTCTCAACTTTTCATGTTATTATTATTTATTGTCTTCTTTATATTATCGCTAACCTTTTTGATTTTCTCAGATTGATAGAATGAAACTCAGCTATCAAACTCTTAGGAAACCCAACATTCTCTTGGCTCTGAGATCTTTTACAGATGAAGTAAGAAATATTTCTTCATAAATTTTAACAATATATTGTTGCCCCTATTTCTTATCTTCATCTGTGCTCGCTTAAAATCGAAGAATTAGAACCACTGCCTCCTCCAAAAATCAAGGAGAAATCTACAAAGGAACCATCTGGGAAATATATAAAGGAGAAGTCTACTGCTTCTATGGGAAGATCTTCTGCCCCTCGCAATGATGAATCTAGTGATCTTCCGCTAAAGAAATTAAAAACTCAACCTTCTTCTTCTTCAACTCCTCAAACAATTCCAGAGAATCCCAGTGTTGTTCTTGATAAGGATATTGACGAGGAGTTTAATGTTGGCGGTTTTCCTTCAATAAGAAATTCCTCTTCTTCTAATTCTTCAATGACTCATCTATCTAGGATTTTTAGTGATGTCTCCCACAGCATGACTTCTAATGGTGAGGATGAAGTTATTGAAAATACATCCCAAGCTCTCGCTAAAGTTTGCGATGCCCCTATCTTAGTAGATAATGATTCTCTCCAAGGAATCTCAAGATCATTGACTCCCAGTCTCTTGAATTCTCTTGGTGCCTTGGTATGTTTTCTCTTCTTCAGTTTGTTTATACTTTCTCTATCACTAGAGTTTGATTTATTTCTCTTTTTCGCAGGTTGGTAGAGCTTCTTTTTCTGTTGCTTCTGATTTAGACAAAAGATGCTTCTATGCTGAAGAGAAAGCTGTTTAAGTTCGCCAAGATAAGGAAAAACTAGAGTCTGAAGTTATTGAACTTCGCAAGAAGAATAAGCAGATGGAGACGGAAGCTTCTGTTGATAAGAAAAAGATCACTAATCTCGATAAAGCTAACCAACAACTCTATGGTATGACTAATTTCCCATCTTTCTTAATTCCTTTTATTCTATCGCGGCTTATTCAAGCAATCACTTTTAACTTGCAGATGTTTATGGTCTTACTGACGAGGCTATAATCTTTTAAACTTTCCCTGAACCTGTAGATGATCATACTCTTCTCGCTAGTCTTAATAATTCCTTGAGTAACTTCTCAGATGATAAGATTAACTCCCTCTCCATAGATGAGCTTAGATCCAAGTTTAATCTCTTAAAACTTGAACACATATTCAATTTAGGCTTGACTGACAAATATAGACGCCTTTATTTTGATTCAAAGAAATAAATAGATAAATTAAGGCAGAAGAATAGCGATCTTATTGACGAGAAGGATCTCGTCATAAAAAAGGGAGCTAAAACCTTATCAGATTTTCATAAAACTCTCCTTGAAGTTCAAAAGGTTAGAGATAAACTTATCCGCGAGAATGAAGATCTTCTTGCGAGGGAGACTCAAATTCGATCTCGTCTCCTTATTAATAGCGATGATGAGTTTTCCTTGGCTGCGAAGGTTCTTGACAATGCCAGAAATGATTTAGGTGTAAATGTTAGCCTTCAAGTCGAACAGGCGGCTCTAACTAGAGATATGATTTCTAACAGAGAAGATTATCGGCTACTCTTATTCTCGCTAATTTCTTGTTTTCATTATTCTCTTTTATAAAATTTCTAACTTGTTGTTGTATTCTTGTAGAAGATGAAAAAGGTTATCTTGAAAGAATCAAGGAGCTTGAACAAGATAAGGATCAGCTCGCGAATACTCTTGCTGCTCGCAATTACAAATATTCACAACTGAAGGAGCAGTTTGGCATCACCACCGCGAACTTCAATAGATCTCTCATTGTCGTTCGCAATGATTCTGTTAAATTGGTCTGCGATGACCATGGAATTTCTCCTTCTATGTACCCTGATCTAGCGAAAGAATTACCCGCAGTAATTTCAAGTCTTGACATCTCTGATAGTGAGGCTGAAAATTCTGATGAGGATGAAAATGATAGTGATGACGAGGGTGAAAAGTCTGGTGGAGAAGAAAATAATGATGATAATGATAAAGAGGAAGAATCTGGCGATGAATAGAAGTATGATAAGGAGGATCGCGATGGATCTAACTAGTTCTTCTTTTTCTTTCTCCTTTTTCTGTAATATTGCCGTTAATTTGTAAATTTATTTTGCCTCTTTTGTTTCTACCTGTAAGAATCAGAAAACAGTTCTTTTTCTGCAAGTTAATCAATCAATATAACTATTATTCTTTTAATTATCTGCGTGCTTGTATCTATGCAATTTTTTATATGATAGATGAATAATAATTTCATCGTTCTCATGCATTCCCATACTTGCCTCTATTATTCATCTGCAATATAAAAATTGATTAAAGATTAAATAAAAATCAAAATTTACCTTAATATTGGCGATCTTACCGTCAAATAATAGTTGCGTGAAATCGCAATTCTTATAACATGTGCGAGTATTATCGCAGTAATCTTGTGGTCTTATTGTGCCTTCCTAATTAAAGGTCTTATTTTGCCATGCTTATTCTTTCTGCGACAAAATCGCAAGACATCTTTACATTTGCATGTATTGACCCATTGATCTTGCCTTAACTTTCTTCTTTGATTATATTGCGATAATATAACAAGTCTAAGTTCTCTCGCAAGATCAAAGCCTTGTGATATTGTCGTCTTGTGATGAAATCGCAGGACGTCTTTACATTTTCATGTAAAAACCCATTGATCTCATCTTAACATTTCTCTTGTGGATTGTTGCCTCTGCATCATTTACGTTACGCGACAATATGACAGGCCTAAATGTTCTTGCGATCATAAAGCCCCATGACATTTCCGTCTTAAGACACTTATGGGTGCCGCCCTTATCTCCCCCATGGTTTCCCCTTCAAGGAGGGCACATCGGCCATACAAGACTAGCTCCCCCTATCCGGATATGCCAACAACCAGTTGTGTTCGTAGCCTCTTGTCCTTTATGCCTATATGGCTTATAGTTACAAGACTGCACCCTAAGTGGGGTTTTCTTCAGGCCAAGTGCATTGTAGCCAAGACTTACCAAGGATGGCAAGAGAGTTTTGTACGCTCCGGGCACCTTGGCTCAACCGTGTACCTCGGCGCCTTGGTCATACTTTGCACTTCTTGGAAGAGACTCTCAGTCGTAAAAACCAGGGTATAACCATATATAGTTGGAAATCCAAGATCTCTCTCCCGGATAGGTTTTCTTTAACCCCATCGTCTGCATGACTCAGGTTCCAGCAGCGGTATAACCTTATCATTTGAGTCATGTCCAGAGATACCCCTTTTATGACGCGCTATTAGGTCTTACATTTGCCTCTTGCGAAATTTTATTCGCGAACTAGGGTGCACGCCATGAAAGTTCGTCCCATTCTTATGTCTCTGCGAAATTTTATTCGCGTTTCTTGTAAGTATTGTAACTCTGATAGAATTTCATAACTTTGATCATTTTGGTAGAGTTTTGTGATTCTTTCAAGCATAATATCTTGTTCAATTACATATTTTTCAAACAAATTATTAGCAGAGTTCTCTGAAGTTCATCATTTTACCTCTTTACTTACTATTTTCTGATTCTGCTTTTCTGCTATGTTTTGGTGTTGTCTCTTTTTCTGCGAGACGCTCGTCATCAGCTTTCACATCTTCTTTTCGTTCTATTGCATCAATCATTAACCTTTCACATTTCTGTCGTTGCTTAATTTTGCACTTCCAATTGCCATTCTTTTCAGCTCTTTCTTCGCAAGACTTTATATCGATTTCATAACATTTCTTGCTTTCTCCCCAATCTGTTTTAATAACTCCGACACCTTTTGGATGAGGAAATTTGATACACTGATGATAAGTAGATGCTACACCCAATATCCCGTGTAACCAGGGTCGTCCTATCAAGGCATTGTAAGGTGATTCGATGTCCACAACACAGAATAAGATTTTTGAAGATATTCCTTTTAACGGTATCTGCATTTCAATTTCCCATTTTGGTTTGTTAGCTGTGCCATTAAAACCATAGATTTTGTATGTTGATGGAATTAGATCTTTGTCTTTTCCTCCCATGGTTTTAAAGGTATGATAAAATAAGATATCAACAGAACTCCCTGTATCTATTAAGACTCTGTTTATGGCCCAAGAATCTTCAACTTTACTATCATTCTCTTCATCTTCTTCTTGCATTTGTTTTGGATTAATCTCTAATCGTACGACCAGTGGATTATCGTGATGCTCGCCAACCTCAGGTACATCTTGCGCAGTGAAAGATAGAGTTTGCTTTTGCCACTCCTCTAATGGCAAGGATCTCGCGATATTCAATATCTCTCTTCCATCTGTGTCTCTCGCGAAGACCCTGCTTAAGATATTGTCATGGAAGTCCTCTATAGTTCTGCGTGAATGTACAATAGAATTACAAAACAATTTTTTTGCTTTGGCTCCAACTTCTATTACGAATGTTTCCGCTCCTTTTACAGAATTCAATCTGCGAGTTTCTGGTGCTGGTGGTAATTGATTTGATTGTGGATGTCCTACTAGAAAATGATTTAACTTTCCCTGATCAATCATCCTCAAGATTATTCTCTACACATTCCTACAATCGTTTACTGTGTGACCATGAAAATGATGATAAGGAAAGAATTCTTGACTTCGATTGTTTGGATGGGATTCTTTTCCCATGTTCCACGGAGAGGGTATATTTTCCATTAAAATGATAGCTTCCCAAATCTTTTCTATGCTAGTATTGAGAGCGGGCATCTTAATTTCTTCCCAGATTATCCTCTGATTACCTTGTCCTTTAAAATTATTCTGCCTTTGTCCACCATAAGTTTCTTGAGGTTGATCGAGTCTTTGAATCTTATTATTACCACCGCGATTATAATAATTCTTCTCCCTTTCATATTCTTCCTGATCTCAACTGCCCATCGCTACTAATTTCTGCTGGTTATCAATCACCACTTTCTCTTGTTGTGTCTGCGAGGTGATCACACATTATTTATCATTTTAGGAAGCAAACTTCCACTTGCCGCTAGAGAGTTGGTGTTCACAATTGGATATGATTCCATCTCATTTTGTTTCTCCTCCAAAGAAATATATTCTTCCTGTAGCTCTCGCAATTCTGTCATGGTAATTGTATTTTTGATTCTGAAAATTTGAATGTACAATAAATTAGTCGCAAACATTGCGTTAATGAAGGATAGGATCAGGTATCTTTCATCCACCCTTCCATCCATCTCACTGCACATTGATTTCCACCTTATGGTTAAATGCTTCAGACTCTCGCCAACTCTTTGTTTTAGCCCAAACATATCTTCAATACCCGGCCGCGATGAATTGTTGCTGATGTACGCTCCTAAGAATGTAGCTTGTAAATGATCAAAAGAAGTTATAGTATTTTTTGGTAATCCCTCAAACCATTTCAATGCCTCGCCAGTTAAGCTAGATGAAAAATACTTGCATAACACAGCGTCATGAT
The DNA here is from genome assembly GCA_023529315.1 of Papaver bracteatum. NCBI lineage: Eukaryota > Viridiplantae > Streptophyta > Magnoliopsida > Ranunculales > Papaveraceae > Papaver > Papaver bracteatum. The sequence continues at coordinate 4,647,356 of JAJJWX010002182.1, forward strand.
TCTCCCACTGTAGCATACATCTAACATAAGCTTTAACGTGTTGAACGGCACAAGTAGTCCCATCAAAAATGCTGGTTAATGCTGGTAAATTTCATTTTGGAGGTATTCCTCTTAACTATACTTCTTGAGTAAATGGAGTCCTCGCAGCTTCTTCGACATCTTCATCAAGTTTCCTTCTACCTCCTTCTCTTCTATTGCTTATCATTCCTCGCATTTCTTCTAACTCTCTCAGAATTTGCTCATTCTCAACTGAGTTTTGTTCCAATGTCCTTTTTAATGCAGCTTCCCTTCTTCTGCGTTCTTATCTTTCTTGTCTTGCGAGATTTTGCATATCTCCTTCTTCATCATCATCCTGTCTTTCTGCGCGATTTTCTCTTTCACCATCCTATTGAAATCGCAGTTGCCTATCTTCTTCTCTGCGAATTTCTTCATTTCTCCTCATTTCTCTTCGCTGTCTCTCTATTCTTCTTTGTATCCTATCATACTCCTCTTGAATATTATCATTATAGCGATTTTGTGTACGTCTTCTTTCTCGATTTTCATGGTTATTTTGTCGTACTGCCTCCCGAAATTCTTGCTCTCCTACCTCTGCTCTTAATATTTCTCTCTCGCAAGACAGGCGTGCTTGTTCTGTATAGTATCTTTCAATTTATTCTTTGATTCCTTTGATTCTCTCGCCCATGCAATATCCTCCTACCTTCCTCTGGATTCTCTTCTTCAATTTGGTTGTTTCTTCCCTCTTGATTTCTATTATCACGCAGATTATAACGATCGCCAATTATCTCTTCTTCTCTATGAAGTTGCTCTCCATTTAAATTTTGCACTTCTTCTCTAACATTTCTCATTGGGGAATTTCGCCTTGGTCCTTCCCTGAATGATCTTGAATTTGATCTTACAGTACTTCTTGACCTCCTTCTTTGTAACCTCAAATTCTCCATTCTTAGTTCATGATTTTGTCTTGTTAGATTCGCACGTTCCTCCGCCTCTAATCTCCTTTCTTCCTGTGTTCTTTGCCTCAGATCATATACTGTCCCGTTTTCACGTCCCACGTGAACTAATTCTCCAGCCATTCTTTGATTTCTTTCTTCTTCTTCTCCATTTCTTAATTGTCGATTTTCTGCCTCTTCCATTGAATCCGACCTCCAAGTGTGTACGCTCACTCTATCATAATCCACATCCCTATTTTGTGATTGTGTTTGTTGATTCGGCTGTTGATTTGAATTTTCTGCTTCATTTCTTGTTCTATTTCTTCCTGATCTTATTCTTAAAGATTCTTCTAATTCACCTGTTCCCTCACCTGCAAGTCTTTTACTTCTTCTCACTGTCGTTGGTGGCTCTGATGTATTTCTTCTCCTTCTAGCCATTTCTCTAATTCTAATAATTTTTTCAAATCTTCAAGTTGCAATTTGGGATTTCTTAGACTGATCAATCACTGTTTCTGACACCAAAATGTAGTTGCAGGATTTCCTACACTACACCCTTGTCAAGAATCTATGAAAACTAAGTCATAATTGTGAATGAACAACAACACTTTTATTAATTCACTTTCAGGAAGATTTTCAAGAAATATTAAAACTCAGAAGTACAACTTTCTTTCTGGAGTTTCTCTCTCCTCAAAATTCTCTCAGCTCTCAAAAATGCATCATCCTTTTCTGGATCTATCGTGCCCTTTATATAGGGATTTACATAATGGATGACAACTAAGTTTTCCTCATATTTCGGATCTATTCTACGATCTTATCACGATCATTACAATATTTCCTATCGTAAGAATGATGGCTATCGCAGGATCAACACATTCTTCTTTTACTTCTTCCATCATCAGTTTCTTTTAATTGTTCTGCAACGCTCGTGAAATGTTGTTAAAGAATCGTCAGTGACGCTTGCAGAAATGTTGTTAATATCGCAGGAATAGTGTTGTAGTGATATTCTGGTACTACAATTTTGTTTCCACCCAAGAGGAGTAACATTAGAGGATATTTCCCCCCATGTGTGTGCGATTCACATGCGTGATTTCTGTATACCCTGCTGAAACCATATCGGGAATTTCATTTTTCGTTACTTCTTTTTTTCTCTCCTGCTCTCAGACTCTCTTCTCTTCCTCTCAGCCGATGAAACCAGATCGAGTTTCTGCTCTCAGTATATCTTCTCTTCCTCTCAGTCGATGAAACCAGATCGAGTGTGATGAATCAGTTTCGATTCAGTTTCTTCATCATCTATATTAGGATTTTAGGGTTGCAAAAATCGATTGTAGGGTTTCAGTCTGTATTCTGATTCATTTTTTCGATTTTAGTTTGTTCGTCGGAGTACGAACTTGGAAGAAATGACCTTTACTCTCAGATAATGTGAGAAAGTATCTGTTCTACTTTGTTTAATTTAGGTTTCAATTTTGATTTATTTTTCGGAAGATTTAGGTATTTGTTTTAGTGTTTCAAAATGATAATTGAATTAGGGTTTCTTGTTCAATCGATTATGAGATTTGGGTTCCTGATCTAGGGGTTTTTATTCATATTTGTTTCAGATGCAGATTGGAATGGAGTTAATAAGCTGACTAAGAAGCTACAAGGGGTTGGGATTGCTTCTAGTAGTGTTGTTCTAACTTCTAAAGGTAATTTTGATGTTTTGCGTTATTGGTTTTTTGTTTGATTTTGATATTGATTGGATTTGATTGGTTTTATTATTGGGGGTTTATAGTAGAAGGGAGTTCAACAGGTACAGAAGAAGTAAAAAGGCATCCTGGTGGAAAGATTAAGACGGTAATTTATTTATTTTTTTGAAATTTCAATCTGATTAATACACTAGAGGACATGTTTTGTGATGGTTTGGTTTGTGGTTGAGGTTGTACTTGATGCAAACCAGAGCTAGAGGAGATACATATATGATGGAGATAATTGTTATTGGTAATTGAAGCTAGAATATTTGAGCTAATGGGTCGGCATGGTTGTTTGCAGTTCAGGTTAAGAAGTCAAGGGAATGGTCAATTATGTGTTTATTCTGCAGTTGGAAGGGATTGATTGAGTCTGAAATCAGGTGATACTGAGATTAACAGAAGGAGAATATTGATGGTAATGTAAGATAGAGTGTATGGAGGCTTAGGATGAATGTGTTGCTTCTGAAATAAGCTGCAGAGATGATGTTGCTGCTAAGGAAGTGATACCTTGAGTTGAGTTGTATTTGAAGCTGAAATGATGCCGCAATGCGAGTTGTAGCTGTTTCAGAATCTACTGACAGAGCTGAAATATGCCATGGTACTGTGAGGTGTGACTGGTCTTTCAAAATCTCCCTGGTATTAGATGACGATTGAGTTATCGAAATTTGGTTTGGAGTTGTATATATTCAGAGCGAAAAATTTCTATATTGTACCATGTTTTCTTAATGTACCACCCTAAGAAAATTCACCTATTGAATCCACTAAATGTACAAATTTAGGTCCATTTTATGGTGAAACCATTAGAACACACTCAGTCATCCCATTTGTTCACGACTTTTTGTTGCACTTGGCGCACATCCATAGTGAAACTCGTAGCCGACATGAATCAAGAAGGTAGTATGAATTCTAAACTAGGATGACTCCATTTTGCTAGATTGTTCTTGTCATTTTCATCTTTTCAAGTCACAACTTTGGTAGTTATCCTCTAAACCTATAATCGAAGTGTTAAAATAACGTCTCTTGCTTAGCATATATAGTATTGATTATAGCATATTTATATTAAAACATAATCCATACTGGGTCTGTATTTAATTGTTTTAATTTTTAGTATACATATTATGCTTAATGCTTTGATTCGTAATCTCCAAGTTTATTTTGTATTGTTGTGGATGGTAGATATGCAAGCACTCTTGACAACAAGCGAGTTGATCTTTTTGATGGGCCTAATGGTGGAGAAGGATATGGCAAGGATAATGTTTTGTTGGCCTAAAGTAAGCATATATGCGATATTTTTAATTTATGTTGCTAATGAAACTGTACTAATATTTGTTCTTCGTTATTGATTTGGTGTAGTCATTGTCTGTGGTATGATGTTTTCGGTTGGTTTCATATAGGCTTTGTTAATATTCTTTGTTGACCTTTTTTTTTTCTTAGCGTGATCATGCTTATAACTATTGTTGATAGTGCTTTTGAATAAAAAATTAACAATCCATTGATGAAACCAAGTTTAATAGTTGATATTTCGTGGTTATGTGTAGGCTATTTTTTTGTCCATCTGCACCCAACTGAGACGCGAAAAGTAGTGGAACGGTGTGTAAATTACATTATATACAAGGTAATCTTGTTAAGTTGATTAGTTTGGGTTCTCAGGCAAGCCAATGTGTTATGATTTATATTGTCTTTGTTTTTCTTGATCTTGTTATGGGGCATTGTTATTGGTAGTTCTTAGTAACATATGATATTCTCAATTCTGTGTTAATTCTAATTGAGTTGCTCTTTATTAGGCTTTGATCCTGTGTAGGCAATGAAAAACTCTACCATGCATAACCATGGGCTGTTGAACTTTGGGAAAAATACATATCCTATGTTTTTACTTGGTTTTTTTTGTTGTTGCTGCTGTTAACTTGTTTTTTGTGGACTATTTTTCATTGACCTTTTTAACTGATATAATTTGCAATCCCTGGGTTGGACATAACTTTGTTCTCTTTTTTGAATTGTCTTAGGTACCAACTCACTTCTTCTAGGTGCTGAGACATATTGTTGGACAAGGCGAAGTGCTCCAGATTTGCTAGAGAAACATTACGCAGGAGAAGGCAGAGACTGTTATGTGAGTTCTGTTTTTGCTAGTTTTTATCATATATGATCTTAAGTTGTAAACAAATGTTGTATAAGATTTAAGATGCACATGACTTAGGCAATCTTTTAAGTTTCTAAGCTTAAGTTTCTAAGAAGATGATGTATTCCCTCAAAACTCAGGAATTCTCTCAAGTTGTTGAAATAACAGAACAAACTATTATTGTTTGTTAAATGTATAATAGAATTTGTATGGATCAGCTCCCTAAAAAAAAGCATTTTGGAAAGGAGCTCTGCAAATCGGCGCAAAACTCGGCGATCGGAACGGAGCAACTCAGTACAAGATCTATCGATACTGGATACAGTTTCATTAGAGCATAATCATAATATAATTAAGGCTTCATCTCAATGATTAGCGGCTAAATCGAGTGTCTATTTCCAATTTCAAAACAAGGATGAATAATGATATACCAGTCTCTGTTCCCGAGACTCCGAAGAACAAAGGTCATATCCATGATAAGGAACAAGAATTGGTTGTTCACGATAAGGTAAAAACCAAATCGTACGCTAATATTTTCTCAAACTTCAAATCAATGGACTTTGATTCTTCAACTCTGGAAAAACCGTGCTTCAACGGATCTAAAGTATCGATTCGTATATAGGAAGAGGAATATCAACAAGGGGTGCAATACTGTAAGAATTTCTTAATAGGAAGATTGGTGATGCCGAAGGGATCAGATACCTTGAACATGTCTCAGATCCATGAAAGACTCTCCACTACCTGGAATATCAAAGATTGGGTGATCTCTACTTTAGGAAAAGGATTTTTCTGCTTCAAATTCGCTTGTGAGGGAGATGTTGCTTTTGTGCGATCTGCAGGACCGTGCAATATCAAACCAGGTATCATCCACTTCAGAAAATGGGTTCCTGATTTCAATCCTAATACTCAAAACCAATCTCTGGCTCAGGTTTGGATCCGAATTTTTGGTTTAAGTTATGAATATTGGAGACCTAAAACCCTGTTTGAAATCTCTAGCGATATAGGTGATCCCATGTATATTGATAAAGCTACTTTATCAAGAAGCTTTGGATTATATGCTAGAGTCTTAGTTGATATGGATATATCAGTCAAGCAGATAAACGAAATTCATGTCGAGAGAGAAAAACATTTTTTCGACACAAAAGTTACTTATGTAAAAGTCCCTTCCTACTGCCAATTTTGCAAAATAATAGGTCATGTAGAAGGTTTATGAAAAAAAAAACTTTCTCAGCAGAGAAATTCTGTTGGGTTGAACAAGGAGACTACAGTTCAGACAAAGAAAAACAATGTTCCCAAAAAAAAAAAAAGGAAAAGAAATCTTACGAAGAGGGTAACACAAGCAATGCTGTAGAAACAAAAAATCCGGAGGTCAGTGGAGCAATTACTTTGGAGGCCTCGGAGTTGAAGAATATGGGGGATGAGACGACGGAGGGTGGTCTACCAACAAAGGAGAAAAATCAGGAAGACTCTACTATTAACTCTATAAAGGAGGCTATCATTGAGGAGGCTAATTTGGCAGTGGGCATTCAACAAGAGGAGGACGCTGTGAGTGTTGAAACTTTAGACGATACAGATGAAGAGGCTGAGACAAATGAAGAGGTGATGGTGACAAAGTCGATCTCGGATGCGGATACAGACACAACTGCCTAGGAAGGAGTGAATGCAGAGACCTTGCTGGATGCAGTAGCCATTGCTCAGGCAGGTGTTGCAGTGACAGAGGAGAAGGCGGTGACAGTGGCCGAGCCGGATGTAGTTGCTACTGCCCAGGCAGGACCTACAACGAAAGATGGGAATGCAGAGGAGGTGATGGATGCGGAAGACACTGACATGATAGGAGTTGCAGTGGTAAATGCTGAGGTAGTCTTAGAGACAGCTTCAGATGCAAATGAGAAGGAATTCGTAAATGTGGTGTCTAAATCTCAAAGCAAAAAACACAGAAACAAAACTAAGAAGGAGCTGGTGGTATCTCACCCTAAACCTTGGAATATGCGTCCAAGTATCGATGCTATCCCCCCTCAATGAGAACACTTTACTGGAACTTGCGGGGCTTTGGCAACGCAGATACGCAGATGGTGTTTCATAACTATTGTAGTAATTTTTCGCCGGATTTAGTTTTTATTGCAGAACCCTGGATTTCTTTCTCCTCGATCACGGCGAATTACTGGACTAAGCTTGGTTTGAAGTTGGTGGCTCTTAATGATAGGGGAGCAAGGAAGTCAAACTTATGGTGTCTTTGTGATAGTCACATTAAGGTGGATGTTATCTCTAACTCAGCGCAGCTGATCTCTTGCAAAACTACGTTGGGTGGCATGGATTACTATATTGCAGGGGTTTATGCGGCAACTTCCTATATCGCGCGTCGAGACTTGTGGTCTCAACTGACTGGTTTGCTGAATAATGCGCGGTGCCCGTGGTGTTTAATTGGAGACTTCAATGCGGTTCTGGGAGCTCATGATAAATCAAAGGGGCCGCCTCCGAATCGTATCTCCTGCGATGAGTTCTTAGCCTTCTCGGAGCTGAATGACCTCCATAATTTGGATACGAGGGGTGCTCAGTTCACCTGGACTAATGGCATGCGGGGAAGACATAACACGGAGATTCGAATTGATCATGCTATCTGCAACGACATCTGGCTGGACTCGTGGGATGCTACAATCTGCAGCACTTTGCCAAGGGTTAAATCTGATCACTTCCCTTTACTGCTTGAGGCGACCAAGGGTGACAATTCTTTCGCTTCTTCTTTTAAATTTCAATGTGCGTGGCTGAATCATCAGGGTCTGTGAGATGTGATTACTCATATTTGGCAGCGTCAATTCTTTGGTTGTCCAATGTATGTGCTTACTCAAAAGCTTAAAGACTTGAAGATGGAGCTGAAGCGGTGGAACAAAGAAATATTTGGTGACATACATCTGAATGTTCACAAAGCTACTGTGGATCTTGAAAAAATCCGAATCATATTGCAGAGGAGGGCTACTCGGATGTGCTGCAGTTCATTGAGGTGGAGGCTTCTAATAAGCTAGTAGATGCATTAAAAATTCAAAAAGATTTCTGGAGAGAAAAGTCAAGACTCAGTTGGGTTAAAGATGAAGATGCTTGCACGAAGTTTTTCCACAAGTATGCGAAGATCAGAGCGGCCACTAACAAGCTTACTCATCTGAAGACAAACGACAACTTCCTAACCTCTCATGAGGATATCTTTAACCATGTTATTAATTAATTTCAAAACCTGTATGACAATGATAATGTGACCCCTTCTTATGACTACGTTGAGCAGAACACTAGCAGCAAGGTCTCCCATGAAGACAATGTGGTGCTTACTGCTCTTCTGGAAAAGCTGGAAATCAAAGCGGCAGTGGATGATATGAATGCTAATGGTTCCACGGGGCCGGACGGTTTTGGTGGTATCTTCTTCGCTTCTTTTTGGGACATCGTTGGCTCAGATGTGATCAACTCGGTGCAATCCTTCTTCCGTAACGGGTGGCTTATGCAGAATGAAAACCCAAGTAATATCATCCTAATTCCGAAGGAGCCGGGAGCAGACGTGATTGAAAGGTTTCGTCCTATTTCCCTCAGCAACTTTCATTTCAAAATTATCGGAAAAATTCTAGCTACTCGGCTCGGCCCAATTGCGTCTAAAATAATCTCTCCTAAGCAGCGAGCTTTTCTAAAGGGAAGAAGCATATTTGACTGCATTGGAATTACGTCAGAGGCGATAAATATGATAGACCACACGTGCTTTGGAGGTAACATTGCCCTTAAGTTTGATATCCACAAGGCTTTTGATACTCTGAACTGGGATTTTCTTTTGAAATGTCTTCAAGGCTATGGCTTCTGTGATAAAGTGGTAGAGTGGATTAGCTCCATTTTTATTTCTGCCAGACTCTCAATTGTAATTAATGGGAAGGCGATGGGTTATTTCGACTACAAAATAGGGGTTCGGCAGGGAGATACGATGTCCCCAATTCTCTTTTTCTTGGCTGAGGAGGCTCTTAGCAATGCGATGGAAACGGATTTCAAGCAGGGGGAGATTCATCACATTTCTTCTCCGAGAGGTACGGTCTTCCCTTCTCATGTCCTTTATGCGAACGATCATGGTCTTCTGTATGGGAACTAAAAGAGATATAAAGAACCTTTTGCATATTTTTGAGATGTATGGAGACAACTCTGGACAATTGATTAGTGTAGCTAAGTGTACTTTATACTATAGTTCCCATGCTCACAACATAATATCCCTTGTTGCTTCTGCGTTTAACATCCCAATGGGAAGTCTCCCTTTCCGTTATCTGGGGGCTCCAATATTCAGAGGAAAGCCGAGAACAGCTCACTTCCGGGCTATATTAGATAGAATTAAGCTGAACTTTGCAACTTGGAAGGGTAATTCATTGTCAATGATGGGGAGAGTGGAGCTTGTCCGATCTGTCATAGCTAGTTCTGCCCTGTATAGATTTCATACCTACAAATGGCCTAGGTCTTACATTCATACTTTAGAGCAGTGGATTAGAAATTTCGTTTGGTCTGGGGACATAACCAAACAACACCAAAATACTGTAGCTTGGGACAGAGTGTGCCTTCCTACTGCGGAAGGTGGTCTGGGAATAAAATCCATGAAAACTTTAAATGATGCAGCCCTTATGAAAATGACGTGGAAGCTCTTAACAGTTCAGTCGGAATTCAGTACCTTCGTCAAGTCTCTCTTTGCGGGGAGAGCTTACAAAAAGTCTTCGATTTTGCATGGCTTCAAAGAGCAATGGACAATCATCAAGTCAAATATGCTTTGGATAGTGGGTAATAGGAGTACAATTGATTTCTGGAATGACATATGGTTCACAGGTATGGATATTTCAATTGCCGACTGTCTTGAGCTAGACAATTCAAACCTGCAAAACCGGGTGGCAGACTTTATTGATCAGGGCAAGTGGAGGCTTCCGTCTTACATGCCGGAGCTAGAAGGCAATATACAGCAGATTATTGAGGAAACTCCAATTGCTGTGCACATGGAAGACATGCTCGTGTGGAAGGACAGCAATTCAGGGGACATCAGCATGAAGGATGCCTATGAGTTTCACAGGAACAAGAAGGTGGAGAAACAGGACTTCAAAGACCTATGGGCAATTAAGATTCCTCCTCGTCGAGCTTACACGGTGTGGAAATTTATGAATAACAGAATCTCTACAGACGACAATGTGAAGTTCAATGGGGCTGACACGGAAAACTGCTGCAACCTCTGCCAAAAGCCGTGCTGTGCTGAGTCTCAACAGCACTTGTTCTTTGATTGTGAGTTTGCTAAGTCGTTATGGAATTGGATAATGCTTCTGTTTCGCCATACGCTGGACTGATCGAATATGCAGTCGGTATTCGCTTCAATCAGACGCTTCTCTGGATGTTCGCAGACCAAAAACCTGCTTTGGATTGCGGCAATGACCTCTATCTGGATGATCTGGTTTTGCAGAAACTCGCTGAGATTTGACCAGCGTCCTATGCACATCAATCTTTCTATTTCACAGTTGATTAACCTCATTTCGGAATCAGGGAAAAACGGTGGAGGGTTTTCGTATTACACCTCTACAGACAAGGCTATTCAGGACAACCTTAGAGTCTCCAGGATGGCTCCTAAAATTCCGAAAGCGGTGATGGTAAAATGGCAGCGTCCACCCCAGGGCTGGATCAAAGCAAACAATGATGGCTGTTCTATCGGTAACCCAGGGATGTCGGGCAGTGGTGTAGTCTTCCGTGATGATCAAGGGAGGGTTCAGGGATGCTTGGCGAAAAGCTTGGGTATCTCTAACTCTTTGTACGCGGAGCTGTGAGGAGTGATCTATGCTGTGCGATTGGCAAGTTCTAAGGGTATTCAAAGACTATGGTTGGAATATGATTCTATCTTTTCTCTGCAGGCAATCAGGAATCCGAATATAGTGCCTTGGAAGCTTTTGATCCACTGGAAAAATTGTATGGCTTTTGCAGATACTATTACTATGGTTTGCACTCATGTTTATCGAGAAGGTAATGCTATAGCAGATTTGTTGGCGAAACATGGCGCGACGGTTGAATCAAGGTGGTGGTTAAATACGCCGAACTTCATTAAGAGGAGCTGTGACTTAGACAATTCGGAATTTCCTTTGTATCGATTTCGTAACATGTAATTTGTAACTGGTGGCTAGTCCTTTGTTTTTGTGTTTGGTTTCCCTCTTTTTTCCTCTCCCTGTTCTTGGAGGTCAGGCTTAGCCCCCCTCCTTCTTTTTTTAGCTCTTTTAATAAAATGGTGTCAGTTTCATAAAAAATAAATAATAGAATTTGTATGGATTGAATGACATACTTGTACAGGTAATTATTTTGGAATTCCGACATATTTCCGGAAGAAAATGAACTGCAGGTCATATTGTCCTGGTCAAAATTAGTCAGTATTGACCAATTTTGGCCAGGTCAATGTTGACTGGCAGTAATTTTTTTGCTGTTACGAAAAAATTCGTAACGGCTTTAAGTTGTTTCAACTTGCCACGTAGTAACGGCTCTTGCCTATTACTAACCTTCCACGTAGTAACGACTCTAAGATGTTACGACGTTCTTGTTACGAAAAAATTAGTAACGGCCTTGAGCTGTTACATGTGGCGGGTTCGTAACGTCCATCACCTGTTACTAAGGGCCGTTACAACCAAATTTGTAACAGCTACATTGCCGTTACAAAAAATATGTAGCGCCCCGATTTGTAACAGTCAACAGCCGTTACAACCCGTTTTAGTAACGGCTCAGGTATGTTACTAATCCAGGAATTTGGTGTAGTGGACGTCTATAGACGAAAACCACTTTCTTGTAGTTTGATTTATAGTTAGCACCATTCTCTCTCTCACCAACAACTGGTCTATAGAAACACATCATCATCAACAATGGAACGACATCAAAAATATACAAGGAAGTTGAAGATGTTTGAGGTTTACAAGCAACAATTTTAGGGAAGAGCGAAATTTCATATTAAAGTAAAGCAACATACAATGAGTGGATTTTTATATATATGTTGAAGACTTACACATAAGGAGCGTAATTTATATCCAAGTATGAAAACTTATTTACAAGAGCGAAGAAAATCAAAAGATGAGAGTTATTGAAGTTTATGATACGAAGACAATACAAGTTGTGAAGATCAAAGTAGTAAAGTACTTCTTTCATGGACATGTTTATTTTATCTCATATTTATTGTTTTAGTTGCAATCTATTATTATAAAAAAATACAAAAAAAAAAAATACAAATATAAAAATAAAAAGGAAAAAGAAAAGAAAAGAAAATATATACAAAAAAGATTTGTATTTAGGTTGTTATTTATTCAATAAGGTCATGGGGAAGAAAAATCTATAAGGAAGTTTCAAACAACAAGGAAATTGAGGAAAAGAGTATAAATTGTCAAAGTTCTACGAAATTCAAGAGTTTATCATCAACGGTTGAAGACTGAATACCAAGAAGATGAAGAAGATGAGCCGAAGGAAGACGTTTCTATTGGATGCTGTGGGAGTGGTGCTATCATCATTGCAATCGGATGTGAAGGTGGTAAGTACTCTCATCCTTGCTATAGTAATTGATTTCCTTTCTTAGAGATCATCAGAAAAAATATTTTTATTTTCCAGGATTTTGTGGAGTCTCCAGAAATTATTCGGAAGGTTTCCTTCCCACCATTTAACGTGTGTAGGTTTCTCTCTTCATTCCTACCTGCACACATGTGATACCTATAAAAATCCATCTAATTGAGTGCAATTATCATAAAATCCTTTTAAGTGAGGCAGAAGTCGAGGCGAAATGCTTATTGATCGTTCTCAAACACGCATTTTCTCATTATGGTGTGCTTATTTCTCACTAAAGATTTAAGAATGAATATGTTCTTTGGTATTTCTAACTTCTTATTACTAGCATGCAGAAATTCGATGTCCTCATATCTCTTTGGATGCTCGGGAAGCTGGAACGCTTTGAAGTTGGAGTAGGTTTTGTGGGTATATCTCTAGTAATCCCTCACGAGACTATAACTCGTCCACTAGGGACACCTATGGGTTTAAAGGCCTGTTATTCATGCTAAGAGTAACCGTATCCTCGGCGTCATGGAGTTGTTGTATTTTAGATAGTTTGCTCGAGGACTAGCAAAATCCAAGCGTGGGGGAATTTGTTTAGTGCATATTTTGCATATATTTTGTGTCGAATCCATGCTAGTAATTGCTTAGTTTCTTGCAAATTATTGTATATTACGTTTGTTTTCTCTTATTTTTGTTTCATTAGGTGAATCATCCAAAAGAAGTGGAAATAGCTACAAAAGTGAAGTCACAAGTAAAGAAGGGCCAAAGACCCGGTGGAACTCGTTCAAATGGAGGATTTCTAGTCATCATTGTGTAGAGGATGAGAAGATGAAGACAATGGCAAAATAACGGAGTCATTCTGAGTTCGTATGAAGAAGTTAAGCAAAATAAGAACTTGGAAGAATAAAGGGTAAAATGGTCATTTCAAGGGCCACTACTATTGACATCCCATCCTTCATTAAGGGGTATCCAATCTATTTAGGGCTGCCATTTTCAAAGGAACTACTAAGGGGAGTCATGACTTTTACTTGGGGGAAGCCGCAATTCAAATAGTACTAAAGGCGCCCAACGTATATACTCGGGGCTGCCTTCATCTTTTCCGGTTCCAAAACAGATTCATGCACGTCTGTGCAGTCACGTCAGTTCGTAATGGTGAAGCTGGTGATGAAACTCAGACTAAACTCAGGCAAAAGAAGGAGTTAAGACCTTCTCAACTAAGATGATCATTAGGAGCTTGAGTCTGAAGTTGGGCTATGGTTGAATGACGATGGAGTTGGCAGTGATGATGTTAGTTTGATCAATGATGTTGTTCACAATGGCTAGGAATGGTTTGATCTCTTCTGTTATGGTTAATCGATGGAAAGATGTTGTGATGATGATCTTGGTTCAGTGATAGTTGCTTCTCGGGTTTATTGCTGATGATCGGTGACGAGATGGAGATGAAGAAGAACTCGAGAATGGCAGTGAGATGATGCCGGTGATGATAATGAAGATGGATGCCGCAATTATCGGTTATCATACAAAGATGGTCAGGAGATGGGAAATTAAAGTGACAAGATGGAGAGATCTCGAGCTTTGGAAGTAGGCAGAGATGACGACTGCAGATCAGTTGAAACGAGAATTAAAGATTGATGCTGGCAAAGACGAGAAGCCTGTAGTTTTGGCATGGATCTTGAACTAGAAAGAGTCAGGAAGGGAGCTGTGGTTAACAGAGATGGTTGTTGTTGAAGGTGAGACCGAAAGAAGAAAATGGCTGCTGCCATTAACAACCATCGACTGACCTCAGTGACAGAGCTTGGTAAGGAAGGTGTTGGTATGGTTTTGCAAGGGATATGAATGATGGGAGTTGGTATTTTCCTGAGTCTGAGTCTGAGAAGCTGGAGATAAACCGAGGGGCTGTCGTGGTTACATGTAAATATGGTTTCGAACTTTGGCATGCTTCTGGGACTTGAAAACTTCAACGTGAAGTCAGTGGAAGATAAGTGTGCCGGTAGAGGATTTTTTAGAAGGCCAGGGAGATCCTAGCTTGTCGCTGTTGATAAATACGAGAAAGACTTCTGAGCAGGTGTGAAGATTTGACGCGTGATAAAATGTAGAAATTTGGTACAACATGATACACCAAGTTGGATTTAAGGTTGTCTGTTAAGAAGCCACGTCATCCCCACTGAAGATCCAACCAATAACAAGCTGTGCTCATTCTACTAAGACGCTCCTTGATACACATAATCAGCAACAACTGTTTTTTATCGCATCTGAAACACAGTTGACCGACTAAGAGTTGTTATCAAATAAGAAAATTATGGAGAATGATGTCGGTGGGAAAGCCTATATAAGGCTTAGTTCCCGGAAAGGAAAATACAATTTTTAGAGAGAGATAAAAATACAGAGAGAGGGGAGGAAAGGTTCTTAATACATATTTTAGGGTTGACCCCTTTATGGGGAAACCAAGCTATTTTCTTCTTCTTATATTTTTGTGGGTTTTAGTAAATCCATGTGTAACTAAATTCTATTGATTGAGGATGAATTCAATGTTCTAGCGTGAAGCTCTATTATTATACAAGTTTGTTCGGAGTTTTAATCATCTTATCGTTTGTTTTCACTACATCTAAAGTTTATGAGCGATTCTTAGATTAGTTTGGGATTCATACTAGATTAGTCTATTAATTGTTCTATTGCAAGTATTGGGTTAGGATATCCGTGTAATTGTTGAATAATCCTTACACAACTAGAGAACGCGAGACCTTGCAGAGGGATTATGTGAAGTGATCATGTGTGAAGACAACACCAGTAAGTGAACCGAGCGTACTGAGTTTAACTGCTGGGATCAAACCTAAATTCACAAATCCTAAAGCATTCGGTTAAGTTACACCTTGTAAGCGTACCTCAAGGCGGCTCAGTTGGATAGAATCCGGTAGCTAAGCGTACCTGTTATCCGGTGATACTAGGAGTTTTGGGGATAGCTAAGCGTACCTGCAATCCTACGGTTGGTGATGAATGGTTCTAACGAAGATAGATAAGTATACTAATCTCAGCTATCTCTTGGTAACGACGAAGGATTCCTTGATCATATATTTCCTTTTATTTAATTCTTTTTATTTATTTACCTTACTACAATCAACCCCCCTTTTGTCTTTTATTATTTTGCTGAACTAAATAACCTATCAATTACACGCTCTTCGTGGGAACGATCTCTTACTACCGCTATATTATTATTTAATTAGTGGGAAATATCTTTATTAATTTGTTGTGGTTACGACACGCATCAACTCCTATATTCTTTATGCACTTCCAAGTGTGGACAATAATAAGTATGGGGGAAGGTTTTATCGGTTAATAACTTCATTTCTGTTTTATATTACTAATATTTGTGTAATACCCCGATATTCGGCAGTGGTTGCCCGAATGGAATATAAGTAATGATTTGTCCTTCCCTAACACTGAGGCCTTTTCAACACAATTGGCTCCAGAGTTGGTAGAAAACTCTGCAGTTAAGCGTGCTCGGGCGGGAGCAATGATATGTGACATCCCGGGAAGTTTTTGCTGGATGACCGCAACGATGCCCGTTGAAAACCCCACGCTACCGGATAACCGCAGTGGTTAAGTGTGGACAAAATCGGTGGAGGGACGGGTCATTACAAATGGTATTAGAGCTGATGACGGGTCACCTGCCAATGGTGGGAAGGTACGCTGAACGGGGTTGGTTCAGGTGCTTCTCATGAGGGGCAGGGAACGTCGGCTATCTGGGCTTGCGAATATATTCTGGAGCCGAGAACGGCTCCAATTTAAGGTGGTGGTATTGTAATACCCCGATATTCGGCAGTGGTTGGCCGAATGGAATATAAGTAATGATTTGTCCTTCCCTAACACCGAGGCATTTTCAGCACAATTGGCTCCAGAGTTGGCAGAAAACTCTGCAGTTAAGCATGCTCGGGAGGGAGCAATCCAGGGATGGGTGACCTCCCGGGAAGTTGTTGCTGGATGACCGCAACGATGCCCGTTGAATACCCCACGTTGCCGGATAACCGCAGTGGTTAAGTGGGGACAGTATCGATGGAGGGACATGTCATTACAATTTGTGTGAAGCTAGTGTTTGCAAAACATGTGCTATGGGTGGATCCCCAACTTTTCCGATTATTAGTGTATGTGGAATTCGTCTTGCAAGTCGGGATAACGACTTTAAACCAAGCGCTTAATGGGAGGCAACCCACTGGTTTTGTGTATCTATCTCTATCTTTTTATTTCTCAAATATTTTATTTTTATTTTCTTATTTTGGATATTTGCTTATCAAAACTCCAACTTTTAGAGATTTTTGAACAATTTAGAATAAACACTAGCCTTTCTAAGTAGATGGAATTTTTTTTTAATGATGAGGTGTATATATTGGCTGAGTTGGGATTAGATGCCAACTAAATAGCTTGTTTAGTGTTTATCCTATATTGTTCCGAAATAGCTATGAGTTGGAGTAATGAGTTTTTATTATTCATTTTATTTTCATATTGTGTATATATATCATGTTATGAATTTCCCATCTTGAACTTTACTTTGAATGATTAGATTTTACATTGAGGACAATGTAAAGTTTAAGTGTGGGGCAGTGTTCTCATATAGAGTTTTTAGCCTTGTTATTTTTCCCTTGTGTTCATATTAAAAAAAAATGAAATTTTTTGCTTTATAAACTCCGAAACCTAGAAATATGTGCCTTTAGGATGACACTATCAATATAAATGGATGGAACCATCTTGGCTGGAGGAGTTGAGGAACCCATTAACTAAAAGGACATAATTATTCAAGTGTTACAAATAATATGATAGTTGTTACCATATCTCGGAATATCACCATATCACGTTCTATTTTTATTTTTCCATATTTATCTATTGTTATCTAAGTGATTTGGTGGGTCACTAAACATCGAATTGTTATCATTGCTAGGATGAAATAGAGTGATTGAGTTGCTAAAAAAAAGAGAAAAAAAAGAGACCGACCAATTAGACCAGTCGGAATAAAAATGACACTTGGATAGAAATATGTGTGTGTTCTCCCTGTCTCCGTCGCCTAAACAAGCGTGGAATGAAGGATCCAAGGGAATTACCATGTAATCTGCTGACAAGAAGCATGCGCTTGGATCCAAAATATCTAATCATGTTGTCAAATAAAAAAATAAAAATAAAAAGTGAAAAATAAAAAGAAAAAATATTATTATTGTGTTGAATAAAGTCGACTCGTGGTTCCCTAGTATATGCCAGTTGAGTTGATGTAGAATTAAGATTGTTGACCGTTGGTTCCCTTGTATATGTCAGTGACACTAGAATTCAGAGCAGTAGCTCAATCCAATAGGATGCATAGGTTCATCTTGGCGGTGACCTTCAGATTGATATGGGAAACACCGATCACTTGTCAACATTCGCAAACATCTACCTCCATATCCATCTTCTTAATCTATTTATTGTGATTGTGGTTAGTCAGATTCCGAGTATTGTGGTTTGTTTGACTTTCTGAGTAGAGCTTAATTTACATATATATTAATTTGGATTCGCATTAGGGTACCTCCTCCAATAGCCATTTTGGATTCGTTCATAGATTTGTCACAGGTAGCTGGAGTTGGAAATATAGGTTTTGTAGGTAGATCTCTTGTAAACCTTCACGAGACTATAACTTGTCCACTAGGGACACCTAGGAGTTTATATGACTGTTATTCATGCTAAGAGTAATCGTATCCTCGGTGACATGGAGTTGTTTGTAGGTTTTAGAATTATTTTATTTGATTTGCTTGAGGATTAGCAAAGTCTAAGTGTGGGGGAATTTGATAGGTGTCATAAACACCTTGATTTTATCTATAGTTTATGCTTTTTTTTTATGTTTTCTTGCAAATTATGTATTATTACAATTTTTTTAAGCTTATCAGGTGCAATGGAGTCATTATGAACGAAAGAAGGAGAAAACGTTCATTTGGAGCATAAAGAGCAAAAAGGTCAATTCACGGGCAAGCGATATTTGGAGCAGGCTAAGATTGTGCAAGAAGGATATGATAAGCTATCTGTTCGCCGTAACTGACATTTGAGTTGATCAAAGAATAAGGTTGTCGGTCATTCAGAACCGACATGCCATATTTGGATGGCCCTTATCAGCAACTGGGAGCCTGGTTCAATCTCTCTTCCTACCATAAACCTAAAATCAAGAAAAATTGGTTCTTATCATTACACCAGATATTTAGAAACAGAAAGTGAAAAATGGCTGCGCCATTAATGGTCGAGATCGACAGAGTCACAGAGAGAATGGGTAATGGCAACTGATAACATATGCGTATATGTTGATGAGGTTGGAAAAATAATTCGCTGCCAGATGAATTGGGAGATGAAGTCTGGGGTCTCATATCAGACATGAGTTTCACCAATAAAACATGAAATTAGAGAAGATTTAAGAGTAAAGGAAGTTGGGTTTGACTCAAATCAGAAGTATGGCAGTGAATTGGTTTGAATCTATGTAGGGTTTGAATCAGATTTGTATTTGGCAGAGAATTTGGGATTGTGGTTTGAAGATGGTGTGTGTCAAGGGTTTGAGGTGATGAATTCAAAATTGAATTTGTTGAAAATTTGGATCTATTTTGGAATTGATGGATGAATTGGTTTTGTTGGTGGAAAATGGAGTACGAGTACCGATCGGTTTTAGTTTCAGGTGAGATTTGGTGCTAGGGAGAAACAATGGTTGATGAAGTTACAGAATACTGGTGATTCGAAGATGGATTTTGAGATATAGGGAAGAAGAGGGCAGCTGATACTGGTAATGAAGCTACAGTGAATAAGGAATTTGTGGTGAACTGACATTGTAGGTGGTTGTTTGCTGTGGATGTTGTTGATGTCTTAGTCTTGCTGTTTAAGTTTGCAAATAGTAGTGGTTATAATGCAGAGGGAGCTGAAATTGAGAGCTGGTAGGAATTGTAGATGGTTTGTGTGGGATGAATTGCAGGTATTGATTACAATGGTTCTTACTTTAGAGTGGTTTGAGCAGCTGATGGCCTTGAGAACTCAGGCTGGTTTGTACTCAGGGAATGGAATGAAGTGAAGCACTGAACTATAGATGTATGTTAGGATGAAATGCTGCAGGGGAGAATGCAGTAGCTGCGGAAATGATGTATGAGTTACATGGGCGGGTGATGTTGAAGCTGCCAGCGTTTTTGCTGTTTGGAATGGATTCAAGCACAAAGATGTCGTTGGTTTGCAGGTGTATAAGGCATGAGGACTGAATATTTCAGCTGTTGCAGGTGTTGGAAATGAGACCAAGCACAACAGTCAGTGAATAAATGGAAATGGTGATTGCAGGGTTGCGAGACGGATTTGAAGGGATAAGTGGTGTTGGTAGTTTAAGAAGGCAAAGTTGGTGCTGGTGGATATGTGTGCAGTGTGGAGACATTGTAGGTATTTGAAGTTAAATCTAGTTATGAGATGCAGGTGTAGCTGCAGCTTGAGATAAGCAGGGATAGAGGACTGATTTAATAAGGAAAAGAATGGCAGTGGTAGGCAGATGAACTGCAATGTGCAGTTATTAGAACTTGATGGTGTTGTGTGTGTGATACTGCAATAAGAAAGAGTTGTTGGTGGATTTGTGAAGGTGGCCAGGAGAGCTGTATATGATTACTTGTAGATGGTGTTTATGGTGCAGATTCAATAGAAAAGGAATGATGTTGTTGCCATGGAACTGAAATAAGCTGCAGTTTACAAGGGTGCTTGTGTTGGTTGAACTCGCAGATGCATAGGTGATGCTGCAATGAGCTGCACTGAAGTGGGAAGGTAGTTGTGTCTTTGAGACAGTGTGTTTAAGGGTGAAGGAGATAGTTGAGATGTGGACAGTGACTGAACAAAAATGAAAAAATTGTGCGAAAACGGAGCAGAATTGGTGCACCGGTGGTACTAACCCGGGATGACGGATTTCAGAGGTTAAAGTGTCGATTATAAAGTTTCAGTGAATCATGAAGGGGGTACGAGTCGGATGCAAAAGTTGACGGCCGGATATATGAGCTACGGGTCACACTTTTGGGTACGTTTTTGTAAGATATAAGGAATTGAGTTAGATGATTTTTGTGAATGTGTGGACTGCAGAGAAGCAAAGTTGAGCTATTCAAAGTGTAGAATTTCCTGGTGACAGTTTCTGATGACAAAGGCGGCCAGAGACAGTTTTCCGGCGACCGGATTCTGGTGATGATGTCAGCAATCCGGCGACCAACTTTGACCCACTTTTCACACATAATTTTGAGATGGGTAATTTCCATACATGGGCTTGGTGGACCACTTGGAGATGGTTTTTGAGAAGACCTAATATTAGAAAGAGTATCCTTTTGGAATGGGAGAAGCATATAAATAGAAAATCTTTCTCTAAACCTGGATATATCTCCATTAGGGAGAACTCTTACTTGTTGTCTAGGGTTTCACATGATAGTTCTTCTTTGCTTTCTATGATGATGATTTTCAAAAACACAAGTAACTAAGTTTTATTATTGGTTAAAGATGTAGTTGGATTTTGCAACCAAGTTATTGATTTGATGAATTAGTTTTCTCTCAATATTATCTTTTAATTTCTACTGATTATAATAATTGCATGATTGATGTATTGCAATATGATTAAATGTTTGTTTAGTTAAGTCTAGAATTAATTGAACTCACATCCATATCTATAGATAATTTAGGGTTCATCATCGAGCGATAACCTTGAATACGAGTAGCGTGATATGATTACGATTTGTAGTGATACACTCTTGTAATCATATGTAAAAGTTGACCTTTGTTCAAATTGTTTGCGCAATGTATTACAATTGCATTGATTAGCCTATTTCTGAAACTTAATGCTCCTAGGAATTGAACTTAATTAGCGCAAGGCGTTAGGTTATTCTTTAGGTAGAATTCACATACGCAGCTCTAATGTGTGCGTTGATGACTTATGAAATTTACGGAGTATTCTTGCAATAAGGTATTCTAGGGCTTTTGATGATAGCGAGATTAAATACGAATTCTATTCATATATTCAAAGACTTGTTTACAATTGAAGATGAAACCTTTATCCAATATTCTCACAACCTTGATTTGCGTGTTTACTTTTTATTGTTTTGCTTAGTGTATAAAAATCAGAAAATTCCCCCTTTGTTTATATAGGAAATCGAAACAAAAGACAACCTAGTCCTCTCTGTGGGAACGATCCTTTCTTGCCTTTGCTATATTATATATTTTGAGTAGTAAGAAAGTGTAATTTATTTTTGACGCCTACGACAGCGATCACTCGGCCAAAGTCTATTCCAGTTCATCTAGACAGCAATGTTGAGCTTAGTGCTATGACTGTTGACGCTATTTTTCAAGCTCTAATTCACACGGTGAAGAGTATTCCAAGAGGTTATAGGCTAGCATTTTCGCATGCCTTGAAGGAAACACTATTAAAAGTTACTGCAGAAACTAATTTCTCTAAGAATTGGGTTCGTTTTTTGTTGCTGCCTCGCTGTACGCTGCGAGTTTTCAGTCCTAAGGGGAGGGCAGAATGCAAGTCTGGGAATCGTAAGGCGCTGTAACAGAAACAGATTCTTCACGCATTGGCATTATGGAGTGAACCCGGTGGAGTACAGCAGCTTGTCATGGAGGTTTTACAAATAAAGCGGATTGTGGGGGTTTAAGGGCGGTGACAAAACAGAGGCAGACAGCAGGAATTCCAATGTCTCTACATGTTTGCGCAAAGTTGCAGACGGGAATTTCATAGCCGCAGTCAAGGACATTAGTTCTTCGGGGGTAGCGCAAAATAACGATGAGACAAGGAAGGCGCTTGAAGATAAACACCCGTACAATCCTCCTCCACGGAGACCAACATGCCCGCTGCATGAGACACCTTTACTAGCTGAAGGATGGACAATTTTAAGTTGTATTAAGTCGTTCCCTAAGAGGAATTCATGCGGAAAGGATGGTCTTCGGTGATAGATGCTTTTTGTGGAGATGGTTCCATGGTTGCTGCTGATTTGGTTACGGCGATAACAAGGGTAGTCAATTTGTGGTTAGGTGGTAGATTCCCACTTAACCTTGCAGAGTTCAGTGCTTCAGCGCCCTTGACACCTCTCCTAAAACATGACAAAAGCATTCGTCTGATTGCTGTTGGTATAATTTTGCGTCGTCTGGTGTCCAAAGTATCCATGAAAGGGGTCGGTCAAGACATGGCATCTTACTTACAAGATTTCTAGTTTGGGGTGGGTGTCTCTGCAGGTGCTGAGGCAATCCTACACGCCGTGAACACGTATGTTAGTAAAAATCATACAGATGCTAGCCTGACTATGTTAATGGTTGACTTCACCAATGCCTTTAATCTGGTTGATCGAACATCCATGGTTCTTGAGGTGCGTAATTTATGTCCATCTATATCGCCATGGGTCGAATACTTGTATGGCCAACCTGCAAGACTGTATGTGGGAGATTATTATATTTATTCGTCTACAGGATTGCAACAAGGAGACCCTCTAGGGCCTTTGTTATTCGTTTTGGTGCTTCATCGGCTGATAACAAAGTTAAATGAACAATGTACGATATCCTTACATGCTTGGTATATTGATGATGGCACTATTATCGGTGACACCGCAGAAGTGGCAAAGGCACTTTCAGTTGTTCAGACAGATGTGCCTGAGTTAGGACTTTTTCTGAATATCTGGAAAACGGAATTTTTCTGGCCTTCTTGTGATGACCGGAGAGATGGGTTGTTTCCTACTGGAATTTCAAAGACTGATAAGGGGATCAAGTTATTGGGTGGTGCGGTCATCCTTGATGTTGGTTTTATGTAAGATCTGGCTATTCGGAGGGCAGAAAAGGCAGTGGATTTAATGCAGGTTTTATTCAAGCTTCGTGATCCTCAGAGTGAATTGCTACTATTACGTGCTTGTATGGGCATCTCCAAGATGCTCTTTAAGATTCGTATTTGCAGCCCAGAATATACTACATCTGCGGTATATATCTTTGATAGTGTCTTGAGAGAGGTGGTGGAGGGTATTATGGTTTGTGGAGGTCCCTTTTTTGGGGAGCTTCAATGGAGGTTATCTACCTTGCCTACTAGATATGGAGGCCTTGGCTTATACACTACTAAGGAGGCATCGCAATATGATTTTCTAGCATCACGTGTACAATCCTGGGGCCTATAAAATCATATTTTAAGGAGCAGTAGAGTAGAAGGAATGGATGCCAATTTTTATAAGGCTTTGAAGAAACTACAAGTAACTCTTCCTGACTATGACTTTCGCAGCTTCACCAGTAAGGACACCCCCCCCCCTAAAGCACAAAGTACCCTGGCGAGTGCTCATTTTGGTAAAGTAGTTAAAGACATGGACAGAGTTTACGAGCTCTCTGTTAGACAGGAAGCGGTCTTTGGTTTCCTGCAAGCAGCGTATGCCCAGGATTTTTTTTGTTTCTATACCGATTGAGGGCCTTGGGAAAAAGATGTCACCCGTGGAGTACCGTTTTATCCTTAAATACAGGTTAATGATTCCTCTGTACCCTTCCGACACACATTGTCATGCTTTCATCACAGGATATTTGGACACGTTAGGGGAACATGCAGTCCATTGTAAGGTAGATCCTGGTTTTAAATATATACATGATCATGTGAGGGATACGCTGTGTGATGTATTGTGGAGAGCTGGAATTTCAGCAAAGAAGGAAGCGGTTGTCAATTTTTTAACTAACCCACATGAAGGGATATCTACACTTAGGCATACCAACGTCCTTATTTTTGGATGGGCTAATGGAAAACATGCATGTGTTGACCTCACGGGGGATTCTCCTTTGGTGGGCATTGGACATGGCACCTTTACAGTCGCCCAAGTGCCGTTGAGAGCTGCTTCAGGTAAGATAGAAAAGAATGAGAAGGCGTGTATTGATAATGGACATGCTTTTATCCCCTTTGCTTTTGACACTTTTGGTTATTGGTCTCCAGAAGCGGTTGGACTTCTCAAGAGAGTTCAGAAGGTCATGAACAGTAATGTCATGACTCCCGATTCGAGAGAATTTATTTTTAAAAGGATAGGTTTTGCAATCCAAAAAGGGCTTGCGGCGCTGCTTGTTGCTCGCTTGCCTGCTATGTAATTTTAAATTTGATTTTCACATAATAATAATAATAATTAAAGTTAAATCTATTATGTCTTTATGCAAAAATTGATAAAAGATAGAATGAACTTTTGTATATTCCGCAGTATTGATCTTTCCCTGATCCACTTCTATATGAAAGTACTGTATGGATCCGTAGGTTTATTTATGTTGAGCATTTCTGATTAACTCAATCATTAAAGTCTTGTTGTGGTTAGTTTATTCGAGTTTTTTGCATACAAATTCTGATTAAATCCTTATTTTCTCGTAAAAGTAAGGTCGCACTTGTTGTTCTTTCGGGAATGACATTTTATGGGGGAGAGTTCTTAATAGAACTTGTGCTTAATTGCCAAATCTTTGAGGGGAGTGCGGCAGTAGAATATTGTAGGAGTTATCTTCTATATTTATAAACTCCTTGATGAATACACTAAGTTTCGACTATGTGAAATCATCGAAACCAAGTTGATATATTTGTTCTATTTTAGTCATGAATAATCTATTTGAGAATTTCATCATGATCCCGCTAGTTTTCGTACCTTTGCCAATTTGTATTGACAAAAATGGGGAGAATTATTTTGTAGTTCACACCACATACATATGGTTTACAGATCATTATGTAAGGGGGAGTGGCTTTCATTGTGAGATGAAGCATTGACTAAGGGGGAGTGATACGTGTCACCGTAGTATTATTGTCAAAGTTGTGATACAATTGAACTTTAATTCTATATAATAATACTATGACATTGTATAACAATAATTGAGAACAACTATTTTCTTATTGTTATGGATACGGATCTTCAACAACGATGATGCTGAGTTGAACACGTTCAGAATCACTGGAGTACTTGGAGTGACGAAGAATTCAAGGAAATCAAGCATGTTGGATGAGAATCTACAAAGTTTATTTATTTTGTAATCTATATGTATTGATAGTTTTGTCACTAAAATTTACAAATGGGGAGATTGTTATAGCACTGCTCGGTCGAACTCGCAAGTGTTGCTATCTCAAGATTGTTTGTCAAGTTTAGGTGATCAAAACTATAAGTCTTGATTTCTAGTCTACATATAGTTATGTCTCGGATTAGGATAAAATGTGTAGTTGAGCTTCAGAATTCACAACATTCATCGATTGAAGACGAAGATCTACTGAGAGGAGCTTGGAGGAACTTCACCAACAAAAGGTATGTGGAGACTAAAATTTATCTATCACTCATAAGTCTATTCTATTCTATCTCCAATTGAGACTAAGTCATATAACTATATTGACTTTAAATTATACACATTTGATATTTCGAGCTGATTTTAACTTGCTTATATATTTCTCAAAATATGTGTTGGAAGCTTTTTTCTTTAACTACGTTCATCATTATTCTTGACGATTTTAGTTGGAAATGATTTATTTGTTGGAAACTAAATAATAAGTCAAAAGATGGTCATGTGAAAATTTCCTTGAAACATCTTACATGATTTGTGTGAGACAGTCATTTAATATGGACTCGGAATGATTCGTATTAATCATTCGATCACTTGAAAATTACTTATAAGTAGAGCTGGCAAACGGGCGGGCCGGGGCTGGCTTGTGACCAACCCGCGGGTTACGGGTTAATGCGGGCCAAAGCTTGCGGGTTGAAATTCTTCACGGGTGGTCATTTCTCTAACCCGCGCCCGTCCCGCGTAAAGCTTGCGGGTTCACGGTTTAACCCGTAAAATTAATGTTCAAAATTAAAACTTAATTTATTTAATTTTATGACATGATTTCCAAATTAATCAAAGGGGTTTAGCCCAAAATCAATTACATTTTATGACTTAAACTCAAATTGGTGAAATCAGGTCCCTGCTTTCCCAAATCCAACCACAAGAGTCAAGACAACAACCTTCTTGTTCCAGGAACAACTGAGCATCACCTCTCCTGAATTCTCAATTAAACCCACTTTTGGTCCCCATCCAACTCCATCTTTGTTGTGCAAACAATCAATAGAACTAATGATGACCAGTTATACCTTATTCAACCACCACCAACAATACAAACCCATTCAAGGTACCAGTGACATCACCACTACCTTCCATTGAATCAGTCAGAACAACCAACCTCATGTCTTGTTGTTGCCAAATAGAAATGCCCAGAACAGTACAGCTTCGCATCAAACCACTCCCAATTAATTCCCATCGTTGTTGCCTCAAAATTCCCATCTCAGGCTACAATTTCATCTCCCTCTATGCCTGAAATACTGCCCATAAATCTGATACACAAAACCCATTTTTATAATACACTGATCTACACTTCCTTGCTGATTTCAGCCATGAAAACACTTCACTTATGCCCTATTTAAAACCCATCTCGAACCTGATGCCGCTGAATCGCTGATGTTGTTTCTCAATTGAGAAGTATCAATCAAATCGAACCCATCTATTGATGTTGCTGTTAAAATAAGTCCTCAAAAGCACCATGACGACATTTTTCATTGTCTTCTTCTCTACCAACACAAACTTTTTTCCTTTTCAATTAACGAATTCTTCATCCTCTTTTACTTAATTAACTTCAATAACACCATTATTAACACCAACTGAACCTTTCCCCTCAACTCTGGGTCTCAATCTCTCTACCATCTCTATTCTCTAATTCTCCACCAGCAGAAGAACGAAGAAGAAGAAAAGAGAGAAGAAGAAAAAAAGATGTCTCTTCAGTCTTCATTTAGTTTTAGGGTTTAACCTTTTGTACCTTAAACGTAGGGATAAGATTAACCCCCTAGGTAATCTGACGGTCAGGACAAAAGATAATTTACGATTAGTTATGTAGACGGGTTGACGGGTTTCACCCGCGGGTTTACGGGCCGGGACGGGTTTACCCGTTTTCTCACAAGCCGGCATTTCTCCAACCCTAACCCGGCTTGTTTAGAAACCAGCCAAGCCGGGTGCGGGTTTTTACGGGCCGGGCCGGGTAAATCCGCGGGTTTTTGGCTTGTTTTCCAGCTCTACTTATAAGATACTAATTTGTGTGAGACAACTACTGTTGTCTTCTAAGGATGTTTCAATGATTGAAATGGGAGTTTAGAACAATTAACCTTTGTCTGGATATAACACAGTATGCATACCAGTATACAAACTATTATGGTATGATTCAGGTCCGGAAACCTAGTTTGCATACCAGTATGCGAACGGTTCTACCTGAATTATGATCCGGGAACGCTGTATGCATACCGGTTTGCGAACTGCTGGACAAGACCAAAGTCCGGAACTTAAGTTTGCGTACCCGTTTTCAAACTAAGAGGTTAAATTTCTAAAATCGGTTTAGTCATATTTCATACTCATGAAAAAATACATTTATAAATTAAGGAATGCAATCTTTGCAACTGTGGATTAATGTTCATGAATTGATTCTTGTATAAGTACTTTGTACAATCATGAATCAAATCCGATTTTGCTTCAATTGTTTCTTGTATACTTCTATGAGACATATACAATTGAACAACTCTATGAGTAACATAATTAGATTCATTTGATTATCTTTCATGTTTGATTGATCATCATATTTGATTTAGAAGTGTTGGAAGAATGTGGTTAATACAAAATTGTTCATATGGCTAACTTCGGTTAACTGTTGTTGAGCCAACTCAATATGCACGTTTAGGTACAGTTACCCATATCTAAAGGAAGGTATATTTCATTTGTGTGTAAAAATCTAAGACCATCTAACGGTGGAGAGATATTTCTTTGGTTTTAAGCAAACTTAGCTTAAATCTTAAATCAAGTTTCCATCTAACTGTGAATATTGATTTCTTTGTTTCTAAGATATCAAACCCTGGTTTGAAGACCATATAAAGGAGAACTCTAGCAACTGGAAAACCTAATCCCCCACACTTCTGTGTAATACTATCTAGAGTCAATTTTCCTTTAACCTAGGTTTTTCCTAAAACCATTATAGGTTAATGACTTAAAGACTTCATTAGAATTCTGAAGACAGACCCAACTATTTTCTCTGTAGTTGCGTGTTCTGATCTTACTTGTTCTATTGTGTTGAGTACTATCTTGTCTAAGATTTGCTCGATATTTATCTTCGATAGGTAAGAGATAAAAATTAATCACTGACGAGGTGTCGAACTCGCAAAAATAATATTTCTCTGCTTCTCTTTAAACTAACTAGTAGTATACGGATAAGCAGGTTCGTTCCTAAGGGAGAGTTGAGTCTAAGTTGTCGATTCAATTTCTGAATAAGAAATGCAAATATGAGAATGAGAATGATCAAGGACTTCTTCTAAGTCACAAAACATGAATCTTATTGATATGGCTAGTTTCTGCAAAGTACCCATTACTAATAACCCTAGAATATTTAGTACGCTCAAATATCCCGCAATATCTCCTAATTCACCGGACACGGAAGCGCTCGACTACCGGATTCTACTTGTCAAGTTTCCTAGAGGTACGCTTACTAGGTGTGACTTAAACAAATGCATTAAGTTCCGTGAGATAGGCTATTCCTAGTGACAAACACATAAGCTCGATTCATCTACTAGTGTCATTCAATACACATGGATATTTAAGAAAATCCCATCATCAATAACCACATATTACTACTTGTACTCAGAACATCTAGACAATTACGGGTCGAAGAGTTCTCGAATTAGCAATCGAATCATCCATAAACCAATTTAATTTGCAACTTAAATGATTCATAAATAACTCATAAACACTTATGGCACGATAAAGAATAAGCAATAACGAAATTATTGCGAGAAAACTGGCACTTTAAACATCACTTCGAATTCATGTTCGGACGTCGAAATCGTCCCTAATCAAGATGCTTAGATACTGGAGTTCATGGCACACAATGAAGCAAATAAAATAGAAATACAAAACTGAAACATCTGCAAGTGGAGATGAATGTGGACTGATGATGCTGGCGAAGGTGTGGCATGTTGATAATGGAGTGGTGGTGGCGTATGTAAGCTGCTGCTTCCTTGGAGATATATTGTCTATGCTCCCTGCTACCTTGGTGTTGTGGAGATGGATGTGCTCGTCAGTTCCAGGTCCTGCTGCGAACAGATGAAAGTGATTGATGGAGGCGAACTGGTGGTAACGTCGTAAGGCGAGGTGGACTGTGACAGGGCCTGGTGCTGGTGATGGAGGAGGGAACTGAACCGAACCACAGCTGCTACTGTTGGTGGTATGCTGTGAGATGCAGGTGATGGTGAAGTTGAATATGCACTGGTGGAGGTTATGCAGGTGGTGGTGATTATGAAGTGGATGAATGATGGAGTATGAATGCAGGTGGAGATGGTTATGCCGGTGGATATGGGGAAGTGATGGAGATGCAGGTGATGTGAATGGAATGGAGATGATTATGCAGATGGATGGAGATGCAAAGGTGGTGATGATGATTGGAGAGGAGCAGAAAGCTCCTCTCTGTTGAAGTTGCGGAAGTCGTGAGGGGGTATGAGATGATGCCGTAGCTTTAGGTTTTCTCTTTATAACTTCTTATTGTTTCTTGTTCTACAATCCTGCGATGAAACCCAACTAATCCTCACCATACATCACACAAAACTGACGGCAAATATAGCATGTGTTGGCTGTTTTCACGGACCCAAACTCTATCCAAAACTGGAACATGCTGGTACCCAACTTCCATATTTATCACGGCTTCAAAATCAAGTACCAGCCAATGCCAGACACGCATCATTCACTGCCCACAGAGCCATGGCTCATAGATGTGCATAACTGGCATGGAACCAGTGGATTCCTCCCTCCTAATTTCAGCACTTAAGAAGCACCTAATATGTCGAAACATCCACCATAAATTGAACCACAAAGCCCATGGAAAAACACTGAAACCAAGATGTTTTATTAACTATGTTTACTGCCGAAACTTTCCCTGAGACCCATATGAACTCAGCCACCGGAACTCATGGAAAATACCTTTAATCCCACCCATTGACCACTGAAAATCAACGGCAGCGACAGAGTCTTCATGACTGAACGACAATTCCCTGACTTCCCTCTCAAAACTGAACCCAAAAACAAAAACAATTGGTACCCAATTTGCCGTGTTCTTATTAACTTCTAAATCGTGTCCAAGCCATAGTCAACCAACCCTTGTACACACCCCTTGAACCTTGCAAACTTGGACCAGTAGACTGGTCGTGGCTAAACTTAAAGTGCTGACTCATTCAGGCATTTTATCGAACAAGTTGTATGCATCTTACAGACTGGTGAAGGATGTATAATGGCTGCACCTTGGAGACTACCCATTTAGATTCCTTCCCTGCAAATACACATTCATACACAACCCATGTTCCTAAACATTCACAAATCATTGAAACTAAGAAACACACATTCGCGTCATTCATCAAAGGCAACAGCTTGTCTTCACTAACTTTTCTTGGCTGGAAAATCATGACAAACTCATACCTTTCGATTCCATCACAAACCCAACTGTCTTTGTCCTTTAGAGACTCTAAATAACTCCTCCATCCTCTCAGTTCATCCTCATTTCAAACGGCAGAGATCATCTTCTTCCCTGTTTGTTGTTCTCATCCAAGGTTCTGTTAACACCATAACTCAAACCACTTCTTCTTTCTTGTAGTCAATATCCCCTCCGAACCCTTGGCAGATAAGCCTTGAACCATGGCTTGCTGGTAATGTAACTCTTGGCATTAGCTCTGGTTAAGATGAGACGAAGTAGAAATAAGCTGCTCTTGGTTCCTTCTGAACTGAGATGAAATGGGTACTTCATTGTACACAAGAGAATGGCTGGCCCTTAGCGGAGAGTGTGGTCTGCCTTTAGTGTTTCTGTCAGCTAGTTACCCCTCAACCTCAGCTGGGCTCCTAATAGCAATTGCCTCTGAAATATCAGTTTTGCCCCATTTGGCACCTATTCCTTCTTATTTTACTCCAACGACTCCAAAACGCCTGCAAAACTCAAAAACAAAGCGTAATATACAAAAATACAAGAGAAGTAACTAAGAACAGCATAATAAATTGACATTCGAAAGATGTATTTTAGGCACTTATCAAATTCCCCCGCACTTAATTTTTGCTAGTCCTCGAGCAAACAAAACAAAACTAAAATACAACAACTCCTTATCGTTGAGATTACAGTTACTTTTAGCATAAATAACAAGCCTTTAAACCCATAGGTGTCCCTAGTGGACGAGTTATAGTCTCATGAAGGTTTAAAAGAGGTCTACCTACAAAACCTATGTTTTCAACTCCAAATTCCAACTACCTGTGATGAATCTATGAATGAATCCAGAATGATTACAAGAGGAGGTACCTTGATTCCAATCCAATTCAAATATAAGTAAATAAATCTCTAATCAGAAAGTAGAACAAACCACAATACTCGGAATCTGACTAACCACAATCACACATGAAAAGATTAAGAAGATGGATAAAGAGGTAGATGTTGACGAATATTAACAAGTGATCGGTGTTTCCCATATCTGTCTGAAGGTCACCGCCAAGATGAACCTATGCATCCTATTGGATTGAGCTACTGGTCAATTCTAGTGTCAACACACTGGCATATACAAGGGAACCAGTGGTCAACAAACTTATTTCTACATCAACTCACTGGCATATACAAGGGAACCAGGAGTGACTTTCTTCACCAAATATAATACTTTTCTTACTTTTTTTTTTTTTTTCGACAGCATGATTAGATCTTTTGGATCCAAGCGCATGCTTCTTGTCAGAAATACATGATAGTTGCCTTGGATCCTGCATTCCACGCTTGTTTAGGCGACGGAGACATGGACTACGTTTCACATACTGCTATCCAAGTGTCATTTTATTCCGTTTGGTCTAATTTGTCGGTCTCTTTCT
The DNA here is from genome assembly GCA_023529315.1 of Papaver bracteatum. Lineage (NCBI taxonomy): Eukaryota > Viridiplantae > Streptophyta > Magnoliopsida > Ranunculales > Papaveraceae > Papaver > Papaver bracteatum. The sequence continues at coordinate 4,679,578 of JAJJWX010002182.1, forward strand.
TTTTTTCTTCACTTTTTTTTTTTTTTTTTGTAGTTACTCAGTCAATTTATTTCATCCTAGCAGTAATAACAAGTTGATGTTTAGTGACCCACCAATTCACTTAGATAACAATAGATAAATATGGAAAAAAAAAATAGAATGTGATATGGTGATATAGTGATATTCCGAGATATGGTAACAACTATCATAAAATTTGTAATTTCTGTCCTATGTTCGTCTTTTCAATTAATAGGTTCCTCAACTCCTGTAACCAAGGTGGTTCCATCCATTTATATTGGAAGTGTCATCCTAAAGGCACAAGTTTCTAGATTTCGTAGTTTATCATGCATTTTTTTGGTTTTTCTATTTTATTAACTAAAAGCATCAAACTCTAAAAATTATATACAAATTACATAACTACAAATGATACTCCAACTCATAGCTATTTCTGAACAATAGAGGATAAACACTAAACTAGCTATTTAGTTGGAATTTAACCTTGACTCAGCCAATATATATACCTCACCGTCAAGAAAAAATTCCATCTACTTAGAAAGGCTAGTGTTTATTCTAAATTGTTCAAAAATCTCTAAAAGTTAGAGTTTTGTACACATCAATTTTTTTTTTATATTATACCCTACCCCCACACTTAAATCAAACAGTGTCCTCAATGTTTCAAACCATTGCAAAAAGAATAAGAGGAATACTTGAAAAAGATAAGGAAGTAAAAATTGGAATTGTGCACCTGATTGACGCATACGAGAAACATTCAAAATAGACTCCCCATATATCAACAATCTGAAAATTTGAGGATCCACCCACAACACAATCTGCATATATTGCAAAAGCTTCACAAGAATGTTAGCAAATTGTGAGAGAAGTGAAATTATCATCCCATGAGAGTCACCCCCACACTTAGTCCTTTCTACACTCGGAAGTGCATACAAAACGTAAGTGGAAGGCACTTATATTGATTCCTTTTGGAAAACCTGCATGGTGTTAGACTCAAACACATATGGTGGATACTTAGATGCAAGAAATTCGGATAAAACTTTAGAAGCACATAATTTCAGCCCCAAATGAGGTATTTTTCTAAAAGATGGATTAAAAATTCTTTGAGAAACTACTACTATTTTGGGAGGATCATCATTAGATAGAGATTCACATAAAGGGTTAGACAAACCTTGCAAAACCTCTTGTATTTCGGGATCCATGGTACTGCTGGACACTTCCATTCTCACGTCACAAGTATCATCATTCTCACTCGAACTCTTGGCAAGAAATTCATTGGTTTCTTCTATAACAAAGTCCTCCTCATCGGAAAATAAATCAGGATCTTCTAAAAGCAAATTATCGTAATCCTTACGTTCTTCACAAGGTGACTTCTCATTCAAAGTATCGATGATCTCTGAATTTGGGGTACGGTGCACAAAGAAGTCATAATCATCATCGATCTCATACACACCATAAGTCTTACCATCAATAATGGTAATGTTTCTAGACTCAACTTCTTCCTTTTGAATAGGAGAATGATTATTAAAATCATGAGTTGAACTAGTAGCACTATCATTATCAATATTTTCCAAGGGTTCATCATCCTCGGAATCTTATTCTTGGGGCTCTTCACCATTGTCAACACGGCGGTTAACCTCATCATATATGGCCCTAGTAATTGCTCGAAGAATCTCTTCCGGTGCTTCCTCTTCTTACAACTGCTCATATTGTCTAAAGAGTTTCTTTAAGTTAACACGTTTTCCGCTACTATTCACAATAGGTTCTCTAGACCACGCCTCTTCCCTTTGAATGGGTGAAGAATCATAAATACGATCTGGAGCGGGTCTATATACACTATCATATGTTTCACTTGGTACGAAACTCGGCACGTTTGGAGTTGAGTTAATCTGGTTCCATGCAGGTCGCAAATCCATGAATTCATTAGGCATCTGCGAGAAACTAGATTGCCACGTATGAGAAGTATAAATATCCCCCCATCCTTGTAATTGTCCACTTACATAACCACCAAAAGGTTGTTGCGATGTATGAGAATAATCACAAGGTCTTGTCGAATAGTCATCATAGCCAAAAGATTGGTTTTGATTATATCTGATATATGGTTGGAAGTTATTGTAAAAGTGAGATTGAAAATCAGAATTATCACCATAGTATGATTGGTCTCTTGAACCATATATATTATTCTCAAAAGGATTCATCTTGCACACAACTAGTTTAGAGACTTACATCTTGTTCCAATTGTGCACACGCAAAAAAGAATGATTTATGGTACCTGAAAATAAAATTCTAAAAAAGATAAATTAGAAAATGCAAAGAATGAAAATAAATGCAAAAACAGAAAATCAAATAACAACTGAAACTAGCGACTGCATCCCCGACAACGGTGCCAATTTTGACGAGGTGTCGAACTCGCAAAAATAATATTTCTCTACTTATCTTTAAACTAACTAGTAGTATACGGATAAGCAGGTTCGTTCCTAAGGGAGAGTTGAGTCTAAGTTGTTGATTCAATTTCTGAATAAGAAATGCAAATATGAGAATGAGAATGATCAAGGACTTCTTCTAAGTCAAAAAAACATGAATCTTATTGATATGGCTAGTTTCTGCAAAGTACCCATTACTAATAACCCTAGAATATTTAGTACGCTCAAATATCCCGCAATATTTCCTAATTCACCGGACACGGAAGCGCTCGACTACCGGATTCTACTTGTCAAGTTTCCTAGAGGTACGCTTACTAGGTGTGACTCAAACAAATGCATTAAGTTCCGTGAGATAGGCTATTCCTAGTGACAAACACATAAGCTCGATTCATCTACTAGTGTCATTCAATACACATAGATATTTAACAAAATGTCATCGTCAATAACCACATATTACTACTTGTGCTCGGAACATCTAGACAATTACGGGTCGAAGAGTTCTCGAATTATCAATCGAATCATCCATAAACCAATTTAATTTTCAACTTAAATGATTCATAAATAACTCATAAACACTTATGGCACGGTAAAGAATAAGCAATAACGAAATTATTGCGAGAAAACTGGCACTTTAAATATCACTTCGAATTCATGTTCGGACGTCAAAATCGTCCCTAATCAAGATGCTTAGCTACTGGAGTTCATGGCACACAATGAAGCAAATAAAATAGGAATACAAAACCGAAACAACTGCAAGTGGAGATGAATGTGGACTGATGGTGCTGGCGAAGGTGTGGCCTGTTGATAATGGAGTGGTGGTGGCGTATGCAAGCTGATGCTGCCTTGGAGATGTATTGTCTATGCTCCCTGCTACCTTGGTGCTGTGGAGATGGATGTGCTCGTCAGTTCCAAGTCCTGCTGTGAACAGATGAAAGTGGTTGATGGAGGCGAACTTGTGGTAACGTCGTAAGGCGAGGTGGACTGTGACAAGGCCTGGTGCTGGTGATGGAGGAGGGAACTGAACCGAACCCCAGCTGCTACTGTTGGTGTTATGCTATGAGATACAGGTGATGGTGAAGTTGAAAATGCACTGGTAGAGGTTATGCAGGTGGTGGTGATTATGAAGTGGATGGATGATGGAGTATGAATGCAGGTGGAGATGGTTATGCAGTTGGATATGGGGAAGTGATGGAGATGCAGGTGATGTGAATGGAATGGAGATGATTATGCAGATGGATGGAGATGCAAAGGTGGTGATGATGATTGGAGAGGAGCAGAAATCTCCTCTCTGTTGAAGTTGCGGCAGTCGTGAGGGGGTATGATATGATGCCGTAGCTTTAGGTTTTCTCTTTATAGCTTCTTATTGTTTCTTGTTCTACAATCCTGCGATGAAACCCAACTAATCCTCACCATACATCACACAAAACTGACGGAAAATATAGCATGTTTTGGCTATTTTCACGAACCCAAACTCTATCCGAAACTGGAACATGCTGGTACCCAACTTCCATATTTATCACGGCTTCAAAATCAAGTACCAGCCAATGCCAGACACGCATCATTCACTACCCACAGAGCCATGGCTCATAGCTGCGCATAACTTGCATGGAACCAGTGGATTCCTCCCTCCTAATTTCAGCACTTAAGAAGCACCTAATATGTCGAAACATCCACCATAAATCGAACCACAAAGCCCATGGAAAAACACTGAAACCAAGCTGTTTTATTAACTATGTTTACTGCCGAAACTTTCCTTGAGACCCATATGAACTCAGCCACCGGAACTCATGGAAAATACCTTTAATCTCACCCATTGACCACTGAAAATCAACGGCAGCGACAGAGTCTTCATGACTGAACGGAAATTCCCTGACTTCCCGCTCAAAACTGAACCCAAAAACAAAAACAATTGGTACCAAATTTGTCGTGTTCTTCTTAACTTCTAAATCGTGTCCAAGCCATAGTCAACCAACCCTTGTACACACCCCTCGAACCTTGCAAACTTGGAGCAGTAGACTGGTCGTGGCTAAACTTGAAGTGCTGACTCATTCAGGCATTTTATCGAACAAGTTGTATGCATCTTACAGACTGGTGAAGGATGTATAATGGCTGCACCTTGGAGACTACCCAGTTCGATTCCTTCCCTAAAAATACACATTCATACACAACCCATGTTCCTAAACATTCACAAATCATTGAAACTAAGAAACACACATTCGCGTCATTCATCAAAGGCAACAGCTTGTCTTCACTAACTTTTCTTGGCTGGAAAATCATGACAAACTCATACCATTCGATTCCATCACAAACCCAACTGTCTTTGTCCTTTAGAGACTCTAAATAACTCCTCCATCCTCTCAGTTCATCCTCATTTCAAACGGCAGAGATCATCTTCTTCCCTGTTTGTTGTTCTCAGCCAAGGTTTTGTTAACACCATAACTCAAACCACTTCTTCTTTCTTGTAGTCAATATCCCCTCCGAACCCTTGGAAGATAAGCCTTGAACCATGGCTTGCTGGTAATGTAACTCTTGGCATTAGCTCTGGTTGAGATGAGACGAAGTAGAAATAAGCTGCTCTTGGTTCCTTCTGAACTGAGATGAAATGGGTACTTCATTGTACACAAGAGAATGGCTGGCCCTTAGCGGAGAGTGTGGTCTGCCTTTAATGTTTCTGTCAGCTAGTTACCCCTCAACCTCAGCTGGGCTCCTAATATCAATTGCCTCTGAAATATCAGTTTTGCCCCATTTGGCACCTATTCCTTCTTATTTTACTCCAACGACTCCAAAACGCCTGCAAAACTCAAAAACAAAGCGTAATATACAAAAATACAAGAGAAGTAACTAAGAAAAGCATAAGAAATTGACATTCAAAAGATGTATTTTAGGCACTTATCAATCACAAAGCTCTTCGTCTCATTCTTTGTGATTCCACAATAACTTGTTCTACTACCATATAGTTAAGTTATTGTGAGGTTATTGATATTTCTAGGCTGTTCTTCAGGAATATAAGACTATATTATCAATTGGTTCTTGTTCACCTTGATTTTATCAAAAGACGGAACAAAAATTCTTAGGTACTTCTGTGGGAGACAGATTTATCTATCAAAATAGACTTTTATGTGGGAGGAAGATTTGTTTATAAGTCTTCGACATTGGGTCGTAGAAACTCTTAATTGCGGGTGAGATCATCTAAGGGAATCAATTGTGTAGAGTCTTGCTGGAATTCAGAGGCGTAAGGAACGCGAGTGTACCTTAATCAGTGTGAGACTTGGTTGGTGCTCAACTACATTCTAGTCCGAAGTTAAATTGTAGTAGACTAGTGTCTGTAGAGGCTTAATACAGTGTGATGTTCAAATCTGGACTAGGTCCCGAGGTTTTTCTACATTTGTGATTTACTCGTTAACAAAACTTCTGGTGTCTGTGTTATTTCTTTTCGACAATATATTTGTTTATATAATTGAAATATCACAGGTTGTGCATAGTTCAATCAATTAGTTAATCCGACCTTTGGTCTTTATTGACACATGGACATTAGTCTTTGGTACCGTCCAAGTTATTTCTCATATCAATTGGGCTCACAGATTTTTATATGTTGGATTACGGATTGTATTGAGAAATTGAGATATAACTCTTTGATATATTTTTTGGTTGATCTCGCTTTATTATTTGGTGCTCTCAGAATCATATTGGAGTTAGTCCATACAGATTGCCGAACGAAATATTGGGTGTTATTGTTGTACCCCCGTGTTATCAATTAGTATCAGAGCAGGAAAACACGATAAACCTGATAAGTTTGTGTTTGTTTGATCCTAAAGATTGTCTTGATGAGAAATCTCTTTGGGAAACTTGTTTTGTGCATCTATAACACACACCAGAAATCCTTAAAGATTTTTCAGAGCTTATTTTTCTCAAGACCTCTGGTCCACAAGATAATCTCATGTCATCTAAAATATTAGAAATTTTAGATGATAGAAAAAAATCTAAAAGGAAAAATACTGGTTCCTTTAAAAAGGATTGTTGCAGAAAACGTGTGAACAAAAGCTCAAGGATATGGAACCTCACTAAACTGCTTCTCAATATTTTTGAGGAATACTATCATGATGGATTAATCAACAATGATTTATTTATGGCTTTTGAAAACGTTTTTAAATCGCTGGAACAACTTGGTTCGATTAAGGAAAAAGATTGTACTGGTGAAAATTCCGATCCTGCCAGTTCATGTATACGTGACGTGCAGTCCGGTCTTGTTAAATACTCAGGTAAAATCGATAAAAAGGTTTATGATGTTTGTGTTGCAAGTTCCAGATGCAGAAAAATCCATTCCTTAATCATAAGAAAATGGAGTCAAAAAGTTCAAATAACCCTGAGTATCATCATTACTATGATTATACTTTGGGTATATTTCAAAAATATCGACCGAAGAAGGTGAATGAGGTGTCATCTGCCCATCTAGCCTCTTGGTAACAAGATTGGCTACCCCCGTTTGTATATAACTTGAAATGGGGCAAGTAACAGTTTGATTAGTTTTGCGTCCTTGTATTATGGGTTAGTTTTGCTTTTGAAATTTATTTTCTTTTAAGAAAAACTCCTTTGACAGAATTTTTCTGTCCACCTGAGGTTAAATAATGTTATGTAGTTTTCTAATATATCATTTATCACACTGTTGTGAATTCTCCTCAGTGTGTGAACCTCACGATTCAGGATTTAAAATTGGAGTCATGCTTACTTTTTGAGCCACCGAACCAATATGGGTCCAAGCCCACTACCAGGTTTTTAAGGTTTCCAGTACGCGTACCCCTCTTCTTCTTCATCATTTTGTTCGCATTCGCGAACAAGAGTGTTTTTGGAGTTCACGAATCAACTTCATTAAAACCTGTTTTGGAGGTCTAAAATGGGGCAAAGGCTGGTCATTATCTTCAAGGAGCATATCAAGTAAGATTTTTCTTATTATTATTACTCTCATTTTTTAGGGTTCATGAGGAAAATCAATAATAATGATAAGAATTCATCAATGATTCTAGTAGTAAGACCTTTGAAAAGATTTCTTCTAGTGGTTTCATTCTAAAAAAGAAATTGGAAGAGGAAAGTGGTCATAAAAAAGATTTGATGTGTTTTGAGAAATATTAACCTTGGTAACATCTTTAATGGTCTTGGTGAAGGTTTTGACACTCTTACAAGAATATTTTATGCTAACATCCATGGTGTTAATCTTGATGACTTAGAATTCAAGACTATGATAAATAGGAAAAGGATTCTAGTTGATAGCGAGTTGATTTCAGATATTACCAAGAGGAGAAAGACCATCGTGTGACACCATTTCCAATGGTCTTTGTGGCAAGAATGTTGATTGGATAGAAGGGAAATTTCCTACCCATGTCGGAAAACTTGGCATTTCTAATATTTGTCTCTCCATAATTGAGAACTCTCGATGGAGTCGTGAATTTGCGTAGTTGGTCTATTTCCTTGAATTGGGTGCTCAAAGTCTTGATATTTGTGGATTTATCATTCTTCAAATGGTTTAAATGACATCATCCAATAAGAAGTTAGGCTTTCCATGCTTGATTGGGAAAATATGTAGTGCACATTCCATTGCTCCCATTGGCAACTCTATTGGAACTCCCAAACTTGCTCGTCCTTGTACCTTCAAACGTATGATGATGAATGCTTGTAAAATAAAAATATGTGATTCTCTTGACGGTTCTTGTGATCCTACCACCTTGGGTATTCTTCATCAAATTCGCAAGGGTGTTCGTAAGATCAATTCCAAGGTAAAATATGTGCAAGAACAATTATGTGTGATTGCTACAAAGTTCCCCGAAATCAAGGAAGAAATGGAAAAAGTTCAAGCCTCTTGGATGGATTCCAATTATGAAAATGATGATTAGTGTAGTTGCAAGAAAACCTACACTACACCCTTCACAAGAATTCACAATAATCAACACATATTTGAAGATTAAAAACAACACTTTATTATTTGATTCTCAGAAATGTTTACAAGAAATGGAAGAAATCAAGAATGCAATTGTTCTTTTGAATTTTCTCTCTCCTCAAAGCTTTCTTTGAGCTTAGAAATTCATCCCCCCCCCCCTCTCTTAATCTACTGGCTCTCTTTATGTAGGGTAGTTACATAGTGGATGACAGCTAAACTGTCCTTTAATTTCGGATCTGACTTGCGATATTATCGCAGTAGTTATAATGCCAATTCTTGCAAGCATTGTAACCATCACAGGATAATCATGCTCTTCTCGTGTTTCAGATATTGTCATCTGTTACGTCATTCTTTCAATCGTTTTGTGACACTCACAGTGTGTTATTGAAGAGATCGCAGAACTGTCGCTGTAAATCTCGCAGGAGTATTGTTGTGGCGATATTTTGATCCTACATCTAGCCTCTTCTCATGTATTTTCTGTGAAGGGAAAAGGTCATGAGAAACTGAAATCTTTTGGAATGTCGCAGCTATTTATTTCTTCACGTTCTTTTGACACATATCTTTTCCTCGCCAGGTTTGTTACACGTATCTTTTTATCCATTCAACTTCTAACATGTCCCTTTCAACCGCTGTATTCCAAACGTTCACGTCCCTTCCTTGTATTAATTGCACTTATCTTCTCGAGATTTTTTACCTTCTATATATTTCTTCTTCACTCTTCTCTTTTCTTTGTTTTACTTTTTTCTTCCTTCTTTCCGTAATCTCTCTACAAATTTATTGTTCTTCCGTAAATTCCGGATCTGCTACTGTTACAATTTTTCTTTCGATCTTTTACTCCTTCAAACTTCATTCCCATACTAAAAATGGTTGCAGTCGCTCGCAAATATGTGATTTGTTTTGAGAAGATTCAAAAAGAACTTAAAGACACAGGTTTTACTTTATCCACCATTCCCGGTCAAAACCCTAAATTTGAACTTTCTGTTCCATTATTTTCTGATCTTCCGTGTAACCATGAGAAGATCATAGTCTCGCTAGGCCAACTTGAAGCTGGTCTTCCCATTACTCTCTATGATCCTGGACTTCCTTTATTCTATGAGATACTTTCTCACGCGAGGTTCTCACGGGAGGTATATCAGTTGAGTGGGGATTGCATTCGCTTAATGCTTGAGTATGATACTTGCGGTGCTGGCATAGAATCTCGCTAACTTGATACTGCGAAGAATCCTAAATTCAAAGATGTTCCAATTGTTCCCGCGAAGTATATTGTGGAGAACTTCTTTGCAAATTACGATATAATCCCTATGAAGAAGGACAGTACTTGTTGGGGTGTCCGCTTACAAAAGAAGGATAACATCGCTGAAGATAAAGTCCTTATGTTAGATATCGACTGGCATACGAGTAATAATCAAGGCCCTCACCATTCCAATGATGACAAATGGTTCATTTTTCCATTATGTCTAGAAGGTCCCTACATCTCTGGTCCTCATGCATTGCCTGCGAATATCGCAGAATATCAGCCGTGTGGGTTTTCAACTGGCCTGAAAGGAATAAAGAGGTATGTTCCCTCAATTTTTTTGCATAATTTTCATTATTATCTTCCTCATGTTTTCATACTCTCGCTGACTACTTTAATTTTTCCAGATTAACATGCTAAAACTTAACTACCAGAAATTTGGGAAGCCCATCACCTTTTTAGCCCTTAAATCTCTCACAGATGAAGTAAGAAATATTTCTTTATGATTCTTAACAATATATTGTTGCCTCTATTTCTTATCTTTATCTGTGTTCGCATGTTATTGAAGAAAGAGAACCTGTTGTGGTTGCGAGGACCAAAGGGAAAAGAAAATAGTCTTCTCGCAAGGGGAAATCTAACGCTCCTCACAAGGAGAAATCTGATGCTCCTCGCAAGGAAAAATCCACTGGTCCTCCCCCGAAGAAAAGAAAGACCTAAACTACTTCCCCTTCATCGCCCCAGTCTAATGAAGAAAATTCTCATGATGATACTGATAATGATGATTTTGATGTTGATATCCCTTCCGCAATGGAATCCTCCCAATCTGAATCTTCCATGGCCCAGCTATCTAATATTTTTGGCGATATTACACATGGTATTGCAAATGATTGTGGAAATGAAGCTCTTAACAGGGTATCCCAGGCTCTTGCCAAGATCTGCGATGCTCGCATATTGGTTGATAATGATTCTCTCCAAGGAATCCCAAGATCCATAACTCCTAGTGTCTTAAATTCTCTTGGTATTCTGGTATGTTTTCATTTCTTCACCACATTTATGTATTCATTTCCTCGCCAAGTTTTAATTTACATTATCCCCTCGCAGACTGGAAGAGCTTCCTTTGATGTTGCCTTAGACTTAGAGAAGAGGTGCGCATCTTTTCACAAGAAGAATGATGTTCTTCGCAAGAAAAATGTGGAGTTGGAATCTGAGTCCGCTAGTCTTCGTGGGCAATTAGAATCCGGGTCTGCTGACCTTCAAGAAAAAATCAAGCGGTTGTAAACTGAACTTTCTTTCTCGCAAGATAAGGTCGCAAGCCTCCAAGCTGCGAACAATCAACTTTATGGTAAGAAATCTCTCTCTTTCTCTTTAACCTTGTATTCGCAGATGTTTATGGCCTTTCTGACGAAGCTGTATTCCTTTATTCTTTTCCAAATCCAATAGACGATGATACTCTTCTAGAGATTCTCAATAACTCTTTGAATAATCCCTCCAATGATAGAATTAATTCTCCTTCCATAGATGAACTCAGGTCTAAGCTTCGCCTCTTAGAAACTGACCATAGATCTTGTTTAGACATGGCTAACAAATTCAAACGCTTTTACCACAATTCTAAGGAAGAGATTAGAACTTTAAGGACCAAGAACAGTGATCTATCAGATGATAAAGATCGTATATCTAGAAAAGGAGCTCAAACTTTAGCGGATTTTCATAAAACCCTTCTTGAAGTTCAAATTGAAAGAGATAGACTTATCTGCGAGAAAAAGGTTCTTGTTGAAAGAGAAAGCCAAATCCGTTCCCGTCTTCTTATTAATGATGACGACGAATTTTCTTGGGCTATAAATATTCTTGACAATTCCAGAGCTAACTTAGGTGTAGATGTTAGTCTTCATGTTGAACAAGAGGCCTTAATTAAAGACATGATTTCTGAAAGAGAAGGTTGTTAATTGTTCTTCCTTTTTAATTTCTTATCTTTTATAGTTTTTTTGAAAAATTTCCAACTTGTTATTATATACTCGCATGAGCTGAGAAGAGATACTCTGAAAGAATTGGAGAACTTAAAGCTAATAAGAATTAATTCGCAAAGACTCTTGTTGCTCGCAATGAGAAATATTCAAAATTGAAGACCCAATTAAAGATTTCTGCTACCAATTTTAGTAATCTCCTTATTGGTATTCGTAATGATTCTGCCAAGAAGGTCTGTGATCATCACAACATTCCTCACTCTTTGTATCCTTTCCTCGCGGAAGAAGTTCCAAAGAATACTCCAAATCTTGTTATCTCTGACAGCGAAGCTGGAGAATCTGGCGGAGATGAAGGATACAGCGAAGATGATGGTGAAGACAAAGAAGAAGAAAAATCTGGCGAGGATGATGATGGATCTAACTAGTTTTGTTTCCGCTTTTTAATCTCCTTGTAATATTTGTACATTTATCTCCTTCTTCTTGTGATATTACTGCAAGGTTCCTTGATGTATAAATTGTTTTGCTTCTATCTGTATAAACAATTTTATTTTTTTGCAATATGGTTAATAAACAATTCTTTTTTGCAATATGGTTAATCAACATGATTATTAATTTTTATCCATCTGCGTAAATCTTTCATATAAAGATGCATAATAATCTTATCATTCCGTTCATTCCCATACTTGCCTCTGTTATTCATCTGTAATATGAAAGATTGAGCAGATTAATGTTGAATAAAATCTATTTGTAAACTTTGTCTCAACTCTGCGTAAATATCGCAGGTCATGTCTGTATTATTTTATGATCTCTTGTGGTCTTATATTTCCTTCCTAGTTAAAGGTATTATTTAGCATCTTTTTTTTGTTTCTGCGACAAAATCGCAGGACGTCTTTACACTTACATGTATTGACCCATTTATCTTGCCTTATCCGCATTTTGTCAATTTCTCTGCGACAATATGACAAGTCTAAGCTCTCTTGCGAGAAAAAAGCCTTATGACATTGCAGTCTTGCGATGAAATCGCAGGACGTCTTTACACTTTCATGTAAAAACCCATTGATCTCATCTTAACTTTTCTCATGGCTTCCTGCCTCTGTATAATATTTTCCACGCGACAATATGACAGGCCTAAATGTTCTTGCGATCATAAATCCCCATGACATTGCCATCTTTAGACACTTATCATCTCCCTAATGGAGAGTGCCACCCTTATCTTCCCCCTGATTGCCCCTTCAAGGAGGGCACATCGGCCATACAAGACTAGCTCCTCTCATCCGGTCTTAACAACAACCAGTTGTTTTCGCAGCCTCTTGTCCTTTATGCATATATGGCTTATAGTTACAAGACTGCACCCTAAGTGGGGTTTTCTTCAGGCCGAGTGCATCATAGCCAAGACTTGCCAAGAATGGCCAGGGAAGTTTCGTACGCCCCGGGAACTCTTGGCTTAACCGTGTACCTCGGCGCCTTGATCATACTATGCATTCCTTAGGAGAGACCCTCAGTCGTCCAACCAGGGTATAACCTTATATAGTTTGAAATCCAAGGTACCTCTCCTGGATGGGTTTTCAATAACCCCAATCTCCATGACTCAAGTTCCAGCAGCGGTATAACCTTATCCCTGAGCCATGCAAAGAGATACCCCCTTATATGACGCACTTTAGGTCTTACATTTTCCTCTTAAGAAATTTTATTCACGAACTAGGGTGTACGTCATAAAGGTTCGTCCCGTTCTTATATTTCTCTTGCAAGTATTGCAAATCTGATGAAATTTCTTTTCTTTGTTCTTCTCTTTATTTGCATTTCAACTCTTGTATAATTTTTCAACTTCATCTTTTTCATTCAAACGAAATATTCTTTTGAGACATTTTCTTTAACAAATCATTCATAAATTTCTTAAATTTCATCATTTTACCTTTTTACTTACTACTTTCTGCTTCTGCCCTTTTGTTGTGTTTTGTTATTTTCTCTCCATCTGCGAGATTCTTGCCATCTATTGTTTGCAACTCATGTTGTTTTTGCAATGTTCCTTCCTCTCGCCGCTCTATTGTATCAACCATCAGCTTATCACCTCTTTGTTTTGCTTGATGTTTCATTTCCAGTTTCTGCTCTTTGTTGCCATTTCCTCGCAAGATTCCATATCAATTTCATAGCATTTCTTCCCATCAACCCAGTCTCCCTTTATTACTCCAACACCATTAGGATGAGGAAATTTAATACATTGGTGGAAAGTTGACGCCACACCTAATATCCCATGTATCCAAGGTCGGCCAATCAGGGCATTATAAGGTGATTCAATATCCACAACACAGAATATGATCTTAGAAGATAGCCCCTTTAATAGAATTCACATTGTAATTTCCCCTTTGGGCTTGTTGGCAGTACCGTTAAAACCATAGATCTTATATGTTGATGGTATCAAATCCTCGTCTCTCACTCCCATGGTCTTGTAGGCATGATAAAACAAGATATCCACTGAACTTCCAGTGTCAATTAGAACCCTATTAATTGCCCAAGAATCTTCAACTCCATCATCCTCATTTTCTTCATCTTCTTCTTCTATTTGTTTTGGATTTATTTATAATCTTACCACCAATGGGTTGTCATACATCTCGCCAGACTCTGGTACCTCTTATGCAGTGAAAGAAATAGTTTTCTTTTGTCATTCCTCTTATGGAGAGACTATCGCAATATTCATTATCTCTCTTCCATCTGCGTCTCTCGCAAAGACTCTGCTCAGAACGTTGTCGTGGAAATTCTCAATAGTCTTGTATGAATGTATGATGGAATTACAGAAAAAATTCTTCGCCTTGGCTCCAACCTCTATCACAAATGTTTTTCGCTCTTTTACAAAGTATTCACTCTGCGAATATCTGGTCTTTGGTGGTGCTACTTTGAGATTGCGGATGTCCTATTAGAAAATGATTTAACTTTCCCTGATCAATCATCCTCAAAATTATTCTTTTTACATTCCTACAATCGTTTATTGAGTGACCATGAAAATGATGGTAAGGACAAATTCTTGATTTTGATTATTTTGATGCGGCTCTTTTCCCATATTCCAGGGTGATAGTATATTTTCCATCAAAATGATAGCCTCCCAAAAAAAAATTATGCTAGCATTCAGAGGTGGCATCTTAATTTATTCCCATATTATTCTCCGACTCCCTTGCCCTCTAAAATTATTTTTCCTCTGACCGCCATAAGTCTCTTGCGGCTGATCAAGTCTTTGAATTTTATTATTTTCACCGCGATTGTAATAATTCCTTTCCCTTTCATACTCCTCTTGATCTCGACTTCCCATGGCTACTAACTTCTGCTTGTTATCAATCACCACTTTCTCTTGTTGTGGCTGAGAGGTGCTCGCCACATTATTAATAATTTTAGGAAGTAAACTTCTGTTTGCCACTATTTAGCTGGTGTTCGCGATTGGATATGATTCCATCTCATTTTGTTTCTCCTCTAAATAAATGTATTCTTCTTGTAGTTCTCGCATCTCAGTCATTGTAATGGTATTTTTGACTCTGAAAACTTGAACATATAGTAGATTGGTTGCGAACATAACATTAATGAAAGATAAAATGAGGTATCTCTCATCCACTCTACCAGCCATTTCACTGCATATTGTTTTCCACCTTAATGTTAAGTGCTTCAGACTCTCGCAAATCCTTTGTTTTAACCCAAATACATCTTCAATTCCTGGACAAGCAGAATTGTTACTTATGTATGCCCCAAAAAATGTGGTTTGTAGATGAGTGAAAGAAGTTATAGTATTCTTGGGTAAACCTTCAAACCACTTTAGCGCCTCGCCAGTTAAGCTTGATGCAAAGTATTTGCATAACACAACATTATGGTTCTCCCATTGTAGCATACACCTAATATAGGCTTTGATATGTTGAATGGCACATGTAGTTCCATCAAAAATACTGGTTAACGCTGGTAAATTGCATTTTGGAGGTATTCCTCCTAATTGTACTGCTTGAGTGAATGGAGTTTTTACAGCTTCTTCAATCGCCTCATCAAGTTGTCTTCTGCCTCCTTCTCTTCTATCATTTAACATTCCCCTCATTTCTGTTAATTCTCTTAAAACTTGTTCATTCCCAACTGAATTTTGCTCCATTGGTCTTTTTAGTGCAGATTCTCTTCTCCAGCGTTCTTGCCTATCTTGTGTTGCGAGATTTTGATTTCCATCTCCATTATTTTCTACTTGTCTTTCTCCGCTATTTTCTCTTACATTTCTTTCGCGAATACGCACAACGTTATATCTCTTATTTTCTCTTATGAGATTTTCTTCTGCTCTCCTTTGCACCCTATTGTATTCTTCGTTAATATTACCATTATTGCGGTTCTGTTCACGTCTTCTTTCTCGATTGTCATGATTATTATGGCGAATTTCCTCTTGGAATTCTTTCTCTTCTACCTCTGCTCTCAATATTTCCCTCTCGCAAGCTAAGCGTGCTTGTTCAGCGTAATGTCTCTCGACTTCTCTTTCAATTATCTGCTTATTTCTTAGAGTTTATCTTCCATGCAATATCCTCCTTCCTTCCTCTTGATCTTCTTCACCATCTTGGTTATTTCGTGCCTGATGCTGTTCATTTTCCTGCCTTCTGTTGTTTGGTTGAATCTCACCTAGTGGTATGTAACGATCTTCCCTTATTTCTCTCCTTTCGCGACGTCCTCCATTTAGATCATGATTTTATTATTCAATATTTGTTATAGGTGATCTTCTTCTTATCTCACTTCTAATTGTTCTCGAACTTGATCTCGTTGTGCTTCTTGATCTTCTATTTTGTAACCTCATGTTTTCCATTCTCAATTCATGGTTTTACCTTGCCAAATTTACACGTTCTTCCGCCTTTAATCTCCTTTATTCTTGTATTCTTTGTCTTAAAACCTCTATTATTTCATTTTCATCATCACCATGTATTGATCCTCCATTTACTTCTTGATTTCTTCCCTCTCGTCTTTCATCTCTTAATTGTCGATTTTCTGGTTCTTCTATTGAATCTGATCGCCAAGTATGCACGCTTACTCTATAATAATCCACAACTCTATCTTGCATTGGTGTTTGCTGATTTGGCAGTCGAACCTGATTTTCTCCATCATCCCTTGTTCTATTTCTTCTTGTTCTTACCCTTGAAGATTCTCCTATTTCATCTGTTTCTCCACCTGCAAGTCTTTTACTCCTCCTTACGGTTGTTGGTGGTTCTAATGTATTTCTTCTTCTTCTAGCCATTAATCTTAGTATACTATTGGATATTGCGTAAGATCTTTCACTAATTGTTCCAAATTCCTTCCAATCACAATGTTAATTTATATCTTTTTCTTCAAATAATCATCAATTCATCCCTGTTTCGGGCGGCAAAATGTAGTTGCAGGAAAACCTATACTACACCCTTCACAAGAATTCACAATAATCAACACATATTTAAAGATTAAAAACAACACTTTATTATTTGATTCTCAGAAATGTTTACAATAAATGGAAGAAATCAAGAATGCAATTGTTCTCTTGAATTTTCTCTCTCCTCAAAGATTTCTTAGCGCTTAAAAATTCATCCTCCCCTCTCTGAATCTACTGGGTCTCTTAATATAGGGTAGTTACATAGTGGATGACAGCTAAGATGTCCTTTAATTTCGGATCTTACTTGCGATATTATCGCAGTAGTTATAATGTCAATTCTCGCAAGCGTTGTAACCATCGCAGGACATTCATGATCTTCTTGTGTTTCAGCTATCGTCATCTGTTAGGTCATTCTTTCAATCGTTTTGTGACACTCACAGTGTGTTATTGAAGAGCTCGCAGAACTGTCGCTGTAAATCTCGCAGGAGTATTGTTGTGGCGATATTTTGATCTTACAATTAGCTTCTCTAACTCTTATCATTTTATTTTATTTTGTCTAGGAAACTTTTTATGAGAATTTATTCTTGTGTGTTTAGGAAGGATAACTAGGGTTTGGAATAACAAATATCGTGATTACACATAGCTATTGCCAACGATTTTCATCTTGCAATGTTTTAGATTTATTTATTTAAACTCTAAGTTATTTGGAAGATGATTTTGCAGTATTAATCTTTATGGTTTTATATATTGCAAAAATATTACGTCCGTGAACTATGATTATCTCATATATGTCAAAAGTTAAGTCTATTATGTCTTTATGAAAATATACATAAAAGATAGAATGAACTTTTGTATATTCCGTTGTATTGATCTTTCCCTGATCCACTTATATGTGAAAGTACTGTATGGATCCATACGTTTTCTTATGTTGAGCATTTTCGATTAAATTAATCAATAAGGATTTCTTGTGGTTAATTTATTCGAGTTTTCTGGATACAAATTCATGTTTCATGTAATTTGTTAATGTGCAAAGAAATCCTTCTTTTCTCATAAAAGTAAGCTCGCTCTTGTTGTTCTTTCGGGAATGACATTTTATAGGGGAGTGTTCTTAATAAGCCTTGTGCTTAATTGGTAAAATTTTGTGGGGAATGTGGATGTGGAATATTGTAGGAGTTATCTTGTATCTTTATAAACTCCTTGATGAATACACTAAGTTTCAACTATGTGAAATCATCGAAACCAAGTTTATATGTTTTCTTTTAGTCATGAATAATCTCTTTGAGAATTTCATTATGATCCCGCTAGTTTTCGTACCTTTGCCAATTTATATTGACAAAAAGGGGGAGAATTATTTTGTGGTTCATACTACATACATATATGGTTTAAGGATCATTATGTAAGGGGAGTGATTTTTATTGTGAGATGAAGTATTTACTAAGGGGAGTGATATGTATCACGTAGTATTGTTTTCAAAGTTGTGATACAATTAAAAATTCATGCTATGTAATAATACTATGATATTGTATAACAATAATTGAGAACAACAGTTTTCTTATTGTTATGGCTACGGATCTTCAACAACGATGATGCTGAATTGAATACGTTCAAAATCACTGGAGTACTTGGAGTGACGAAGAAACCAAGGAATGTTAAAGAAGCAAGGAAATCAAGCATGCTGGATGAGAAGCTACAAATTTTATTTATTTTGTAATCCATATGTCTAGCACTGCTCAGTCGAACTCGCAAGCGTTGCTATCTCAAGATTGTTTGTCAAGTTTAGGGGATCAAAACTATAAGTCTTGATATCTAGTCTACTTATAGCTATTCTCGGATTAGGATAAAATGTGTAGTTGAGCTTTATACTTCACGGCGTTCATCGATTGAAGACGAAGATCTACTGAGGGGAGCTTGAAAGGAACTTCATCAACAAAAGGTACATGGAGACTAAAACTTATCTATCACTCAGAAGTCTATTCTATTCTATTTCCTATTGAGACTAAGTCGTATACCTACATAGACTTTTACATTATACACATTTGATATTTCGAGCTGAGTTTAACTTGCCAATATATTTTTCGAAATATGTTTTGGAAGCTTTTTGTTTTAAATACGTTCATCATTATTCTTGACGAGTTTAGTTGGAAACAAAATAATAAGTGTTAGAGCATTGCTCGGTCGAACTCACATGCGTTGCAATCTCAAGCATGTTTGTCAATATTAGTGATCAAAACTATAAATCCTTTGATTTCTAATCTATGACTAGGATAGAAAGTGCAGTTGAGCTCAAGAACTCCATGGCGATCATCATACAAGACGAAGGACTACTCAAGGAACCAGTGGATCTTCATCGACTAAAAGGTATGTGGAGACTTGAACTTATCTATCACTCAAAAGTTTATCTATTCTATCTCCTATCTTGAGATAAAAGTCATATTACTATATAGACTAAGAATATACATATATGATATTTCGAGCTGAGTATTTCTCGCCTATTAATTTCTCGAATTATGTGTTGGTAAAGCTTTCGCTTTAGCTAAGTTCATCTTTACCTAGTGACGAAAGTCATGTTATGTTTCAATCATTTTGGAAATTTCTTTGACGAAAAATAGTTTGTGAATAACAACTATATAATTCCCCCTGAGAATGTTTCAATGATTGAAATGAGAGTTTAGACAATATAACCATTGGAGGATATAAGCATTGTTGTTGAAACACATTTATGTATAAGTCCTTAGTGCTTGAACCGAAGTTTGTGAACTTTGTTGATCAAGTGAAACCGAAGAAGTGCGTGAGCTTCAGTCTGCGAACTCAGTCCGCGAACCCAGTCCTCGAAATGGCGGAAGTTCTCGACCTAGAATTTCTGCTGGAGTTTGTGAACTCCATCGGGAACTTAAGTCCACGAACCCAGTCCGTGAACTTGAGTAGGTTATGTCGAAAAACGATGTTTGTGAACTTATCTTAATAAACTAAGGAATGTTATTGCAAACCGTGGCTTTATAATTCCTGAATCAATTCAAGTGAATCACATCATTTTTGCTTCAATTGTGTCTTGTGTAGTACATAAAGATCTATGCAATTGAACGACTCTCTAACTAGTTCATTTGAGTTATTTGGACTAGTTATGGTGAATAAGAATATGGTTGATATGAAAGTTATCATTTGACTAACCATTTGGTTAACTAGTATTGAACCAACTAATGTACAAGTTTGGGTACAATTTTCAAAACCCTACAAATGTGTAGTACATGTGTTAATAACAAGCTATGTTTTCGATCTAACGCTTGATAAATATTAACTTGTATCTAATCAGGTTTTCATCTAACGGTGAATATTGAATGCTTTGTTACTAAGCTAACATTGATTGCAAACCCTGATTTGAAAGACTATATAAGGGAGAACTCTAGCAACTGGGAAACCTAATCCCCACACATTTTATGTGATACTATTTTGCTAAGCTAGAGTCGATTCTCCTTTAACCTTTGGTTTTCTACTTCTAAAACCAGGTTAACGACTTAAAGACTTCATTGGGATTGTGAAGTCAGACTGATACTACTTTTATCGTAGTTATGTGATCTGATCTTGCATCTTCTATCGTACAAGTACAATTGTAATAATTGGCTTGAGATTTTTATCTCCGATAGGCAAGATATAAAAGTAGTCACAAACACTTCGTCTCATCGTTTGTGATTCCTCAATAATATTCTTTGCTGCGTCGATTAAGTTTATTGTGAGGTGATTGATAAAGCTGAGCTGTTCTTTGGGAATATAAGTCTGGTTTTATCAATTGGTTCATGTTCACCTTGATTTATCAAAATATGGAAGAAAAAAAACTCATAGGTTTATTCGTGGGAGACAAATTTATCTATCCTTATAGACGTTTCTATGTGAGACAGATTTGTTTATTAAAGTCTTCGACTTTGGATCGTAGCAACTCTTGGTTGTGGGTGAGATCAACTAAGGGAATTAAGTGTGCAGTATCCTTCTGGGATCAGAGGCATAGGAGCATAACTGTACCTTGGATCAGTGTAAGATTGGTTGGGGTTCAACTACAATCCAGACCGAAGTTAACATTGGATTAGGCTAGTGTCTGTAGCGGCTTAATAAAGTGTGTGTTTAATCTGGACTAGGTCCCGGGGTTTTTCTGCATTTTAGGTTTCATCGTTAACAAAATTCTGGTGTCTGTGATATTTCTTTTCCGCATTATAGTTTGTTATATAATTGAAATAATACAGGTTGTGCGTTGTTCAATCAATTAGAATATCCGACCTTATTGGTTGTTGATTTAAATTGATTGACACTTAGATATTGGTCTTTGGTACCATCCAAGTTATCTCTCTTTGATAAAGACTCGCATATTATATTTTCTTGAGTAAATATCAAATTGAGATATAGAGATAATAAACTCCTTGAGATATTTTCTATTGATTGAGTCTGAGTGTCTAGTTGATTATCTAGAAAGTAACTTGGAGTTGTCCATACAGATTACTAATCAAAATATTGGGTGTGGTTGTTAGACCCTCGCTTTTTCAATTGGTATCAGAGCATGCAAACACGTTCAAGACCTCATAAGTCTGTGTTTGTAGCGATCTGACATTATGGCCGACAAATTCTCTTATAACGCTTCACCAGGGTTAAAACCCAAACGTAGAAAAAGTTCTGATAAACTGGTTATTCTCCAGAAAAGTTGGATGAACAAATCCGGATCAACTCTTATCTTGTTGCAGAAATTACAATTCTCAAGGATTTGAAACCAGTCATAAATCCCTTTAAGGATATGAGAGATCTCAGTAGTTTCTCTCTAAATAAAAGTCACACATCAGCTGATAAATAACGATTAAATGTTGTCAAAACTGATATAACTCAGAACTGTTTTGCGAAACTAAAAGATGTTGGCCCATGTTTATTTTGTGATTCCTCGAATCACACTCAACATAATTGTGTGTCTTTTCAAAAGAGATTAAGAGTTGCAAGTAATCTTCATGAGAGAACTAAACAACTATTTACGTCTCTAAAAAGACATACTAAACTATTGGGAAATTCCAAACAGAATTGTACAAATAGTATGGGAGCTTTTGCTTTAAAATCAACATCACACTTTTAATGGTTTCTCGATAGTGGATGTAGCAGACACATGACAGGTGACCTCACTTAGTTTGTTTCTTCATACGACTATGAAGGCGGACCAGTAACATTCGGAGATGGGAGATGTTGCTACATAAGCAAGAAGAGAACGATCAAACTACCCGGCGTACCTGAAATCCATGATGTAGTATATGTAAAAGGTATGACTGTAAATCTTCTTTCTGTTAGTCAAATTTGTGACAAAGGCCATCGAGTTGTCTTCAGTGAAAATGGATGTAACATTGTAGAATAATTTGGGAAAGTAATTTTTCAAGGAACTCGTGGTAAAAATAACTGTTATCTTCTTGATATTCAGTTCAGCAATTATTGCAATTTGACCAAGGTGGAATATACACATCTTTGGCATGAGCGTTTTGGTCACATCAATTATCGCCTTCTAACTAAGATCATTAAAAAAAAACTTGTAAGAGGCGTTCCCAAAATCAATGCAAAGATTGAAGGTGTATGTGGTGCCTGTCAAAAGGGTAAACAAACAAAATTTCACCATAAATCATCTCGAGATATTCTCACTAAAGATCCACTTGATTTAATTCATATGGATTTCTTCGGACCAATTCAACAACCTACGGTTGCTGGTAATAAGTATGCTTTGGTTATGGTAGATAATTACACCAGATTCACTTGGGTGGCATTCCTATCTCATAAGAATGAAATTCTTGGAGAATTCAAGATTATTGTTAATAGGATCCAGAATGAACAGGGTCGCAAACTAAAGAAAATTAGAAGCGAACGTTGAACTGAATTCAAGGACACTAAGGTGTTTGAATTTTTTAACGAACTGGGAATTATTCAAAAATATTCTCCACCTATTACTCCTCAATCTAATGGAGTTTCAGAGAGAAAGAACAGAAATATTTAGGAAATGGCCAGGGTAATGCTCCACAACAAAAACTTACCGTTAAGTTTTTGGGGAGAAGCTGTCTTCACAGCATGATATTTGATCAACTGTGTCTAAAACCCTCAACACTCCTTATGAGTTATGGTATGGTAGAAAACCCAACTTGCACTATATTAGAGTGTCTGGTAGTAAGTGATACATTCTGAAAGATCGAGAACAGATAGGGAAATTTGATACCAAAAGTGATGAAGGTATCTTCCTTGGCTATGCTTCTGATAGTCGTGGTTTCCGAGCATTCAATCTCAGAACCCAAGTCATGATGGAATCTGCTAATGTTATCATTAATGATATTAATAATTTTCATCATGACAATTCTCCTGCTGAATTTCCTCCATCAGAGACAATTGAGAAAGTCAAAGAAATACCTGAATCTGTTGAATTTATCCCTACTGTTACTGATCCTGATATTTATAGTAACGAGGAAAAGAACTCTGATCAAGCCGCTCCTGAAGAACAAAAATGTGTCCCTCCACGACACCTCTGGGTTCAAAGGAATCATGATCCAAACAGTATTATTGGAGGAAGAGATTCTACAGCTAGAACAAGAGGACAACTTCAAAATATTTGTAATTTTGGTTGTTATCTGTCTCTTGTAGAATCAAGAAATATTTATGAAGCTCTTAGCGATCCCGCTTGGGTGAATGCTATGCATGAAAAGTTAAATCAATTTCAAAGGCAAGACGTATGGGAACTCGTACCTTGTCCCTCCAATGTTAATATTGTTGGTACCAAATGGATATTTAAAAACAAGTCTGATGAATTTGGCATAATTGTTAGAAATAAATCCAGACTTTTCTCTTAAGGATATTCACAAATTGAAGGTATAGATTTTGACGAAACCTTTGCACCCGTGACACGCCTTGAGTCCATTAGACTCTTATTAGCTCATGCTTTTTTTCTCAAAGTTAAACTTTTCCAGATGGATATTAAATCTGTGTTTCTAAACCGGATTTTAAAAGAAGAAGTCTATGTTGCTCAACCAAAAGGGTTTGAAAACCGTGATTTTCCAGATCATGTTTTCAAACTCAAAAAGGCTTTATATGGGTTAAAAAAAGCATATAGGGCCTGGTTAGAAAAACTTACCACTTCTCTTATTAGGAAAGGTTTCTCAAGAGGTGAAGCTGATAAGACCTTTTTACCAAATGGAGTGGGAAAAACGTTGTCATTGCTCAAGTCTATATAGATGATATCATCTATGGATCAACTTCTGAGAAGCTAGCAAAGGATTTTCACGTTTCACTTGCTAGAGAATTTGAAATGAGCAATGTTGGTGAATTAAAATTCTTTCTAGGATTGCAAATTCAACAACATAAGGATGGAATTTACTTATCCCAAGAAAAGTATGCAAGGGATCTGGTAACAAGATTCGTCTTGGATAAGTCTTCTCCAAAATTGACACATATGCCTACTATTGGTAAACTACATAGAGATAAGAAAGGAGTAAAAGTAGATCAAAAATTGTATCGATCTATTATTGGAAGCCTTTTATATCTAACAACTACTAGACCTGATATTTCTTTTAGTGTTGGTTGTTGTGCCAGGTTTCAGGCTGATCCAAAGGAATCTCATTTTACAGCTGCAAAAAGGATCATACAATATGTCAATCACATTGTCGGGTATGGTCTATCCTACACATTTGATACTAACACTGACCTTTCTGCTTATTATGATGCTGATTGGGCAGGATGTGTAGAAGACAGAAAAAGTACATTAGGGGGTTTCTACTATGTATGACTGAATCTTGTTGCTTGGCACAGTAAAAAACAAAATTCACAATCCCGGTCTACATGCGAAGCAGAGTATATTGTTGCTGGGTCATGTTGTACTCAACTTCGATGGATGAAACAAATGTTGGCTGACTATGGAGTTGATACTGAAATAATGAAGATCGTTTGTGATAACTCTAGTGCGATTCGAATCACTGAGAATCCCGTTGAGCACTCAAGAACGAAGTACATTGACATAGGGTACCATTTTATTCGAGATCTTTATGAGAATGGTATCATAAATATGGAATTTGTACCTTCCGAACAACAATTGGCTGACATTATCACCAAAAAATTAGACACTGCCACTTTTCAGCACTTACGGTAGGCTATTGGTATTGTTTCAGTTCATTAGCTATTTCTATAACTCTTGCCCCTGTGCTTATCTTGATCTTTTGGGAAATTGAGTTGAAACTCCAGTAGGTTTACGCCATGTTTGTGCTTGATTCACATAGGTTTATTTTCTGTAGTGTGTTTTGTTTAAAATCATTCTTTTCTTTTTGAAATTATAAGGTCGCTCTTGTTGTTCCCTTGGGAATGACATTTTATGATGGAGAGTTATTTTGAACTTACACGTAATTGCAAAATCTTTGTGGGGAGTGCGGCTGTGGAATATTATAGGGGTTATCTTGTATCTTTATAGACTCCTTGATGAATGCATTTAGCTTCAGCTTTATGATTGCATCTAAACAAGATGATATAATTTACCTTTGGTCATGAAATGTCTCTTACAGAAATTTCATTAGGATCCCGTTCTTGTACCTTTGCCAATTTTATTGACAAAAAGGGGGAGAATTAATATGTAGTTTACACTACAAATACATATGTTTTCGGATCATTATGTAAGGGGGAGTGGTATCCATGTGAGATGGAGTATTTACTAGGGGGGGGATGAAGTATCACCATAGTATTTTTGTTAAAGTTGTGATGCAATTGGACTTTGACGTTGTGTAATGATACTATGATGATGTATAACAATGATTGAGAACCATTGCTTTTCTCATTATTATAGCTACGGATTTTCAACAACGATGGTGCTAAACTTACAACCTTTGGGATCATTGGATTACTTGGAAGTGACAAAGATTTCGAGTATTGTTGAAGATTATACGACATGTGGAATAGGAGCTACAAAGTTTGTTTTTATATTTTGTATTCCATATGTATTACTAGTTTTGCCACTAAAATTGACAAAGTGGGAGATTGTTAAAGCATTGCTCGGTCGAACTCGCATGCGTTTCTATCTCAAGCATGTTTGTCAATATTAGTGATCAAAACTATAAAGTCTTTGATTTCTAGTCTACTATTACTAAGGTCTCGGACTAGGATAAAAAGTGTAGTTGAGCTCAATAACTCCAAGACGATCATCATACAAGACGAAGGACTACTCAAGGAACCAGTGGATCTTTATCTACTAAAAGGTATGTGGAGACTTGAACTTATCTATTACTCGAAAGTCTATCTATTCTATCTCATATCTTGAGACAAAAGTTGTATTACTATATAGACTAAGAATATACACATATGATATTTCGAGCTGAGTATATCTCGCTTATCTATTTCTCGAAATATGTGTTGGTAAAGCTTTCGCTTTATCCAAGTTCATCTTTACCTAGTGACGAAAGTCATGTTATGTTTCAATCATTTTGGAAATTGCTCTGACGAAAAATATTTTGTGAATAACAACTATATAATTCCCTCTAAGAATGTTTCAATGAATGAAATGAAAGTTTGGACAATATAACCATTGGAGGATATAAGCATTATTGTGGCACCACATATATGTATAAGTCCTTAGTGCTTGTGTTATAGAATTGCTCGGTCGAACTCACATGCGTTCTAGTCTACTATAGATAAGGTCTCGGACTAGGATAAAAAGTATTGTTGAGCTCAAGAACTCCATGGAAATCATCATATAAAATGAAGGACTACTCAAGGAACCAGTGGATCTTCATCAACTAAAAGGTATGTGGAGACTTGAACTTATCTATCACTCAAAAGTCTATCTACTCTATCTCCTATCTTGAGACAAAAGTCGTATTACTATATAGACTAAGAATATACACATGTGATATTTCGAGCGGAGTATATCTCGCTTATCTATTTCTCGAAATATGTGTTGGTAAAGCTTTCGCTTTAGCCAAGTTCATATTTACCTAGTAAAGAAAGTCATGTTATGTTTCAATCACTTTAGAAATCGCTCTGACGAAAAATAGTTTGTGAATAACAACTATATAACGTCCTCTGAGAATGTTTCAATGATTTAAATGAGAGTTTAGATAATATAACCACTGGGGGATATAAGCATTGTTATGGTAACACATATATGTATAAGTCCTTAGCACTTGAACTGAAGTTTGCGAACTTTGTTGATCAAGTGGAACCGGAACTTGAGCAGCCAACTCAGTCCGTGAACGTGCGTAGTTCTCGAATCCGATAATTTCTGCTGTATTTGTAGCTCAGTTTAAGTCCGCGAACTGACGGAAGTTCTCGAACCCGAGTATTTATGCTGGAGTTTGTGAACTCCAACCTGTTAACTTGAGTCCACGAACCCAGTCCGCGAACTTGAGTGGTTATGTCTGAAAACGATGTTCGTGAACTTATCTTAATTAACTAAGGGATGCTTTTGCAAACCGTGGCTTTATAGTTCATGAATCGATTCGAGTGAATCACATCATTTTTGCTTCAATTGTGTCTTGTGTAGTACATGATATCTCATAGCAATTGAACAACTCTCTAACTAGTTCATTTGAGTCATTTGACCTAGTTATGGTGAAGAAGAATATGGTTGATATGAAAGTTATCATTTGGCTAACCATTTGGTTGACTAGTATTGAACCAACTATTGTACACGTTCGGGTACAGTTACACAAACCCAAAATCATCAAGTACATGTGTGTATGACAAGCTAAGTTTTCGATCTAACGGTTACGAAATATTAGCTTGAATCTAATCAGGTTTTCATCTAACAGTGAATAATGAATACTTTGTTGCCAAGCTAACATTGATTGCAAACCCTGATTTGAAAGAATATATACGGGAGAACTCTATCAACTGGGAAACCTAATCCCCACACATTCTGTGTGATACTAGTTTTCTAAGCTAGTGTCGATTCTCCTTTAACCTTTGGTTTTCTTCTTCTTAAACCAGGTTAACGACTTAAAGACTTCATTGGGATTGTGAAGCCAGACTGATACTACTTTTCTTATAGTTGTGTGATCTGATCTTGATATTTTTATTGTACGAGTACAATTATAATAATTAGCTTGAGATTTCTATCTCCGATAGGAAAGATATAAAATTAATCACATACATCTTCTTCTCATCGTTTGTGATTCCATTATATTTTTTTCGTTGCGTCGATTAAGACTATTGTGAGGTAATTGATAAAACTGAGTTGTTCTTCGGGAATATAAGTCTAGTTTTATTGATTGGTTCCCGTCCACCTTGATTTATCAAAACACGGAACAAAACTCATAGGTTTATTCGTAGGAGACGGATTTATCTATCTTGTAGACTTTGGTGTGTGAGACAGATTTATTTTTTAAAGTCTTCAACTTTGGGTCGTAGCAACTCTTGGTTGTGGGTGAGATCATCTAAGGGAATCAAGTGCGAAGTATCCTGCTGGGATCAGAGGCGTAGGAGCATAACTGTACCTTGGATCAGTGTGAGATTGATTGAGGTTCAATTACATCCAGACCGAAGTTAATTTAGAGTAGGCTAGTGTCTGTAGCGGCTTAATATAGTGTATGTTTAATCTGGACTAGGTCCCAGGGTATTTATGCATTTGCGGTTTCCTCGTTAACAAAATTCTGGTGTCCGTGTTATTTCTTTTCCGCATTATATTTCGTTATATAATTGAAATAATACAGGTTGTGCGTTGTTCAATCAATTAGAATATCCGAACTTATTGGTTGGCATGCCTTGGCGCGGTTGGTGTGGCTGGCATGATTTTCCATTGGCATAAGGGTGCGTCTAGCATGATTGGCATGCCTTGGTGTGGTAGGTGTGGCTGGCATGGTTTTCCATTGCCATACGTGGAAATTAGGGTTTGGCTTGTCGTAACCCTAATTGGTATTAGAAGAAAAAAAGATACCCCGGTAATTTTTCATAGACACATTAAAGGTTTCAATAAATGAACATAGTAAAAGATTATTACTTAAATGTTGCGACGTCACTGTCTGACTAGGGTTTATGATTTTACAATTTTAACCTTAAGCTAAAAACCACCATTAGTATTAAGTCCCCTGTTTAGCTTGGAACTGGTGCCTTGTTGCGAAGTAAGCATATGATGGTGACAGATAAGACGGAATTGAGATGTAAATCATTGCAAAGATGGTCACGAAAATCCGACTAACCTTTTTAAAAGGGGAAGAGAGTTTTTGCTTCCCGTGATGGCAGCCCTGCATGAGTTATACTGGGGATGCAGACCGTGGAGTGGTGAGACAAAATTTGCCCGCTTGGTCTGGCCGTACATCACCGAGGCACAGCGGGCGCGGTCTTGGAAGGCAAATCATAGAAGATTAGAGAGGTAAATCATAGCAGATTGGAGAGGCAAAGCATGGCGGTCGGATTGTCACGTGGGGACAAGGGGTGGCGTGGTCTTGGAACGACAAGCGCGCGTGGATGACTTGGCATGATAGGGCCGCGATAATAGAGCGGGCGGCCTGGCATGGTGTGGCCATGGCAAGGCGAGACGTACACGGATGGCTAGGCGTGGTAGGGCCGCGGAAATGGAGCGGATGGCTTGGCCTGGTGCGACCATGGAGGTGCGCGGCTCGGTAATCAGAGGCGTGCACGGGCGGCTAGGCGTGGTGGGGCCGTGGTAATGGAGCGAATGGCTTGGTATTGGGAAGGCAAGCATAGTGGATAGCTTATCGCGTGGGGCCAAGGCATGGCGTGAGCGGTCTTGGGCGTGGAAATTGGTCTTTGCGGGACCAGTTTCCTCTTTTCCTTTCTTGGCTCAAACATGAAGTTATTTTCTCTTCAAAAACCCGAGAGTGCTATGCCCACAAAAGAGGCGTTACTCCTTCTTAGGTTACGTTACCGGTTTTTCTTCCGAATCTCGGTGCTGGCGGCGGGAAAGAAAAACACGAGCTAGCGTGTCTCAAACACGTTCTTCCACGTTTTCTCACCAAACCCTAATAATTTTGCACATCCAGGCATGAGGCTTTCCCTAATATTGACTGATGGGATGAGGTTTAATTAGGATCAGATATCGTGCCTTAACTCACGGCTAGTATAAAAACTTTCCTTTTCGGGACTGCGTCGTTCTGTTGAACATAAAAGATGATCTTGAACCTTCCATTCACATAGTTCAACCACACCCATCCTCTTTACAGGTATCGTCTCGTGTTTTCTATTGGTATCCCATTTTGTCTTCTTTCTTATGTAGGTTGCCGGTGTAGACATGGTGAAAATTTATCCTTTTCTTTGGTTTTATAGTTCGAAATGGGATCTTCCAGCGATGACCAGACCCCTAACTCTTCGGAGAGAAATTTTAGGATCGGAGAAAACCAGTTTTCTTCTCATGAGGAGGCATTAGATAGAATTGAATCTCTGTTCCGTGAAGCTGCCAAAATTACTCGGGACACACCTTCTTCTTATCTAGGTGAGGTACGAGGGTGTGTCCATACCTTCTTGGCTTAGATGAACATGGAGAAGAGTGGGAAGATGATGAAGTATCCCAATACATTGAAAGGCTTCAGTGTAACAAAACTTCTTCACGGCCAGGTGCTAAGGCGGAACGGTCCGCCTCTCGGTTGAACGACAGAAAACTGAATTTGTAAAACTTGTAGGAGAAGGCCGTCGTAACTTCCATGTCCAAGATGGTACCATAGTCCTTGATTATGATGCGGATGGATCATAAAATCCTCTTCAAGAGGTTGCTGAGGAGATTTTCGAGGAAGATGGCGCTGCGGTTGACGATGAAACTGAAACAGCTTACAAAGCGGACAACAAAATTGTTATTGGTGATGTTCGGGGAGTCACATTGGCCTATGCTGTGTCAGTTGTTGAAGCAGATATCGGGAAGAATATGGATGTTGTTTTTGCTGACACGGTTTCCATATGGGATATTGAGGTGTCGGCTGCTGCCAATGCTACTTTCAAATGGAACTTTTGCTGCCCGAGAGATTGTTAGGGAAAGTGCTTGGAGAAGCTCTGACAGAAAAGCTGACAACTTGTGCGTCTGCTTTTGATGACTAGTTTCCCTTTTGTTTTGTTTATTTTTATTGCATAGACATCTTGATGATTTTGCAGACTTATTGTTATCTTCTTTGTATTCATGGCGAAGTTAGGGCTTCGCCCATTAGCATCCCGCTTGCGGTTTCACATCTTTGAATAAAACTTCTCATTTGAAAGACCTCAATCTTCCATTATAATAGGTTTTCCGACCTTCCATTCCCTTCAGAGCTCTTGAGTAATTGAATAAGGCATTTCCTGTATGTTTTCGGCTTTTCTAGTCGTGATTTGATGGTTGATCGTGTCTTCTGAGCTTCAACAGTGAAGGGATCCTGTGGAGATTCCCTTTCCCCAAGTGTAGTTTGCATGTTTCCATCTTGTGTGGTCGGTGGGCTGACCATGATAGGGATATCTCCATCATGTGGTCGTATTTATGTTTTTGCTACCTCTTCCACGTGCAATTGAAATATGGAGGAGTACGGGTTACCTTTAGAGTGATTGTTTCCATGGTGAAACTCTGGCTGGTATCAACAAACTGGCGGCAACAGTTATTGGCAGAAGATGTGATTAGAAGATACTGTCCATGGAAGTAAATGGATTGGCTGGATGCGTAAGCGAGCAAACTGTCTATGATCACAAGCTTTGGTGAGATGGAATCATAAGGCGGCCATGACTATGAAGATTGGCTGGATATGATCATGATCCTTGACATGGGGAGCGTGGTGGAACTACCCTTTGTAGAAAGAAGCGGCGTTGAAGCAGATTCGACTCTTGGAGAGGATGTTGAAACTTAGGAATCCAAACACTAAAGTTTTGGCTTCGGATCCTGAAGCGGCTTATGGAGAAAACGCTGAAGCAAGCATTGAGGCGAAGCAGCCGTCGGGGTGAACGTTGAATCGGAGCGGCTGTGTTAATCAGTATGCTGTCGAACTGTACACCCTTCAAACGAACAATGGTTAGGAATCCCCGGTTCCTTCTATCAATCGTGCTTTCCAGGAGAGGTTGGGGTTTGGGAACGGCTTCTATGGTTGGGAACAGCTGCTTCCCTGATGTAGTGCGGTTGTGGGATACAAATATGCCTTGATGTTGCGCCTTGAGGAAATATAGAATCTCACATAAATGTCTCATCATAGACTGCACGATTTTGTGGGCGAAGTCCCCAGGAATCATGCATCTCCTGACAGGAAGAGAGTTTCTGTGAACTTAGAGGGTTGTTGATTTTCTTTGCCTCGATTTTGGGGAAGCCATTCCTGATCTTTATATGTAATGAAATTGGATTTCTTATTCCCTTCTACTGGGCGTTCAAGAGAAATGAGAGCCTCTTCATCTATAAACGCACGTCCTGCTGAAGTACCTTTTGTCTTTTCATCAAATCAATAGTGGTAAAAGGATGTCGGCTTCTTCCGGCTCTTCCAGTATCTTTCCCTGATGGTGGAGTCGCATCTCTGGTGACGTTTGGAGTTGTCATGCCTGAATAAACGTTGGGGTGGTGGAAGCGACTCCGGTTCTGGTAAATGTATCGTGCCGAGATGGCACGGTTTTGATCACGCAGTGCTGGAGCCATGACGCTGAATGGTCTGGATAGCGTTTCTTTGGCGGGTTATGGAGCAGAGAAGATGGCGCTAGGAGGGCGCAATATGTTAGCGTTGTAAGGATGCATGTTGTAAGCGCAAGGTGTGGTATTGTGG
Source organism: Papaver bracteatum (assembly GCA_023529315.1). Taxonomy (NCBI): domain Eukaryota; kingdom Viridiplantae; phylum Streptophyta; class Magnoliopsida; order Ranunculales; family Papaveraceae; genus Papaver; species Papaver bracteatum. The sequence goes on from JAJJWX010002182.1 coordinate 4,712,134, forward strand.
CTGGAATGCATGTGCGGCATGTGTGCCTGGCATGCGCGTCTGGCATGCGCGTCTGGTAAGCGTATCTGGTATGCGAATCTGGCATGCGCGCCTGGCAAGCGCATCTGGTAAGCGCGTCTGGCATTCGAGCGGCTTGAAACGGGCACTGGCTTGGCACGGCATTGTCTTGACGTGGCGCGACATCAATAAAGTGGTTAAGCGTATTCCAGGTCTGTACTCCGGCATTTCTCTTCCAATTTGTTTTCTTGTGTTAGTGCATACCCTAGCCATAGGTATGCCTTCCAAAAATGTGTAGAAATATTGGTCTTCCGAACTGGTGTAAACCTTAGCCGTTGGTATGTCATTCATAAACTTGTAGAAGTAATTTATCTTCTCTTAGAATATCATCGTAGTAGTGCTGGCTACCTCATGAATAGTGACTGGTTATCGTTATTACACAAAGTAGGTACGTACGAGTAGGTGACGGATTCCAAGAATAACTGGGCGTTATGGTTCATCTGAGATCCAAAATTTGCAGGCCGAGGTGACCAAAGGTCCTTTTTCCGACGTGGTCACACAAGAAGAAGCGGAGGTCGAAAGGCTGTCCAAAGAGTTGGACCTGAAACAGGTGCTCCTCCAAATGACAAAGGACGCCTTCTTCGAGAAGAGAAAAACACCATTAAATGGCTTCTTTTGAATGGACTTCTGTCTTCTGAAATTCTTCTATTTTTTTTTTTTTTTTGAAGGGCAAATGGAACACCTGGCTTATGGTTTTGATTTTCTGGATTTTTTGGGTTGATAGACAAGTGTTACCTATGAGGGTTTTGGATAATTATTCTGGATGAACTGTTTTAAGATGATGCCGTTTTTGGTTATGATTATAAGTAACACAAACAACCCAGGGAAGATATGGAAACATTAACATTGTGTGTCGGTAGATGACATGGGATGAAACATAACATGGCTGTCGGTTTTTATTATTCCCGTGAAAACTTGAAATAGTAAACCATGTATTTTTTCTAGGAAAGACTTACTCGGTTTTTTGGATCTGCTAACGAAGAACATGTCAGGTACAAGTCCTACTTTCGGGAGGAAAGTCCCCACGATTGAGGAAAGTCCCCAGTCGTCCCTGAGTCACTTGATAATCGAGTCGTCGATACCTGAGAGGATCGTTTGCTTTTAACCTCTGGGAAGTCCTCAGTCGCCCCTTGCCGCATCAAAACAGATAATCGGGTCGTCTAGTAACTGAGTCATCAATCCCTGAGCGGATCACATGCTTCTATCGTCTTTATTTCTGGGTCGAAGCATGAAATCGATAGTCAAAAATTGACATTGTAACCGAAAGATCAATCTCCCACTGTGGTCGCCAATTGTTTGTAGGTGAAAATGGTTTCTGCTGATTTCGGTAATTTCGGGTGTGAAGGTGAGAAACAATTTAAACCCTAAACAATATACTGCAAGAGAGTACTTTAGATTCGAGAGATCAATCTGTACAAGTCCGTCCTAAACCAAGAAATGGCCGTTCCAGATTTTCTTCGGTCACAAAGCGGAGGAGAATGGGTTGGTTTTGGTAAGGGAACCAAGGAAGGTGATGAGACCAGAATAGTTTATTCTGGAAGAGTAGTTGTGTTACTTCGACTTGTATCAGAAAAGTGGGAAGGCTAACAAGGTAAGCTAGCAAGCAAGTATTTTTTGAGTGTTGTATATTCCCGAATGAACTTGTTGTTCTGTGGAAATAGGTAAAACCTATTTATACAAGTCGAAGTGAAACGTACCTTAGTATCATTAAGGAATGAAAAAATAGGTAAGTAAATGGGAGGAGGTGGTAACCGTATGCATGGAATTGATGTTCCATAAAACCGTTAACGCATGGAATTAAATTTCCATAAAATCGTTAGCGCATGGAATTGATGTCCCAGAGCGTTTCACCATTAACTCCCTGTATTTACTAACCGCCTCACCCTTATGACACTTCCTTATGACGGGCGTAGTGTACGCCACACGCTGTAAACAGCCAAACCAATACCCAAAGAGGATCCCCCAGTTTGTGATATGTGTTGATGCCTCAAATGTTTTTGTGGAAAACATGTAGCATATTGTTGTTACCTGGAAAGTCGAGCTTAGGAGACTTGGTAGCTTGGTGACCTTCGACGGTTGAGATTTTGCATCTTAATAGGAAAGGTAGCCGTTGATCGTCGAACACTTTCATTTTTGGTAGCCGCGTAGGGAAGGCCAGCATGGTGGCGCGGCTAGGTTGGCATTCCGTTGGCATGGCATGGTTTGGCGTTGCCAAACTTATGTTTTCGGGCCAAAGGTTACCATGCGTCGTCTGGTAACCTTGGATGGCTAGGATTTTCTCCTGGGATTGAAGGGAAACCATTGATTATTGCACTCCTTCACTTGGGTAGCCGTGTAGGGAAGGCCAGCATGGTCGCGCGTCTGGGTTGGCATGTTGTTGGCATGGCATGGTGCGGCTAGCATGGCTAGGGCCAAGGAAGTGTGCGTTTGGCTTGGCATGGGCGCATGGCGTGGCTAGCTTGGTTAGGTGTGGTTTGGCTTGGCATGCGGGGCCAAGAGATTGGCATGGGCACATGGCGTGGCTATCTTGGCTAGGTGCGGTTTGGCTTGGCATGCGAGGCCAAGGGTTTGGCGCGACCAAGCTAGGATCGTGACCAAGCTAGGGTTTTGGGTCAAAGGTTACCATGTGTTGTCTGGTAACCTTGGACGGATAGGATTTGCACCTGTGATTGAAGGGCGACCGTTGATTGTCGCATGCCTTCGTTTTGGTAGCCAGCGTTGTGCATGGCTTTGTCTAAGTTAAGGTTGAACATGTTGAAACCCTAATTAGCGTCCTTTATTAGAATTGTTGTAAAATTCGCTTACGGACTCGGATTTTGACGGTCCTATACTCCATCTGACCGGAAAATAATTATCTACCTCCTATCATGGGAATATTTAGGTTTTGCGTTCTTTCGGGAAGTGAAAACATCCCAACAGTAAAAACCAGGAAGAATTCGGGAGGGATGGCGGCATGGCCAAGGTAGGAATTTGGGTCAAAGGTTACCATGCGCCTTCTGGTAACCTTGGACGGCTAGGATTTTCTCCTGTTATTGAAGGGCGACCGTTAATTATCGCACGCCTTCGTTTTGGTAGCCGCATAGGGAAGGACAGCATGGTGGCATGGCTAGGTTGGCATGGGGCCATGTCAAAGCGTGCTTGGCATGGCGTGGTAGGTGTGTCTGGCATGGTTTTCCACTGGCACCGGGGTGCGGCTAGCATGGTTGGCATGCCTTGGCGCGGTAGGGTGTGGATGGCATGGTTTGCCATTGGCACAGGGGTGCGGCGAGCATGTTTAGCATTCCTTGGCGCGGTAGGATGTGGCTGGCATGGTTTGCCATTGACACAGGGGTACGACTAGCATGGTTGGCGTGCCTTGGCGCTGTAGGTGTGGCTGACATGGTTTTCCATTGGCACATGGGTGCGGCTAGCATGTTTGGCATGCCTTGATGAGGTAGGTGTGGCTTCCATGGTTTGCCATTGGCACAGGGGTGCGGCTAGCATGGTTGGCATGCCTTGGCACGGTAGGTGTGGCTAGCATGGTTTGCCATTGGCATAGGGATGAGGCTAGCATGATTGGCATGCCTTGGCGGGTAGGAGTGGCAGGCATGGTTTTCCATTGGCACAAGGGTGCGGCTAGCATGATTGGCATGCCTTGGCGCGGTAGGTGTGGGTGGCATGGTTTGCCATTGGCACACGTGGAAATTAGGGTTTGGCTTGTCGTAACCCTAATTGGTATTAAAAAAAAAATATACCCCGGTAATTTTTCACAGACACATTAAAGGTTTCAATAATTGCGCCTAGTAAAATATTATTACTTAAATGCTGCGACGCCACTATCTGACTAGGGTTTAGGGTTTTACGATTTTAACCCTAATCTAAAAACCACAATCAACAATTCCAAAGAATATTTGTGAATACACTCCTACAGAGATTCTTGCTGCAAAGCAAAACTCCGACAGTTTGAATGCCATCATACATTCCATTAACCCGAACCTTCAGCACCATGTGTCTAATTGCACTAAGTCGCAAGAAGCTTGGGATATCTTAGCAACCGTATTCGAAGGTAATTCCAGTGAAAAGGATGCTAGACTTCAAAATCTTAATTCCGATTGGGAAAACCTTCGTATGGCAGATGAAGAATCATTTGATGAGTTTAATCACAAAGTGTCTGAAATTGTTAATGCATCTTTTGCATTGGGTAAGACTATTCCTGAAAAGGACATTGTGATGAAAATTCTCAGATCGCTTCCATCTAGATACTATTCTAAAAAGCATGCCATCGTTGAGGGAAATAACCTTAATACTCTCTCCAGAAATGCGCTGGTTGGAAATCTTAAGATCTTTGATCATGAACATTTGTCCAAATCTAAGGATGTTGCGTTCAGAGCACTAAAGGACACTAAATTACTTGATAAAAGTAAAAAGGTATATATCTCTGAAGATGATCACTCTGAGACAGATTCATCAGATGAAGATCTTGATAAATCAGTCTCGATGATCACCAGACAGTTTAGGGATGTTCTATTGAAGAGAAGTAAATATTCTCCAGAGATAAGCCTATGACATCAGTGAAACCTCATAATCAGGTTCCTCCTAAAAACAGGGATATTGATTAAAATGATGATGAGGATATGCCTCAATGCTTCAAGTGTAAAGGTTTTGGTCATTTTGCTAATGAATGTCCAAATCGGAGAAAATACACTGGGAACAAAGGTCTTGCTGCAACTCTTGATGAAATATCTGGCATCTATGATTCTAATGAAGACGAGAAATCAAGTGTTGCTCTTCTTGGTGAAAATATTGATTTTAATAATTGTAGCAATACACACATCAATATTGATATTCTTTCAGAAGATAATCCAACCATTCTGGAAGAAAAAAGTTGACCCTTTTCTTGGAAACTCTGTTTATAATGTTTTAGGAACCATTATGTGCCTAGCTGCTTGCACATCTCAGAAGCCTAATTATTATCCAAGTATGACGTGCTCGTATTGTTCATTAATGTGTTACAAGTTCAAACACAAACAAAGACACATCAACAAACTTCAACGAAGAGCAAATCATTTAGCAAGAAAGCTTAAACTTGCTCAGAAGACCGCTGAGGTATGTAAGATTTTATCTTCGTCTAAGAAGTTAGTTTCCAAGGAAAAATCAAGACCATTTGAAAAGAAAGCATGGTCAAACTGTTTCGATAGACAAAAGTCTGTGTATTTTCCATAAGAGGAAATTGGTGGACAAGTTTTAGTTCACCACAACGCAACTTGATTGTGTTGTTCTTAAAATCTTGTCTCATGTGCCTGATCAAAATAGATAATGATTTTGTGCCTCTCAGGTTTTAGGAAAAGTTAGTTTCTTCTTTTCTTAGATGTGTTTCTTTTTTGTCTATCAAACAAAAGAAAAAGGGTATTATCGATAATTTCACTCTTTATAGGGTTGAGAATTGATCGTTTACGAACCTGTTAAAGGTTTCGAACCCTATATTCCTTTTCCTTCTCTAAAAACCTCTTTTTATCTCAAGACTACTTGTAGAGCTAGTTGTGAATTCCTCTCACAAATCCATACGTCCATGGACGCTCCAAGAATGATGTATTCTGATGAAAAAGAAGGTAATGTGATTGTTAATCCATCAATCATAAAGGAAATAGAAAAATCTCCATTGCCTCCAACCCTGAAAAAAAAAAGGAATATCAGGAAGCCAAGAGTTGTTCCTTCAAATTCTCGAAGTTTTCAGATGTTCTTGAAGTGTTGAAGGAGCTGCGAAAGGAGATTCAACAAGTAAAGGCTTTTGTGTATAAGACTCATGAGATTCAGAAGGCCCTGTTTCGACAACAGTAACCAAGAAGGTTCATCGATATAAACTCCTTCCTTAATGAACCTTATGTTCCCATGGTTGTTGACGACAAGGAGTTCGGGGACGATAATGAATTCTTTAAAGGTCTTAATGCCTAGTAAATCTTCTATTTTTCTTGTTTTGTTTAGAAGAATAACTAGTGTTTTGGAATAGACATTATTGTGTTTACACATAGCTATATCCAATGTTTTCATCTTCTTGTTTTTAGATTTATTGGTTTAAATTTTAAACTTGTTTGGAAGATGATGGTTGCATTTTTAATCTTTTGATTTTATTGCAATATTTGTGATGGGATATGTGTGTTTACGTCCGTGAACTTGATTGTCCCATATTTTGTCAAAAGTAAAGTCGTTCATGAATTGATATGCAAATATTGATAAAAGGATGAATAGACTTTTGACAAACACAAAAGTTAAGCCTATATTGTCAATTATTGATGTAAGATATGTTAAAATCTTTTGTGATTCAAGGATTATGTCTACTATGTGTCATTGTGCAAATAGTGATGAAAACATAGAATGAATCCTTTCTTATTCCACGTTATAGGTCGAATCTCCGATCCACAATTTTTTGTGTAAATATTGTGTTGTTCCATGAAGTGTCTTATGTTGAGCACTAAAACAATAAAAGTTGATTGCTTTTGTGATTAGCTTAGTTTTTGTTCCGTAAGGTACTTTATGTTGAACATGTTGAACTAAATTAATCATCTTGTGTGGTTATTTAGTTATCACTCCATAAGTTTTCTTATGTTTGAGCATCTCCTTGACTGAGTTGGTTATTCGTGATTAACTGAGTCATTGCTCCATAGAATTTCTTATGTCAAGTGTGGCCAATTAAATTGATTACTTTTGTAATTAGTTTGGTTGAGTATGACAATTAGATTGCTTGCAAGTTCTCTTGTGATAAATCTAATTGGTTTCTTAAGTCTCCATAAGTTTACTTGTATTGAGCATATTTAGTCAAATTAATCTTGGATTTCCTTGGTTAATATGATTGAATATTTTGGATTCCAAATTCATACTTGTATGTAATTTGTTGAGTCTAAAGAATCTTTTGAAATTAATGTCACTCTTGTTGTTCCCTTGGGAATGACATATTATGGGGGAGAGTTCTTTTGAACTTGTGCTTAATTGCCAAATCTTTGTGGGGAGTGCGGCTGTGGAATATTAGAGGGGTTATCTTGCGTCTTTGTAAACTCTTTGATGAATGCATTTAGATTCGGCTTTATGATTGCATCTAAATAAGATGATTTATATTTACCTTTGGTCATGAAATGTCTTTTACGGAAATTTCATTAGGATCCCATTCTTGTACCTTTGCCAATTTTATTGACAAAAAGTGGGAGAATTAATATGTAGTTCACACTACAAATACATATGGTTTTCGAATCATTATGTAAGGGGGAGTGGTTTCCATGTGAGATGGAGTATTGACTAAGGGGGAGTGAAGTATCACCATAGTATTATTTTTGAAGTTGTGATGCAATTGGACTTTGACGATGTGTAATAATACTATTACACTGTATAACAATGATTGAGAACCGATGCTTTTCTGATTGTTATAGCTACAGATTTTCAACAACGATGATGCTAAACTTACAACCTTTGGGATCATTGGACTATTTAGAAGTGACGAAGATTTCTAGTATTGTTGAAGATTAGACATGTGGAATAGGAGCTACAAAGTTTATTTATATATTTTTTGTATTCCATATGTATTAATAGTTTTGCCACTAAAATTGACAAAGGGGGAGATTGTTAGAGAATTTCTCGGTTGAACTCGCATGCTGCTATCTCAAGCATGTTTGTCAATGTTATTGATAAAATCTATAAAGTCTTGATTTCTAGTCTACTATAGCTAAGATCTCGGACTAGGATAGAAAGTGTAGTTGAGCTCAAGAACTCCATGGCAATCATCATACAAGATGAATGACTACTCAAGGAACCAGTGGATCTTCATCGACTAAAATGTATGTGGAGACTTGAACTTATCTATCACTCAAAAGTCTATCTACTCTATATCCTATCTTGAGAGAAAAGTCATATTACTATATAGACTAAGAATATACACATGTGATATTTCGAGCTGAGTATATCTCGCTTATCTATTTCTCGAAATATGTGTTGGTAAAGCTTTCGCTTTATCCAAGTTCATCTTTACCTAGTGACGAAAGTCATGTTATGTTTCAATCACTTTCGAAATCACTCTGACGAAAAATAATTTGTGAATAACAACTATATAACGTCCCTTGGGAATGTTTCAATGATTGAAATGAGAGTTTAGACAATATAAACACTGGGGGATATAAACATTGTTGTGGTAACACATATATGTATAAGTCCTTAGCACTTGAACCGAAGTTTGCGAACTTTGTTGATCAAGTGGAACCAGAACTCAACCCGCGAACTAGCGTAGTTCTCGAACCCGAATATTTCTGCTGGAGTTGAGTTCGCGAACTAACGGAAGTTCTCGAACCCGAGAATTTCTTCTGGAGTTTGTGAACTCCAACCAGTTAACTTGAGTCCGCGAACCCAGTCTGCGAACTTGAGTGGTTATGTCTGAAAACGATATTCGTGAACTTATCTTAATTAACTAAGGGATGCTTTCGCAAACTGTGGATTTATAGTTCATGAATCGATTCGAGTGAATCACATCATTTTTTCTTCAATTATGTCTTGTGTAGTACATGCTGTCTCATAGCAATTGAACAACTCTCTAACTAGTTCATTTGAGTCATTTGAACTAGTTATGGTGAAGGAGAATATGGTTGATATGAAAGTTATCATTTGGCTAACCATTTGGTTGTCTAGTATTGAACCAACTATTGTAAACGTTTGGGTACGGTTACACAAACCAAAATCTTCAAGTACATGTGTGTATGACAAGCTAAGTTTTCGATCTAACGGTTGAGAAATATTAACTTGAATCTAATGAGGTTTTCATCTAACGGTGAATATTGAATGCTTTGTTACCAAGCCAACATTGATTGCAAACCCTGATTTGAAAGACTATATAAGGGAGAACTCTATCAACTGGGAAACCTAATCCCCACACATTCTGTGTGATACTAATTTGCTAAGCTAGAGTCGATTATCCTTTAACCTTTGGTTTTCTTCTTCTAAAACCAGGTTAACGACTTAAAGACTTCATTGGGATTTGGAAGCCAGATCGATACTACTTTTCTTGTAGTTATGTGATCTGATCTTGTTGTTTCTATCGTAAGAGTACAATTGTAATAATTTTCTTGAGATTTCTATCTCTGATAGGCATGACATAAAACTAATCCCAAACATCTTCGTCTCATCGTTTGTGATTCCACAATATCTTTTTTTTCTGCGTCGATTAAAACTATTGTGAGGTGATTGATAAAACTGAGCTGTTCTTCGGGAATATAAGTCTGGTTTTATTGATTGGTTCATGTTCACCTTGATTTATCAAAAGATGGAACAAAACTCATAGATTTATTCGTGGGAGACAGAATTATCTATCTTGTAGACTTTGCTATGTGAGACAGATTTGTTTATTAAAGTCTTCGACTTTGGGTCGTAGAAACTCTTGGTTGTGGGTGAGATCAGCTAAGGGAATCAAGTGCACAATATCCTGCTGGGATTAGAGGCGTAGGAGCATAATTGTACCTTGGAGCAGTGTGAGATTGATTGGGGTTCAACTGCAGTCCAGATCGAAGTTAATTTGGAGTAGGTTAGTGTTTGTAGCGGCTTAATATAGTGTATATTTAACCTGGACTAGGTCCCAGGGTTTTTTTGCATTTGCGGTTTCCTCGTTAACAAAATTTTGGTGTCTGTGTTATTTATTTTCCGCATTATATTTCGTTATATAATTGAAATAATACAGGTTGTGCGTTGTTCAATCAATTAGAATATCTAACCTTATTGGTTGTTGATTTAAATTGATTGACACTTGGATATTGGTCTTTGGTACCATCCAAGTTATCTCTATTTGATTAAGACTCGTGAATCATATTTTCTTGAGTAAATCAAATTGAAAGATTGAGATAATAACTCCATGAGTATTTTCTATTGATTGAGTCTAGTTGATTCTCTAGGAAACAACTCGGAGTTGTCCATACAGATTGTTAATCGAAATATAAGATGTTGTTTTTAGACCCCCACTTTTTCAGCTTGAACCGAAGTTTGCGAACTTTGTTGATCAAGTGAAACCGGAGAAGTGCGTGAGATTCAGTCCGCGAACCCAATCCGTGAACTGGCAAAAGTTATCGACCGAGAATTTCTGCTAGAGTTTGTGAACTCCATCAGGGAACTTAAGTTCGAGAACTTGAGTAGGTTATGTCTAAAAACGATGTTTGTGAACTTATTTTAATAAACTAAAGAATTCTATTGCAAATCGTGGCTTTAAAGTTCATGAATCGATTCGAGTGAATCACATCGTTTTTGCTTCAATTGTGTCTTGTGTAGTACATAAATATCTACGCAATTGAATAACTCTCTAACTAGTTCAATTGAGTCATTTGGACTAGTTATGGTGAAGAAGAATATGGTTGATATGAAAGTTATCATTTGGCTAACCATTTGGTTAACTAGTGTTGAACCAACTAATGTACAAGTTTGGGTACGGTTTTCGCAAGCCTACAAACATGCAGTACATGTGTGTGTAGAATAAGCTATGTTTTCGATCTAACAGTTGATAAATATTAGCTTGTATCTAATCCGGTTTTCATCTAACAGTGAATATTGAATGCTTTGTTACTAAGATAATATTGATTGCAAACCCTGATTTGAAATACTATATTAGGGAAAACTCTAGCAACTGGGAAACCTAATCGCCATACATTATGTGTGATACTAGTTTGCTAAGCTAGAGTCGATTCTCCTTTAACCTTTGGTTTTCTTCTTCTAAAACCAGGTTAATGACTTAAAGACTTCATTGGGATTGTAAAGCCAGACCGATACTACTTTTATCGTAGTTGTGTGATCTGATCTTGCATCTTCTATCGTACGAGTACAATTGTAATAATTGGATTGATATTTCTATCTCCGATAGGCAAGATATAAAAGTAGTCACAAACACTTCGTCTCATCGTTTGTGATTCCTCAATAATCTTCTTCGCTGCGTCGATTAAAACTATTGTGAGGTGATTGATAAAGCTGAGCTGTTCTTCGGGAATATAAGTCTGGTTTTATCAATTGGTTCATGTTCACCTTTATTTATCAAAAGACGGAACAAAACTCATAGGTTTATTCGTGGGAGACGAATTTATCTATCATTGTAGACTTTTCTGTGTGAGACAGATTTGTTTATTAAAGTCTTCGAATTTGGGTCGTAGCAACTCTTGGTTGTGGGTGAGATCAACTAAGGGAATCAAGTGCGCAGTATCCTGCTAGGATCATAGGCGTAGGAGCATAACTGTACCTTGGATCAGTGTGAGATTGGTTGGGGTTCAAATACAGTCCAGACCGAAGTTAACTTGGAAGAGGCTAGTGTCTATAGCGTCTTAATACATTGTATGTTTAATCTGGACTAGGTCCCTGGGTTTTTCTGTATTTGCGGTTTCCTCGTTAACAAAATTCTGGTGTCTGTGTTATTTCTTTTCCGCATTATATTTTGTTATATAATTGAAATAATACAGGTTGTGCGTTGTTCAATCAATTAGAATATCCGACCTTATTGGTTATTGATTTAAATTGATTGACACTTAGATATTGGTCTTTGGTACCATCCAAGTTTTCTCTCTTTGATAAAGACTCGCATATTATATTTGCTTGAGTAAATATCAAATTGAGAGATAGAGATAATAAACTCCTTGAGATATTTTTTATTGATTGAGTCTGACTGTCTAGTTGATTCTCTAGAAAGTAACTCGGATTTGTCCATGCAGATTGATAATAGAAATATTAGGTGTGGTTGTTAGACCCCCGCTTTTTCAATAAGTTAAAAGATGATCATGTGAAAATTTCCTTGAAACATCTTACATGATTTGTGAGACAGTCATTTGATGTAGACTTGGGATATTTCATATTGATAATTTGATCACTTAAAAATTACTTATAAGCTGATAGTTTGTGTGAGACAGCTATTGTCGTCCTCTATGGATGTTTCAATGATTGAAATTGGAGTTTATAACAATTAACCTTTGTCTGGATATAGCACAGTATGCATACCAGTATGCAAACTGTTGTGGTATGATTCAGGTCCGGAAATCTAGTTTTCATACCAGTATGCGAACGGTTTTAACTAGTAAAGTCCAGGAACCAAGTATGCATACCAGTATGCGAATGGTTCTACCTGAGTTACGATCCAGGACGGCAGTATGCATACCGGTTTGCGAACTCGTGGACAAGACCAAAGTCCGTAACTTAAGTTTGCGTACCCGTTTGCAAACTAAGTGGTTAAAGTTCTAATATCGGTTTAGTATGATTTCATGCTCATGAACAAATACATTTATAAATTGAGGAATGCAATCTTTGCAAGCCGTGGCTTAATGTTCATGAATTGATTCTTGTATGAGTACTTTGTACAATTATTTCTTGTATACTTCAATTATTTCTTGTATACTTCTATGAGACATATACAATTGAACAACTCTATAAGTAACACAATTAGATTCATTTGATTATCTTTCATGTTTGATTGATCATCATATTTGATCTAGAAGTGTTAGATGAATGTGGTTAATACAAAAGTGTTCATATGGCTAACTTCGGTTAACTATTTTTGAGATAACTCAATATGCATGTTTAGGTACGGTTAGCCATATCTAAATGAAGGTATATTTCATTTGTGTGTAACAAGCTAAGACCATCTAACGGTGGAGAGATATTTCTTTGGTTTTAAGCAAACTTAGCTTGAATCTTAAATCAAGTTTTCATCTAACGATGAATATTGATTGCTTTGTTTCTAAGCTATCAAACCCTGATTTGAAGACTATGTAAGGGAGAACTCTATTAACTGGAAAACCTAATCCTTACACTTCTGTGTGATACTAGCTAGAGTCGATTCTTGTTTAACCTAGGTTTTTTCTAAAACCATTATAGGTTAACGACTTAAAGACTTCATTAGGATTCGGAAGCCAGGCCCAACTATTTTTTTCTGTAGTTGCGTGTTCTGATCTTACTTGTCTATCGCATTGAGTGCTATCTTCTCTAAGATTTGAGATTTATCTCCGATAGGTAAGATATAAAATATATTCACAAAGTTCTTCGTCTCATTCTTTGTGATTCCACAATAACTTGTTCTACTACCATATAGTTAAGTTATAGTGAGGTGATTGATATTTCTAGGCTGTTCTTCGGTAACATAAGACCGTATTATCAATTGGTTCATGTTCACCTTGATTTATCAAAATACGGAAAAAAAAACTTCATAGGTACTTCTGTGGAAGACATATTTATCTATTATAAAATACTTTTTTGTGGGATACAGATTTGTTTATAATTCTTCAACTTTGTGTCATAACAACTCTTAGTTGTGGGTGAGATCATCTAAGGGAATCAAGTGCGTAGAGTCCTACTGGGATTCAGAGGCGTAAGGAATGCGATTGTACCTTAATCGGTGTGAGACTTGGTTATGGCTCAACTGCATTCCAGTCCGAAGTTAATTTGTAGTAGGCTAGTGTCTGTAGCGGCTTAATACAGTGTGGTGTTCAAATCTGTACTAAGTCACAGGGTTTTTCTGCATTTGCGGTTTCCTCATTAACAAAATTTCTAGTATCTGTGTTATTTCTTTCTGCATTATATTTCTTTATATAATTTTATTATCACAGGTTGTGCGTAGTTCAATCAATTGGTTAATCCGACCTTTGGTAGTTCGGTACAAATTGATTGACACTTGGACATTGGTCTTTGGTACCGTCCAAGTTATTTCTCATATCAATCGGGCTCACAAATTTCTGTTTTTTTGATTGCGGATTGTATTGGGAAATTGAGATATAACTCTTTAATATATTTTTTGGTTGAGCTCGCTTTATTAGCTGGTGCTCTCAGAATTATATTTGAGTTAGTCCATATAGACTGGCGAACGAAATATTGGGTATGGTTGTTATACCCCCGCTTTTTCACTTATCATTCATATATGTATAAGAGAAGCTCGATTATAATGATAATAATGCACTACATACATTTCGAAATTCATTACATATCTCTACCAGGCGATGTATCTACCGAGTTTGGATACTTGGGGATGCGTATATGATAATCTATTTAAAATATTATTATTTTTTTAAATTTTGAATAAAGTAAGGGATACTTGGGGATACCTTTGGATACATAAAGGAATACCTAATATACTGAGGTGAAATAAGATTGAATCCCGACGCACAAAGAATTTATTATTTTCACGCTTATCTTTGTTTCCCATCACAAAAAAGTAAAATTTATATGAAAATGAAAAGTAGAATGTGGGATGTTAGTGAAGAGACATTTGATCCACTTGTTGCGGAAAAACTTACAATTGCAAATCTTTCACTTGATAAGCCAAAACGAGAAGTGGTTCCCTTTGATAGATAATACCGATGAGTAATTGATATGTACAAATAATTATATAGTTTTATTAATATATTTTAATTTTATAAGAGAGTGTTTATGATATAAAAAATATATAATTTCTATTTCACGTGATTTTTCTCATTTTAATAAATAACGCAAGATTTTTTCGACTTAAATTAAATTATTATTTTCTGATTAGTTAAGGATGCTCGAATTAATTATAATTATAAATACTTAATTTTAATCCGCATTGTATACACCATATCTCTAGTTTTTTTTTAAACTGATGAATCCACATATCTACATCATCATATCTGTGTGCATGTCTGTATCGGCACATCATATATTCCCACATTCGAGTCATAGTGAAACTCATACCCAAGCCCATGTGAATGTAGTCATTTGCCGACTATGTAAATCTTGTGTGTGTATAATTTAGTAGCATTTTTTCTTATGGAAAAGAAGAACACGCTAACAAAAAAGAAAGATAAAAAAGTACATAGAAGAGTACTACTCAATGTGAAAACGTACAAAAACAAGGTACAAAGGAGAATTATATATAAGAAATTATACTAGGGAGGCTTGAAATAAAGCATCTTCAAATCCACCATCCTGCTGAAAAAAACATCGGCGAACTCTTCGAGCGGTAAAGCCCAAAGTAAATTGTGTATTTGATCATGTTAATCAAGTGAGTAGTAGTCTCAAATTTGTTAATAGAGATTCTAGAATTTCTTTCCTTCCATAAAGGAATTAAATTCTAAAGACTTTTACAGGGAAGGAACCAGGACTTATATGCTATGGGGTCGAATGATTTTTTTTCGGCTAGAGGCGGTAACAACAACACAACATGAGAATAGCCTAAAGATTTCGTGTTTTATCCCAATAATGATGGTTTCGGCATCGTAATTGCCACACCACTATCATCTAGTCCATCATCATATGTTTCTTTTGAGAGAATCTTGCCGGATATAAGTGAATAAAGAATACTTTTTAACTCATAACTGATACAAATTTTAATTTTCTCATTAACATTTGTACCCACAAAATATTGCAATCACCCAAAACCCAACCCTTTCTTATGATTTTTTTTCTTTTTTTTTATCGGTAAAGAAAGATAATATTGATAAAAAAAAATGAGGGTATAAGAGGCTTATACCACCCGGAAGATACAACAAAAACAGGATATCTTGAAGCAAGAAAATCCAAAACAAAAATCAGACTTCCTAACTCAAAACCTCAACTTCTCTGAGTTAAGGAGGATTGAAATAAGCTCTCGGCCAGTTCTGTATAACATCAGCATAAAAGACATTTTCAAACTCTTTGAAGACTAAACACTATGCATACATATCATATTGAGCTTTGTGAATGACTGCAATTGCCGAATTCAACTTTCCTTCGAAAATTCTTGAGTTTCTCTCCTTTCAGATGCTCCAAAGAATTACTGCAGGATAACACTCCAAATCTGCGACCGCACTTCGCTTAAATGAGAAAGATTCCAAGCTGAGAGCAAAGAAATAACATATGAATTCATAGTGAAAAACCATTTTATTTTTCAATGAAGAACACCCAAATTTTCTGAGCAAAAGAACAATGGATAAAAATATGATCCAAAGTTTCAGTTTCGTTGCAAAAAGGACAAGTAGAAGGAACATCCACACCTCTTCTGTGAAGCATGTCTCTAGTAGGTAATCTTGAGTGAGCAATGGTCCATAAGAAGAAACAAATTTTTTGGGGGACTTTCAATCTCCAAATGAGCTTGAAAATGTTATGAGCTGCAATATCCATGTATGAGTTACATTTTCTACGAAAATTCAAAACTTAGTAGGAACAAGTGACCCCACTTCCACCCATTCCCTCGGACCCTGGACTTTTATGGCCAGTAGAACCAGAGTGCAATTGCGGAGAAAGGATAGTAGACTCAGTAGTGTTGGGATTAATGAAGTTCCAATTAAGTTCCTTAGTGAAATAAGACCATAACTCCACAACCATAGGGAAATGTAAGAAGCAATTTCATCTTTAGCGCAAAACAAACAAGTAGGAGGAATCTCATTGATAGAATACCAAACTCTAAGAACATGATCTTTGGAGAAGTTCTCAGCTTCTATATGAGGATATTTTGTCGAGAGCAATGTCGACTGAGGTCTAAGGAGGATTTTATCTTCTCGTAACAAGATCATAAACCTTTGGAAGAATTCAGTTAAATTTTAGTAGCACTTTACTTATGTATACACATAATCCCGCAGTCAGCCGCGTGGCATGAGCATTACACGCGCATCACATGGGGCAAGTGAACATCAACCCTCGATGCTCGTTACCACACCCATGGGGAATTTCCGCCATCACCTGCAACATGCTCATCACTGGAAAAGATCCAACGATAGAAAGATCTGGGAGCATCAGATATGTAAGAAGTCGCAAGGAACCATATAGTATCCAAATACCCACTTTCCCGTCCCAAGGTAGATCCGAAATGAACGGAGGAGATGGGTCTAACGGACACGGATGTGACAGTAGCAGCTGTTTGGCGCGTGCAATCTTCTCCCAACCACCCGCCATAAATGCTACATGCATAGAGTACGTGTCAACACTTCTATGGAGTAGACAAGGGCAGATGATCGTCACACTAGGATACCGTTGGATATCATCGGGGCATGACGAAGATACCTTCGTGATCGGCATGCTAACCAAGACGATAAGGAATATATGTCTCAGAGAAGAGGGCCCCCATACAAGGACCCTATAAATACCCAATTCCACCAAGAGAGAAGGGTTCGACCAAATTTAGAGAGAGCTCGAGAGCTATAGTTTAGGAGAGAAAAATTGTAAAGAGTAAGTATGAGTTTTATCTACATTCCTCTGCCATCGTTCCCTACTCAGAGTCATTCGACTATCCTTTGTAACCTTATATGATACATAATGAAAAACCAAACCTCCCGTGGATGCAGGCCTTAGTGCTGAACCACGTAAATCATTGTCTTATTTACATTCTGCACTCATAGTTTTCTTATACCCATATTATGCATCGTTTGAACCATCACAGATGCACCTATGATGCGAAACGAGGACGAGCCTGAAGCAGAGACGAACCCAGGAAGGATAAATTTCCTTTTAAGTCCCTGGCTAGAAGTCTTGGTCGAGTAGATTTTTTTTTTTTTTTTTGGCTTGTGGACTGGAAAGACTATCCGGGCTAAAGCCCCCTTTAGCCCAGCTGTAGGTCCGTCAGTGACCCGAAGGCTCGGAGTTGCCCATATAAGTATTATATGTTTTTTTATATGTATTTTAATTATTATAGTAGTTTTATCGATACTGCGAACATTGACTGTGAACACGATGCTCTCACCGTTACATTTGCTTTCACAACTTACTCTAGCTTAGTTACGATATCAAATTAGTTGCTATGCATGTCAGTAGTAGGTCTAATGACACTAATCTGAGGTAAGTACCAAAAAGAAAAACGGTAGTTACATCCCATCCCATAGATGAAATGAAGAAAGTCAAACCGATAAAAGATAAACAATGTGCAAGGGTCATGCACAACAAATGTGCATACTACGATGAAGTATCTGAAGAGAATCAAAACAAAGACTTCTATAAGCAGTGTCAACTACTATTATAGTGAGTGCGATACGAACACGAAACATAGAATCTCTTTCTAATCCATGCTTCATGTATGCTTATGTCAAACTACATGTATCTTGCGGAGATTTGTTTCCGTTTCCTTGAGCCTTGGACTATACTTATTCTGCCCAACGAAGTCAATGAGCAAGGAAGTCAATAGGATATTTGACTTCGCTTTATTTATTTATTTGTAATTGTTTTTCCTTCTGGGGGACCGGGACGGTCAACTTTTTTTTTGTAAATTTTCTTTTTTGAAGCATAACTTTTTTTTCTTAAATATTTGCGGTTCATGTATATGTTACACAGTTACAGGGCTTAGCTACTTTTTTTTTTGTTTTGTTTATTTGAACCATAGGGCTAGCTACCTATGTCTTAGGTTACATCTAGACTATTAAGTGGTCAGTGGTTCTTAGTGAACCGAGGAAAAAAAACCATGTCAAAATCGTCTCACATATTTTTTATTTTATTTTATTTGTGGATTTTAGTAGACCCAATCCCTCGAGAGACGTGCAGGAATGCATTGTGTGTGGGTTTTTTTGTGTAGTTTTTTCTCAGTTTCTAAAGACTTTTTGTTAAATGATTTTTTGTCTAAGGAAAATTACATTAATTTCCACTCTGTGTCTATAATGATTGTCCCCGTCTAAGTGCTTGGACCGATGTGTTGGCCGAATCGTGTGGACACGAGTTTACTCCAATAAGGATCACTAAACATGCTACTGATATGTATCACGTCAGCCATACAACTCCTTCATGGCCATGGCAGCATGGGAAAAGAATCAAACACGTTTCTGTGTTTATTCACCTCAGCCAATATATACACCTCACCGCCAAGAAAAAATTCCATCTACTTATAAAGGCTAGTGCTTATTTTAGATTGTTCAAATATCTATAAAAGTTGGAGTTTTGATATGCAAATATACAAAATAAGAAAATAAAGATAAAAGACTTAAAAAAAATAAAATAAAAAGATAGAGATAGATACACAAAACCAGTGGGTTGCCTCCCATTTAGCGCTTGGTTTAAAGTCGTCAGCCCGACTTGCAAGATGAATTCCCCATACACCAATAATCTGAAAAGTTTGGGATCCTTCCATGTAACCTGTTTTGCAAATATTAGCTTCACACAAATATTAGTACAAGAAAATAGAATTGAAGCTATCGCCCCATAGAAGTTTCCCCCACACTTATTCTTTTCTACACTTAGAAGTGTATAAAGAACATAAAAATCAGGGACTTCTATGGTTTCTTATTTGCAAACATTCATAGTATGAGAATCAAAAGTTTCTAATGGTGGATATCGAGAAACAAAGTCATTTAACAATATTCTCGAAGCACATATATTCAAGCCAATAAGAGGTAAAGGAGAAGGATAAATAGGCAAAGGATTAGCCAAACCTTGCAACTCTTGTATTATAGTATCCTTTTCATCCTTAGAAACTTCAAGTGAATTACTTACCTCTTGCACATCGTGGTCCTCTATTGAAACTTGCAACAATTCTTCATTCGTTTCTGCCTTAACCAAAGTCTCGACATCAACATCTTCGTTACAATCTTTTGCATGCTCAATTGGGTCTTCCACAATATTGGTCAAATCGGTTTCATTCTCAACATTCTCCTCTTCGTTACTAGGCACATGCTCTAGTGCAGATCCAAATTTCACTATGAGGAACTTTTTTAGAACACTCAAAAATGCATCATCCTCAAGCTCCACCCTTTGAATAGGCTCTTGATCATTATTAAGATCAATGCTTGAGTTATCTACATAAGTTCCATCATAGTCCTCTTCATGTTCATCTTGATCCCAAAAAGATTCTGCGGTACACCTTTGGGAAATGTCACCATGAGTTGGTTCAAGCAATGTATCATAATCACCGTCACTTTCATAGTTAACATAAGGTTCTACGTCGCTGAATTTAGTGTTGCTCAACTCTAACTCATCCTTTTGAATAGGCGAATGATCATTATTAAGATCAAGATTTGAGTTAGCTACACAATTATCAACACAAGTGCCCAAGGATTGACCTTTTTCAACATTAACATCAATCAAATATTCATCACAAACCACAGGCACATTAGAATAATCATTTCTTTGAAAACAAAGTTCTTCTTCATACCTTTCTTCTTTGTATTGATCAATATCTCTTTGTAAGTTAGCAATACCTTCACGAAGTTCTTGGAGTTGCTCGTCTGTAGCCTCTTTATCTTTTTGAAACTCTTGTCGTACAAAGTTGGAAAAGTTGTCTAACAAGTTAGAGACTTCTTGTTCACGAGCATAAGAATACTCCAATCCTTGTAGTTGTTCACTCACGTACCCGTCATAAGGTTGTTGAGGAAAACCATAAGGTTCCATGGAATATTGGTCATAACCAATGAATTGGTTTTGATTATACCCCTGGAATTGGTAGTTGTCGTATTGTTGAGGTTGTTGAAAACCGCATCCATTGTTCCAATATGCTCCATCCATGAGAAATAAGTACCTGAAACACGATTCTCAAAACAAGGTTAAAAACTAGAAAATAAAAAATAAAAAAATAAAAAAGAAACCAAGAACAAGTGACAACCGCTGCCTCCCCGGCAACGACGCCAAAATTTGATCGCTTTCGTATGCGTCAAAAATAATTTACACTTTCTTACTACTCAAAATATAAATATAGCAAGGGAAAGAAAGGATCGATCCCACAGAGAGGTCTAGGTTGTCAATATATTTTCGGTTTCCTATAAATAACACGGGGGATTTTTCTGATTTTTAACAAAGCAAACAAATATAAAAATAAAGAAAGAAATAAGCAAACAAATCAAATAGGAGAGATATTGGTTAAGGATTCATCTTCATTCACTAACATGCTTTCAAAACAATAATTAGAATTGATATTTAGTCTCTAGTTTTATCAAAAGCCCTAGAATACCTTGATCGCAAGAATATCCCGCAAATCTCCTTTTGTCATCAACAAACACATTAAAAGATGCGAGTATGAGTTCTATCTAAGAGAGCAACCTAACGTGTAAACGCAATAATCAAGTTTAATTCCCTAGATGCATTAAGTTCTATGAAATCAGGCCAATCAAAGCAATCGAACGTGGAAAACGCACTAATCCGATTTAACAAAGTTTATGGTTCACATATGATTATAAGGATGCATCACCACAAGATATAACCATATTCATGCTACTTGTAATCAGGAATCTATCACTTTTACATATAACAAACCCTAATCTAGCAATAGAGATGAACACAAACTCAACCGATTCGCGACTCGATCAAACAAGCATTCAATTCATGTAACAATATAAACAGTGAATCATAAACGATAAAGTATGGAGACAACTAATTTATCATATCAAAAACCATATTATGTGAAATCTAACTATTCCATAACCAATAATAAACTTAAGTACTCATGTTAATGGAGTTCATAACAAGAAGAAAGAGAAACCATATCATGTTCTAAACCCTAGAAACAAAAGTAGAAGATAAGATATAAAGATAAAAGATAAAAGATTTAGAGAAAAGTCTTCTCTTTTATATGTTCCTCAATTTCCATAAAAGGATACTCCTTCCAAAATTAGGTTTTGTCTTCAAAGTCCATTAGATAGAAATCCACCAAGCCCACAAGTGAGAGAAATCCGTGTAGAAATTATGTCCCAACGCTCGCCGGAAAACTGGGGATTTGGCCGGAAGTTGACCGGAATCCGGCTAGAATAGTCACCGCCGGTCACCAGAATCTTCTTCTCCGACTATGGAATATTCTGTTCAGGCACCGTTAGATGTAACGGTATTTGTTAGTCAGAGAAGTCAAGGTCAAGCTTCAGTCACTGAGTCAGCAAGGTCTAGTCAGAACCGAGTCAGGAGCTAACTCAGCTGACTTGGTTTAGGCTCTTGCACTGGCCTGAGTAAGTGCAATCATTGCACTCAGCCATGATGGCTGAGTCTTCCCTGCAACTTCAGTTCACATCACCTGTAATGCCTCCTCCACTCTTTGTTCTGCATATATCCACTACAATCTCCAGTTGCACTATCTCAACACTTCAGACCCGACTCAAATCAATTCACAACTCCATTCCTGCCATCTTCTTTTACAAATCCAGCTCATTGCCACAATCAACCTCATTAGCTTCACACCTGCATTGCCACCAGTTTCTTGCTTGCAGTTCGAAACCATCCCTACCACCAATTCCATGCTCCACCAATTCACCCCAAGAGCAACAACACAACTCCACCAGCTGAAGCACCACCAAACGAGCAACGAACTACAACACCATCAATACCCGCTGCTCATACTCCATAACCTCAAACACAATCACCACCACAATTCTCATCATACTGCAGCAACATTTCAGTTCTTCTCCTTCTCTCGAATTCCATCCAGTTCCATGTCAATTCACACAACAACAAGCATCTTTGTTCCTGCAATTCATTCATTCATTTTAACTCCTAACATTCATCTATTGCAGTTCACAGCCTTCTTGGCTGCAACATACTCTCAAGCTCTTACTGCAATCTTATCCAGCCTCATTCTCAAATCCAGTAGCCAACCAACACACAGAACTTCATATAATCCTGCCATTCCCATTTCCTGCGGCATAAACTCCAGTGCTATCTTCAGTAGCTAACCATCACCACACCTGCCCTATCATACATCTAAATGGTTCAAACATTCACAGTTCAATTGTTCTTAGTTACAGCACCAGCAGCTCACCACTTCCCTAGAAACCATTCCAATCATCCCCTGTAACAGTAAAAGTAATTCTGTATCATTAGAACAACCAAACCCAACTTCGATTCTTCTCGATTTCATAGCAACAAGAACCCATCTCATCTGTTCTGCTCAAAACCCTTGAATATCCTCCTTCTGCAACTTCAACAACGTCTGCATCTACTTCAAATCGTGGCATCATTAAACCCATTTCCTATTTCATCACCATACTCGAACCAACACCACCTCAAATCCATACATATAACATCAGTTCGATCCCAGATTCAAACACATCTTCCATTATTTCAGATTCAAAAGCAGACCCCAACTCTGATTTCTTCAAATCCGTGACCTAATTTTATTCCTTCACAGATCGATACTTCATCGATTTCAGCAGGTTCCTTGTTAATTTCTCCTTCTTCTTTTGATAAATCATCCAAACTGAAATTCAATTCATCATCTCTTCTCTCAGTCTTCAAATCCCCTCTCTATTTCTTGAACATCATCTCTCGTAAACAACAACAGCAGCGCTGCTGCTTTTTGATTTAAGCTTCAAATGATTTAGGGGAGAAATATCTTCTCGACTCTGATGTTAGGGTATTAGAGCTAGGTATTGATTTAGACACCCAATGGATAAGACACCCAGAAGTAGCATCCCCTTAGTTATCCTCAGCTGGTTGGTGATGAGTGCCAAATATTGCATATTCATACACCTTTTCATTGGCACTTAACTCATCTTTCGCGCTTCAAAGTCATATATTATCCCAAATTCGGCATTTTTACCATTTTCAAGAATAAATATTTGTATTAATTAATTTTGTGTTTTTAAGTACTAAATAAAGCTTGGAAGAATTGAGAAGACAAAAGAGAAGAAAGTTGGAAGTGTTGCAACCCGTTCGCGCATTAGTGGCAACCTGTTTACAATACATGGGATTAAACTACCCATAATCCAAAACCCATGATCCAAAACCCAAGACCCAAATCCATTTCCACCTCACCACCATTGGATTCCAAAACATCCACCTCACCCCATTGGATTCCAAAACATCCACCTCACCACCATTGGATTCCAAAACATCCACCTCACCCCATTGGATTCCAAAACATCCACCTCACCACCATTGGATTCCAAAACATCCACCTCACCCCATTGTATTCCAAAACATCCATCAAGTGAGAAAACATGTTTTGTTGAGTAAATAATTGCCAAAATTCGAATCCAAGTGAGAGAGAATTTTTGTGTATAAATAGAGAGGGTTATTGTGTTGAAAAATCATCCAAGAATAGCTTGTTCATGTTAGTTTATCAAATTTAAGTTTTGTTGTAATGTTCTTCATGTTCTAGTTTCATTTACTAGGGTTTAGATGAAGCCCTAATCTCATTGGTATGTATTCATATCTTGTATCTTGTTCTTGAAAGTTTAGAATTGTTTAAAGATATAATTTAATCCAAGTTTTTCAACATCTTGCTCTCACAATGTATGCCATGTATCCATTGTAGTTAGAATATCTCTATGTTGATTATGCTACAACTCATGCTTAACCAAATATTGATCTTTAGATTAGTTGTGCTTAATTAGACAATTAATGCTTTGGAGAAATACTTTAGTTGTGATTAAATTATCCATTGGAGAAACACCTTAGTTATACGGTAGACTTGAATCTACTATAAGGACAAGAATAATATTACAAGTTGAATGCATATCATAGGTTATTGGTGGATTTGAATACCCTAGTATCCATATTATCATTGTTTACATATCTTGATATTTGCATCTTTTACTTTTATTATTTCAGTCACTTGAAAATCATATCGTCGTATCGACAAAAACAAACCCCTTTTGGTTACTCTCGAATCGGGATTTAGAATCAACTTCTACACTCTCCAAGTCTCGTGGTTCGACACCTGTGCTTGCCCTGTGTTGCTTGTCGACACTGTGCACTTGCAGTTCATACAATAGTAGGTATCTTTCCGAGCCTACCAAGTTTTTGGCGCCGTTGCCGGGGACTCGGTAGTGGTGTAGTTCATTTTTCATCTCCTGTCACTGTTCATAAGTTGTCTCCTGGAACTGTAGCATTTTTTCGTAGATAAAACACTGTACACAAAGTCTTGTTACTGTAGCATATTCAGGAACACAAAAAAAAAAAAAAAAAAAAAACGCCCGCCCGAACAGTCGCATAAACGTCGCAATTCAACAACACTATTCATCGTGTCTTTGTTAAACAACGACAGTTATTATCTGTGTCGTTCTTCGTGCTCTTCAAAACGACAGTTCTGAAGCGTTTGTTCTTCGTGTTCTTCATCTGTCACATCTTGTTCTGTTACTGTCACATCACTGTAGCAACGGTAGTTCATGTTATTCTTGAGCGACAATAGTTCATCATTCTTGTTACTATTCTGATCGATTTTACATTTTTTTTTTTTTTTTTTTTTTTTTTTTTTTGCTTTAAAACTTGAAAACCTAACTACCTCTTTTGAGCTCAACGGGTGCACGAGTAGCTGTTGTAAAGGCGAAGGAAAGGAAGCGAAAGAAAGCGGAAGAAGTTTTTATTTTAATAAAAAAAAAAAAAAAAAAAAAAAAAAGAGAGTTTATTTTATTTATTTTTAGTTTGTATTAGGATTCCTTTACTCTTGTAATTTTCTTTTTCTTTTGCACTTTATTTTGGACTTTGGACTTGGACATTCTTTTTTTATTTTTTATTTTTAAACCCTACGGAAGGGTATTATTAAATATCAACTGTTTGCAGAGAAGGACGGTGATTACAATATCACCTCGGCCCCTCGGGTTCGTTCATGACATAGGAGTCGTGGCCCGAGTCGACAACAACGGTTCATCCCCCGTCTGGAACGGGAGGTAAGTTTGTCGAAACACTCGCGAATCCCTTGTTAGCGAGTTACTGTATTCCTTCGTTTGCATATATGTTGAGGAATTGAATACGGCTGCTTTATTTTCCTAGTAAAGGGCAAGGACTGGCCATACAAGATAAGGGTTCGGATTTCATCACCGTTCTCTTCTTGCCCGCCTTAGGAAAACGATACATACGCGAACCTAAGCTTTAAAATTTTGAATAGAACAAGACCTATAAGGTAACGAGCTTAGTAGGAAAGTCTTTTGAAAAATATTGGTTACTCTTTAAGCATACTTCGAAGTTCATGACGGTTTCTGTAAATTGAATGCGTGACTGCGCCGCCTTGTAATACGGTGAGGCCTTGGGTATCAAAGCTCTAGCAGCTTCCCTCGCCTCTATTCAATTTACTTAAACTCGGATTGATTCCAGAGGGGTTTGCTCAGATTGTAACGAATTCCCTTTCGAAGGATTAGAAGCTGGTCTAGAAAACAATCTAAGTGGAGCCATCATGCTTTTTGTTTGCTAGAAATCAGTAGGTTTACTGTGGTGGAGTCATCCTTGTTTGTGATTGCATAGAACTTGACTTCTAGGTGAATGGTTAACATGCTTGATGTGCTAGCTAGGCTATGATTGTGTCTTTTAGAGACCATACACGCCGACTAGTTAGAATAAGTCAAGAAGAGTTAATTGAAATACATAGTTCTGAAGCAGACAGTCCAAACCCATCCGAAACAATGGGAGAACCAGTAAACCCAGTCCGTAGTCTAAAGGACTACATGTACCCAACGAGGACAACCCAGTCCTCGTGCATTGTCTTACCAGCTATTGATGGACAATTTGAGCTAAAGGCAAGTATCCTCAATATGTTGCCTAAATTTAAAGGGGTTGAAGCTGAAAATCCCTACCACCATGTGAGAGAGTTCGAGGAAATTTGTGGGACTCTTCGGATCAACCAAATGACGGATGAGCACCTCAAAATGAAACTTTTTCCTTTTTCTTTGATAGACAAAGCCAAGACTTGGCTGTGTGCTCAACAGCCACAGTCATTTCATACATGGGATGCTCTTACGAAAGAGTTCTTCAAAAAGTTCTTCCCAAACCATAAGACTACGACAATTCGTCAAAGTCTGAACAGTTTTGTGCAATTAGAGGAGGAAACTTTGGCAAAATATTTAGAGAGATTCAATGAATTATTGCTCCAATGTCCTCACCATGGTTTTGAAAAATGGAGACTTGTGCAAATTTTGTATGAAGGTTTAGATGTCAAGAACCGAACTACGGTTGAGACCATGTGCAATGGTCAATTTATTGAAAAAACTGCTGATGAGTCTTGGGATTTCTTAATCGAAGTCGCTGAAAAGACTCAGCAGTGGGAATCCCCCCATGAACCAAATAGGATTACCCTTGCATCCAATGTTCATAGAATTGACTCTGACTTCGAAGGAAGTGCAAAGATGGCATCCTTGGCCAGGAGAATAGAAAAGCTAGAGCTAGAAAAGAATGGAAAAACTAATATCCCTACTCTCCGTAGTCAAATTGAAATGGCCACTTGTGCTGCATGCCATGGTTCAGACCATCTAGTGGACACTTGTCCAGATCTCCATGCATTTCAAGAGTCTAAAACTGAGGAAGCCAATGTATTGTACCAAAGGCAAGAGAACAACCCATATTCTCAGACCTACAACCCAGGGTGGAGAAATCACCCTAACTTTTCATGGTCTAAGGGGCATGTGCAAGGGGGAACATCAAATAATAACCAAGGATACCCTTATCCTAGAAACCCCCAAGTGCAACCACATTCTCAGTACCCTGCAGAGAAAAAGCCTAGCTTCGAAGAAAGTTTCGGTTTGTTGACCCAAAATTTGGTACATCTTCAAAAGACCACAGACCAACGTTTTTCAAGTCTAGAACTTAAAATGGGTCAAATTTGTGAAGCATTGAATGAAAGAGACAAAGGAAAACTTCCTAGTCAACCCCAACAAAATCCAAAAAATGTATATCAGGCAGAAAATTCAACTCGAAATGAGGCCTCCAATAATCAAGTAAATGCTGTCACCACTCTTCGTAGTGGTAAAGTTGTTGAAAACAATGTAGGTGTACCACAGTCGAGTGAGTCTACATCAGACTCACCAGTGCATAAAATACCACAGAAAACACCTATTGTTGAAAACAAATCTGAGCAACATAAGAATTCCCATAATTCTAATGTCTCTACACCATCTCATGTACCTGTTGCTCCATTCCCACAAAGATTGGTGCAACAAAAAGAGAGTACACAGTACAACGAGATTTTAGAAATGTTCAAACGAGTTAACATCAACATCCCATTTCTTGATGCAATCAAGCAAGTCCCTGCTTATGCTAAATTCCTTAAGGATCTATGCACACAAAAGCGAAAGCTTCATGTGCATAAGCGTGCTTTTCTCACTGAGCAAGTGAGTGCAATCATTCAAAGCAACACACCACCTAAGTTTAAAGACCCAGGTAGTCCAACTATCACATGCAAAATAGGTGACCATACGGTTAAGAAGGCGTTGCTAGACTTAGGGGCAAGTGTGAATTTACTTCCATATTCAGTATATGTGCAGTTAGGTCTTGGAGAGTTGAAGGCAACACCTATAACTCTGCAATTGGCGGACAGATCCGTCAAAGTGCCACGTGGTGTGGTAGAAGATGTTTTGATTAAGGTTGATAAATTTTACTTTCCTGTGGACTTCATCGTTTTAGATACTCAACCTGTGCAAAACCCTGACAGTCACATTCCTGTCATTTTGGGACGTCCTTTCTTAGCGACGTCCAATGCAATCATTAACTGCCGTAATGGAGTGCTGAAGTTGTCATTTGGTAATATGACTGTGGAGTTGAATGTTTTCAATGCTAGCCAACAACATTTAGATCTTGATGATGATAATGATGTGCATGAAATCAACATGATTGAAAGTTTGATTCAGGAGTCGCTACCTAGTAGCATGTCTGTTGACCCTTTGGATGCTTGTTTGAATAATTTCAACCTAGATATGTTTGATGATGAATACATAAGTGAAGTGAATACTTTGCTTGAATCCACACCACTCATGGACACTTCTAAGTGGAAAGCTAGAGTGGAACCACTTCCACTCTTGGAATCCAAGTCTGTTCCATCTCTTGTTGAGCCACCAAAGCTCGAACTGAAACCATTGCCTGATACTCTTAAATATGTTTTTTTGGGACCTTCTAATACTTTGCCTGTAATCATTTCATCTGCCTTAGATACAAAACAGGAAATAAAACTTTTAGAAGTGCTTAAGGAGCATAAAGAAGCATTAGGATGGACCATCTCGGACCTTAAAGGCATAAGCCCCACTGATTGCATGCACCATATAAACCTTGAGGACAATGCCAAACCATCTAGGGAGATGCAAAGGCGTCTCAATCCTAACATGAAAGAGGTTGTTAAGAGTGAGATCATAAAGCTTCTTGATGCGGGTATCATATACCCAGTTCCTGATAGCAAGTGGGTCAGTCCCATTCAAGTGGTACCCAAGAAGTCTGGCATTACTGTAGTTCAAAATGAGAAGAATGAGCTTGTCCCCACCCGTGTAACTACAGGGTGGCGAGTTTGTATTGACTATAGGAAATTGAACACAGTAACTAAGAAAGATCATTTTCCGCTGCCCTTCATTGATCAAATGCTAGAAAAGTTGTCGGGACATAGGTACTATTGTTTCTTAGATGGCTATTCAGGCTACAACCAAATTCACATAGCACCCGAAGATCAGCATAAAACCACATTTACTTGTCCGTATGGAACATTTGCTTATCGTCGTATGCCTTTTGGGTTGTGTAATGCACCTGCTACTTTTCAAAGATGTATGATGAGCATATTTTCAGACATGATAGATGAGTTTCTTGAAATCTTCATGGATGATTTTTCTGTCTTTGGCTCTTCTTTTGATGAATGTTTGCATCATCTTACTCGTGTGCTTATTCGGTGTAAAGAAAAGAATTTGATCTTGAATTGGGAAAAATGTCATTTCATGGTTGACTCAGGCATTGTTCTAGGGCATATCATCTCAGAAAAAGGCATAGAAGTAGATAAAGCCAAGGTTGATATCATTCAACACTTGCCTCAACCTCGCTCTGTGAGGGAGGTTAGATCATTTTTAGGCCATGCTGGTTTCTACCGTAGATTCATTAAAGATTTCAGTAAGATCTCAAGACCACTGTGTAATCTACTCAGTAAAGATGTTACATTTGTGTTTGATAATACTTGTGTGCATGCTTGGGAGGAGCTCAAAACTCTTCTAACTTCAGCCCCTATAGTCCAACCTCCAGATTGGAAATTGCCATTTGAAATCATGTGTGACGCATCTGATTTTGCTGTTGGAGCTGTCTTAGGTCAGCGAGTCGACAAACACCCCTATGTGATCTACTATGCTAGTAAGACACTGAATGAGGCTCAAATGAACTATTCAACAACCGAAAAAGAGCTGCTAGCTGTTGTGTTCGCATTAGATAAGTTTAGATCTTATTTGATAGGATCTAAAATCATCATTTATACTGACCATGCCGCATTAAGATATCTTTTATCTAAAAAAGATGCCAAGGCTCGTCTAATTCGATGGATACTCTTGTTACAAGAGTTCCACCTCGAAATTCGAGATAAAAAAGGGTCAGAGAATGTTGTTGCTTGATCACTTATCTAGATTGAATGTCGAGTCCATTGATGAATCAGAGATTATTAGAGAATCTTTCCCAGATGAACAACTGATGCTAGTTTCTGAAATGCCATGGTTTGCCGACATCGTGAACTACCTTGCTACAGGTAGGATGCCACTTCATTGGTCTAAACAAGACCGGTCTAAATTCTTGGCCGAAGTGAAACATTTCCTATGGGATGACCCATATCTGTTCAAATACTGCCCTGACCAAATCATTAGGAAATGTGTCCCCAACTCTGAACAAAGGGATGTCATCTCTTTTTGTCATGATCAAGCATGTGGAGGCCACTTTAGTGCAAAGAAAACTGCTGCAAAGATCTTGCAGAGTGGTTTTTACTGGCCAACATTGTTTAAGGATAGCCATGAATTTTGTATTTCTTGTGACCGGTGCCAGAAATTGGGAGGTATATCAAAACGAAACATGATGCCCCTACAACCCATTTTGATTGTTGAGCTATTTGATGTATGGGGTATTGACTTCATGGGACCATTTCCTAACTCTGAAGGAAAGTTGTACATTCTTGTTGCTGTTGACTATGTTTCTAAGTGGGTAGAAGCAATCGCAACCAAAACTAATGACCACAAGGTGGTACTTTCGTTCTTAAAGGAAAACATTTTTTCTCGATTTGGCACCCCTAGAGCTATAATCAGTGACGGTGGTTCACATTTCTGCAATAGGCCTTTTGAGTCTTTAGTTCGCAAGTATGGCATAACTCACAAAGTCGCAACCCCATATCATCCACAGACCAGTGGCCAGGTAGAGGTTTCAAATAGGGAGATTAAGCACATTCTAGAAAAGACGGTTAACCCGTCTAGAAAAGATTGGTCTTTAAGATTGAATGATGCTTTATGGGCCTATAGAACTGCATACAAGACCCCCATTGGTATGTCCCCTTACAGACTTGTGTACGGTAAAGCTTGTCATCTCCCTGTAGAGTTAGAACATCGTGCATATTGGGCTGTAAAGAAACTGAACTTTGATCTAGATAAAGCTGGCACCCAAAGGAAGCTTCAACTCAATGAGTTGGAAGAGTTAAGAAATGATGCATATGATAATGCAAAAATGTACAAACAAAGAATGAAGGTGTTCCATGACAAACGCATTTTGCGCAAGTCATTCACTCCAGGCCAGAAAGTTCTATTGTATAACTCACGACTGCACCTTTTTCCAGGAAAATTACGTTCTAAATGGACAGGCCCGTTCGTGGTGCGAACAATTTTCCCCCATGGGGCTGTAGAACTAGAAGATGTAACAACCAAGAATGTCTTCAAGGTCAATGGGCAGAGACTGAAGCCGTTCCTTGAACCAATTCCACCTGAGATTGAAACAACTCATCTTGCTGATCCGATCTACGTGGACTGAAAAGTTCACCCCTTGTACATACCACAGATATCTTCCCTGCTGGTTGCTTTAGACATACTCCACTGTCTTTGGTTTGGCATCTGGTAATCTCTTTCCTTTGAATCTGTTTTGTTCTCATGGTTTGTTGTTGTTTCTATCATATTTTGAAACATTGAGGGCAATGTTAGATTTAGGTTTGGGGGAGTATTTGCATATGGCATTGTGAGTCTTTTCTATGACCAGCTGTGTAGCGGGTCTTGCATTTTTTTGTTTTTATTATTTTCTATGACCAGCTGTGTAGCGGGTCTTTTGTAGGATCCTTTGTAGTCTTTTGCATTTTTGTGTTGTTGTTTTCTACGACCAGCTGTGTAGCGGGTCTTAAAAAAAAAAAAAAATGATGACCAGCTGTGTAGCGGGTCCCTAAAAAATTATTTTGTCTCGGATCTTGTGTTTGGTATCTGATGATCAGCTGTGTAGCGGGTCAAAAAAAAAAAAAAAAAAAAAAAAAAAAAAAATGATGATCAGCTGTGTAGCGGGTCTTTAAAAAAAAAAAAAAAAAAAAAAAATGGTCACAAATTATCAAGGTTCTACGAAATTCCGAAGTTCATCATCTACAGTTGAAGACCGAAGACGAAGGCATTTCTATGGATGCTCTGAATTTGGAGAAGGTTTTGTGGGTACATCTTTGGTAGGCCCTCACGAGACTACAACTCGTCCACTAGGGACACCTAGGGGTTTAAAGGCTTAGTGCATACGCTAAATGCATTCGAGAGACCAGCGACAATGGTATAGTTAGGATTTCTGGATTTCTGTTTCACTTGAGGACAAGTAAAATTCAGGTTTGGGGGTATTTGATGAGTGCCAAATATTGCATATTCATACACCTTTTCATTGGCACTTAACTCATCTTTCGCGCTTCAAAGTCATATATTATCCCAAATTCGGCATTTTTACCATTTTCAAGAATAAATATTTGTATTAATTAATTTTGTGTTTTTAAGTACTAAATAAAGCTTGGAAGAATTGAGAAGACAAAAGAGAAGAAAGTTGGAAGTGTTGCAACCCGTTCGCGCATTAGTGACAACCTGTTTACAATACATGGGATTAAACTACCCATAATCCAAAACCCATGATCCAAAACCCAAGACCCAAATCCATTTCCACCTCACCACCATTGGATTCCAAAACATCCACCTCACCCCATTGGATTCCAAAACATCCACCTCACCACCATTGGATTCCAAAACATCCACCTCACCCCATTGGATTCCAAAACATCCACCTCACCACCATTGGATTCCAAAACATCCACCTCACCCCATTGTATTCCAAAACATCCATCAAGTGAGAAAACATGTTTTGTTGAGTAAATAATTGCCAAAATTCGAATCCAAGTGAGAGAATTTTTGTGTATAAATAGAGAGGGTTATTGTGTTGAAAAATCATCCAAGAATAGCTTGTTCATGTTAGTTTATCAAATTTAAGTTTTGTTGTAATGTTCTTCATGTTCTAGTTTCATTTACTAGGGTTTAGATGAAGCCCTAATCTCATTGGTATGTATTCATATCTTGTATCTTGTTCTTGAAAGTTTAGAATTGTTTAAAGATATAATTTAATCCAAGTTTTTCAACATCTTGCTCTCACAATGTATGCCATGTATCCATTGTAGTTAGAATATCTCTATGTTGATTATGCTACAACTCATGCTTAACCAAATATTGATCTTTAGATTAGTTGTGCTTAATTAGACAATTAATGCTTTGGAGAAATACTTTAGTTGTGATTAAATTATCCATTGGAGAAACACCTTAGTTATACGGTAGACTTGAATCTACTATAAGGACAAGAATAATATTACAAGTTGAATGCATATCATAGGTTATTGGTGGATTTGAATACCCTAGTATCCATATTATCATTGTTTACATATCTTGATATTTGCATCTTTTACTTTTATTATTTCAGTCACTTGAAAATCATATCGTCGTATCGACAAAAACAAACCCCTTTTGGTTACTCTCTGAATCAGGATTTAGAATCAACTTCTACACTCTCCAAGTCTCTGTGGTTCGACCTGTGCTTGCCCTGTGTTGCTTGTCGACACTGTGCACTTGCAGTTCATACAATAGTAGGTATCTTTCCGAGCCTACCAGTTGGTTTTAGTAGTCCTCCAATAAGAGTTTCCCCTTAACCGTGGCTCAGTTCCAGATAGTGTCCGTCTGCGAAATGACCTTTTTTCCCTTTCGGCTCAAATTGAACGATTTCTTCTTCTTTTCCTCCGTGCAACTCCATAGTACCTAATAACTCAAACTCACACATAAGATACATAATTTACATGAAAACTCGCAAAGAAAGCATAAATACTCGATATAAAATTAGGTGTTTATCACACCTATCTGTCATCCTTAATGACTGTGTGATTTTATCCGATTTACAATCTTATCTATCTACGCTGAAAAAAGAGTGTAACATGAAGTTGTACTTTTTTTTTCTTTCAAAATATTCTTAACAAATCATGAAAAACTATCACAGTATCGCTCAATGAATGTTTGACGAAATTTTAGGAAGTTATGTAATCACTTACCCTTGTAAGCACATTTCATGACCAAACCTTGTAATCATTTTCTTAAAAGATCATGAAAGACGATCGATAGTATCGCTCACTGAATGTTTATGTAATCATTTTAATCCCTCACGATTAACAAAATAACACAAAACAACCGATATAACATGGAGTTAATTAGGGAAGTAATCTTAAACAGCCATGAGAAAAACTATAGTAACGGAGATAGTTAAATTTTTACCTTTTCGATAGAATAGTTTGCAGGGAAAGATGATGAGTACGATGATCTAAATGTTGGCGAGGTTTTATGGAAATGCATCAATCAAAAACACCGGTACCTTCAGGAGAAAAATAGGAGTTTGCTGCATTAATTTGATCGGATTGCTCTATACATATAAAGGTAGGGCACCGAAGAGTCGTGTCGATAGAGCAAGAAGGAAAAATCACATTTTCCACATAAAGTTATACCACTTAAGAGTCGTGTCTGCTAATCGCTTGAATCTTTTCATATATTCAGTTAGGGTAACAGCTATTGACCAAAAGGTGCATCCAGACAGAATATCTGTCGGATGAAAAGCTTTCTTTCAGGAGAAAACCCGGGGACTTGTGTCTTCTAGTGAACAGACGCATCTTTGTTATTCAATAAAACTGATTTACTGACGTGGCACTCTATACTTACGGAAAACTTAAAAATGAATCTGCTTCTGACACATCAGCATTACTATTCCCCTTTATATAAAGAAGTATTGATACTCTTTCACTCGTGAATATATACATTTATGCTACAACATTGGATGCGGATACGTCAACGTTTTGCTCACCTTTTTTTCACTCTATGTATAATGAGTACTACATTTTTAAAAAAACCTTGAATAAGTTTGTACTTTGTTTTGCATGAATTGGTCGTATAATTCTTGCAAATAACCCTTATGAAATAGAAAGTGCAGGGAGGAAGACGTTTTTCGAGACTGTACCTACTAGTAAATCATGGATTAATTAATTAGATGATAAAAAAGAACCATCGAATTATAGTTACTAGAGGATTGATTTTATCTGACGAGTATAAATGTACAAAGAGCTCATGAACATGCATAAGAATAGTTAAAATCTGATTACTGAAGGTTGTAGCTCGACATTTCAAAGCCAGATAAAGTGAGTACAAAACTGATTTCCTTCATGTTTCTACTTCTGCAGACAGGGATTCAAAGAATAAATTGAATTCCATGAACCAAAAGCTGAAGGACATAGAGAGACAGTTGAAAAACAAGTAACGAAGGCTTCCTACAATTGACGAGGCTTCATCATATGTGTTTCTGTTGATCTGTTCTAAATAAAGCGATTTAATTTTGAAAACATATAGTCGCTTAAGATGGAGTAAATCTCCTCAATTGGAGTTTTAATTGCCCAAGATTTTTTTGTATTTGCATATGCATATATACATTGTCACTAGATTTTATGCCTGTGCTACGTACCGGGCGGACCCAAAAACCATCCACCATTATTTGGTCCATGTCTGCAAAGCATCAGACATCTTTTTCTTTTAACCATATTTTTGATTTGGTAAAGTTCGGCTTCGGCTTCGCCTCGCCTCGCCCCGTTCCGTCTCGATTTGATTGGTGTGGCGAACCTCGCCCCGTTCTATCTCGATTTGATTTGGTGTGGCTCGGCTTCGCCTCACCCCGATTTGAGAAGAACATATGAATAACAATTTAACCATATTATTGGTTTGGTGTAACGTGGCTTCGCCTCTTGTAGTGCCCCCTAAGCTAGCAGCTGACTAATCCAACAAATTAACTAAATAAAGAGGCACTAAAATCTAAAACATGCACTTAAGCATTCAATTAAGAAATGCGATACAAAACTTAACCCAAAGCTAACCCCGCTCAGAAATATATATACAAGATCTTCTCTCAAATGATAAATATATAATAGTCATTTGGATTTTAAATAAAATATACAACATAATAAATATAATAGAAGTTAATCAACTAGCGAAGTCAACTTCTCGGAGCTTTCGTTGCGCAACCCTGATCTGTCACAGAAACTGAAGTGGGAATAATTAACATTTAAACTTCTAAGTAATCATATGCAAGATTTGGAAAACAATACATGTTTTTCTGAAACATTAAACAGTGACTAAGTCACTGAAATAATCATACATGTATATGGACAAACTCCTTCGTCAAACAATGTACTAATATGGTTGTAAATTCCTAACCGGAAATTCACACCTATTTATCTATGGATGCCACCAGGACCATAATGACCAACTCTAAAAAATAAAAGGTGGAATAAAGTAGGTATAAATGTGATGGAGCGTATCCTATATACCACAAGTGGAAATTCGCATTTCTCATAACAATTCATATTGATAACAAAACAATATAGGTCCTTTCCAAATCGTGGAAAGATTCACAGAATCAAGAGGATTAACATAATGCATTTTAAACAAGGCATGGAATGCAAGGACAACCAATGCATGAGTTTGTTAAGCATAAACTTTTATAAAAGCAACAATAATGATTACAAAAGAGTCGAATGCATTCCCACACCTTTTGATGACAATCCATGCCTACCTCGCGATCCACGATCCACTGGTTCATCCTTTGAATCGATCGTTGTTAATAATTAACTGTTAATCACACAAGAATTCTAAGATTCTAGCCAAAATGGCTCACACAAGAATTATATAAATCTAACTAATAGTCATAAGCCCATTTATGTTTTTATACCTTTTTATTATCTATCTTTAGCCAATCTAAGGTTCTTCATATCTTCATAATCCATCTCTTGCATATCTAAAGATTTACCAATTCATTGGGTTGGTTCTCTAGTCCAATAGTTAAGTCTCATGAGTATTTACAACTTTGTAGAGAAGTCAAAGTCTAATTCGGACCACGAGAGGTCCAAAACATTTAACTAAGAAAACTACCCCAAGCCAGAGTCCACTAAGTCAACTAACAGTCAACGTCCAGGTCAAGTCAATGTCCAGGGTCAATGGTCAACGAGTCAAGACTAATAACTCGGTGGGTCAAACCCGTTTCAACCTGATTCGACTCAGTCAGATACCGAGTCATACAAGTTCATTAAGATAAGTCAGCTAGCTGACTAGCTGATCTGATACAGGGCAGTGCATAGGCTAAGGGTACTATACCACTCTAGCTCCAAAATTCTAATACAAGCATTCTTATAACTCTTAACTAAATAACAACAGTTCAATCAATCTAATTCATAAATCAAAACTCAAAAACAACTTCATAATCACTACCAACCTGAATTCAGGCTTGCCTCATTACAGCTCAGTTCCATCATCTCTCAACAACCTTACAGGGAATAACACCCAACATTAAATAAACAAAACTCTAATTTGATTTAAAAGACAACATAGCTTACCTGATACATCAACTGCAAGCCTCTACTGGAGCTATTAGCTATTCCTTGCAATCATCATCGCTTACTACACATCCCAGGTTGTTTCCATGAATTACAACATCACCACTTACAATATCTCAATGACAACTACGCACCCACCAAACTAACTCAAACTCAGTTCCATTACTAACTTCAAACCATCCATGAACAACTTCAACTATAACATCTAGCCTTCGCCTGAATATCCAATCATTCTACTACCAGACCAAACTCAGATCAACTCTTGTGCTCATCCACAATAATCCAATCCCCATATTACCAATAATCAATTCAACTCAGAACCACATCATTAACACCTCTAGGATTCATTTGAACAGTTCACTCAAACCACCATAACAACCTAACCATACATCCTGCGTAATTAATATCTTTATCTCCAACTCCTTGTATAAGCAACATCAACAACAACATTCATCCACTTCCATAAATTACAGCATCCTATCCAATACCAGCTTCACTAAACCAACATCTTCATTAACTCATACAAATCACTTAAATCAATCCATACTAATTCCTTCGGTAATACAGATACAAACCCAATTCATAAATATAGCTTCAATCTCTATTCCATTACCTCTATCTTCTCAGACATACAATGCAACACCGTTCTCTTATTCAGTTTCGTTAAAATCCAATACAAACCTCTGTAACCAGACCCATATCATCTCCCACGGCATCAACACATTCTCATGACAAAACATCCAACTCAAGCCTTCTCTTTGCATCCAACAGCACCACCAAGTTGAGCTATATCATCTGTAGCATTAAACGAATGTCTACCAATTCCACTAACCACAACTTCAGTATAATTACATCTCAAGAAACTAATAAACTTCTTCATAGTTTACACAGTATCATATCCCCATAATCAAACCTGCAATTCAGTTTACTCATATTCACCACCACCATTACAGTTCCAACACTAACCATTTAATACTATCTTCGTTAACAACATACACCCAACAATCAGAATGAATAGCTTAACAAGATTAACCTCAAATAACAATTACCTCATAATAGTCTCACATAGGCAATTGGAGTCGAATTCTTCATTCCCTTGGCTGAATTGAGAAATCATCTCAACACCACCACCATCTCAGTAATTCAAACATCATCTCATCTTAACTTCAAATCAATTTCAACACCTTAACTTCACTTTAAATCATCACAACACGAAATCCATCTCTAATCTATCTTTTGGGCTTCTAATTTCACCGTTCAATCACTGAACATTCTATAAAAACCTAACCTTTCACTTCTTTATCAATTGAACCTCATAACTTCAGTTAAACAACAAACGCTTCGTTCTTTAGGCATTAACCACTCGATTATCATACGAATTCAAAATCAACATGAAACCCTAATTGAATCTCTCAAACCTTCTTTATAACTTCAAATTAATATCACTAACTTCTTATTCACCTCATAATCTTTAAAACCCATCCTTCAATTCTTCTTAACCATCTCCTAAAACGAACTCCAAATGAATTCACAGAAACCCTAACTTCAATTTATAACATCATCTCAATCTTCTTCTTAATAAGTAACAGAACCCCTTGCTCCTACATCATTCGAACATCTTCATCGACTAACCCTCTCTAATCGACTCTCACACTTCTCTCAGAAACAGCAGCCGTGAAGAACTGCAGAAAAAAGAAAGAGAAAAAAAAAAAAAAAAAATGAGAGCTTATCCTCTCGGTTGAGTTGATAAGGCTGACCAGATTCTACCGAGGCATCCATGATCTGGATAAGGGCTGCCAAGGCGGTAAATTACAAAATGATTATTTTTCCCTTCAAACACATCTGGTGATATCTTCTTCGTCTGGTATCCGAATGACACATTCGAATATTCTATTCTGCGTAACTTTTCTAGATCTATCGAGAGGTACCGGTTTCGTATATAAACCGTTGTTAGATTAGTTTCTATTAATTAACGTTCGTGTTAAACTAATAGAGTTATTATCGGCTAATACCTTTATTGACTAGTCTAATAGCGTTGACGAGCTTGAGGATCGTTACACCTCTCCCCGTCATGCATTTTTGACTTGGTTTCGTGGGGCGTGTATTTTTAATTTAGGGTTGCTCGGTTCCGCCTCGCCCCGTCACTAAGGATTTTTGATTTGGTATGGATCGGCTCTGCCTCGCCCAGTCGCTTAGGATTTTTGATTGGGTGGCTCGGCTCCGCCTCGCCCCGTCACAATTGAATCCATTCTAAACTATCAATTGGATCTTTTGGGTGCATTTTTACTAAGTAGTTTCATTCAAAGTTGCAGAGCTGGAACAAAAAGAGATAAATGCATAAATAAAAACATACTAACTAAATGCAGTTATGCAGTGTCGTAGCGGCGTAGTAGTTGTAGCATCAAGGCCATGATAGGGATGCAACGATGCCAACCTGGGTGAACATAGTTGAACATCACAAAATCTCATTGTACTTATTTTTTCTTCCTTTTGGCCAGTTTATTTATCACAATCTCACCGGGCATAGTAAATTTTAAATTAATTTTGCAAATTTTAGTGCGAAGTTTTACCAACAACACCACTGTAATACTAAATGAGGAATCTTCTTTCTTTAACAGAAGCAAAAAAATTCCTGTAAGCCATGAGACAGTTAACTTGGTTCATATCTCATAGACCAAACTATTAGTATAATATTAATCTTGTGTTGATTGTGTACCCTTTAATAGAAGCCACTACAGCTGATTGCGGCACAAAAATAAAAAAAATTAGAAAGCCATTCAAGTTTTATTGATCAATCCAACATTCATTGTACTTAAGGTCAATTCAATTTAAAATTTGGTAATATCAAATACAATACAGTGTTAACAGTGATTTTCATAAATTACAGACTCAAGGGAGAAGAAAGCAATTAGAACGTAAGACCATACCACCTTCACTCAGAAATGATGCATCTTTCATAATAGATACATGAGACTCGTCCAATATTTGAGCCATCTTCTAAGTTTAAGCTCCCATATCTTAATTTTTCCAAGTTATTCATTTGAATATGAAGTTCCCAAGACTAAGACTAATCGTCTTTGTAAGAATCAAAAGAGCACCATAAAAACACCCAACAATAAAAACTTTCATATATGAAGACGATATCTCAAGCTTAGGTTGATAAACAGATGATCATGTACAATTCATCGCTGCAGTCTTCATAAAATAATATATTTTATCTAGTCTTGGACACAACTTCCAGTAACCCAGTAACTAATGTTGTTAACTTGACGTACACCAAAGATTCATAAAATTCAGGGAACAGGGTATAGTGCATCTTTGTCGGTGTTTTTCCTAGCTAGGCACTATTAGATACAAAGATTGGAGTAAGATCATTTTATGTCAGTGAATAAACAATGTCAACACATGTAATTTCTTTTACATACGATGAAAATTATTGCAAACCATAGATAGCTAGTCTTCTGAGACATATTTAGCTGCAAGAGTGTTTAACTGACATGCTTACCATGGAATCAAAACATATCTAAGAGACCAAAACCACATAGTTACAGAATTTACAAATAAATAAAGAGCACAAAGAAGCATACCTCATAACTTATGTTAAAACTCGCAAGAGATAAGAGTAACTATGTTTTTTCAATGTATGCCGATGATGTGTATGTAGGACCAGAATATTGCTACAACACTTCCCAGCGATCATCACCGCAAGATCTTCAACTACACTTTGAGAGTGTCATAAAAACAGTCAAAAGAGTGACGTAATAGCTGACGATTGAAGAAAACATGAGAAAAGCATGTCTGTCCCGCGATGGTTACAAAGCTTGCGAGAATGAACATTGTAACTATCCCAGTACAATCACAGAACAAATCCGAAATAAGAGGAAAACTTAGCTGTCATCCATTATGTAACTACCCTATAAATAGAGACCCAATATGTCCAGAAAAGGATGATGTATTTTTGAGAATTGAGAAAGCCTTGAAGAGAGAGAAACTACAAGAGAAAAGTTATATTCTTGAATTCTTACATTTCCTGTAAACATTTCTGAAAATCAAATAATAAAGTGTCGTTCTTAATCTTCAAATTTGAGTTGGTTATTACA
The DNA here is from genome assembly GCA_023529315.1 of Papaver bracteatum. NCBI lineage: Eukaryota > Viridiplantae > Streptophyta > Magnoliopsida > Ranunculales > Papaveraceae > Papaver > Papaver bracteatum. Next base: position 4,753,741 of record JAJJWX010002182.1, read on the forward strand.
AATTCTTAACAAGGGTGTAGTGTAGGATTTCCTGCAACTACATTTTGGCGCCCGAAACAGGGAGAATCATGCTAAGAAATATCTAATTACAACTTGAAGATTTGAAGAAATTGTTAGACTTGAAGAAATGGCTAGAAGAATAAGAAATACATCAGAACCACCAACAACTATAAGGAGGAGTAAAAGACTTGCAGGAGGAGAAACAAATGAATTAGGAGAATAAGAACAAGAAGAAATAGAATAAGGATTGAAGGAGAAAATCAAATTCCACAACCGAATCAACAAACACCGATACAAGATAGAAATGTGGATTATGATAGAGTGAGTGTGCATACTTGGAGATCGGATTCGATGGAAGATGTAGAAGATCAACAATTAAGAAACGGAAGAAGAGAAGAAAGAAATCAAGGAATGGTTGAAGGATTAATTCACGGAGAAGGCGAAGATGAAACAGCAGATGATCCAAGACAAATAATACAAGAGGAAAGAAGATTAGAGGCGGAAGAGCGTGAAAATTTAACAAGACAAAATCACGAGTTGAGAATGGAGAATTTGATATTACAAAGTAGAAGATCAAGAAGTACTGTTAGATCAAATTCAAGATCATTAAGAGAAGAATTAAGGCAAAATTCCCCAATGAGAAATGCTAGAGGATATATCCAAGAGGAAATGCAAAATCTAAATGAAGAGCAACGTCATAGAGAAGAAGAGGTAATAGAAAATCGCCATGATCCGCGTGGCGAAACTTTGGATAATAGACTTAACAACATAAATCGGGAGGGAAGAAACAACCAAAATGATGAAGATAATCCAGAAGAAGGTAGGAGGATATCGCATGGGCGAGAGATTCAGAGAAATCGAAGAATAATTGAGGAAGAAATTGAGAGACATTATGTTGAACAAGCACGACTAGCTTGCAAGAGATAAAGATTAAGTGCAGAAGTAGAAGAACAAGAGTTCCAAGAGGGAGTATGACAGAATAACCATGAAAATCGAGAAAGGAGACGTACACAAAATCGCTAAAATGATAATATTCAGGAAGAGTATGATAGAATACAGAGGAGAATAGAAAGACAGCGAAGAGAAATGATAAGAAATGAAGAAATTTGCAGAGAAGAAAATAGACAGCATAATCAGCTGCGATTTCAAGAAGGAGGTGAAAGAGAAAATCGCAGAGAAAGACAGGATGAAAATGAAGAAGAAGATGCACAAAATCTCGCAAGACAAGAAAGACAAGAACGTAGAAGAAGAGAAACTGCGTTAAAAAGACCAATGGAGCAAAATTCAGCTGAGAATGAGCAAATGTTGAGAGAATTAGAAGAAATGCGAGGAATGATAAACAATAGAAGAGAAGGAGGCAGAAGGAAACTTGATGAAGCAATTGAAGAAGCTGCGAGAACCCCTTTCGCTCAGGAAGTACAACTAAGAGGAATACCTCCTAAATGCAATTTCCCGACATTAACCAGTATCTTTGATGGAACTACTTGTGATGTTCAGCATGTTAAGGCTTATGTCAGGTGTATGCTGCAATGGGAGAATCATGATGTTGTATTATGCAAGTATTTTGCATCTATCTTAACTGGCGAGGCGTTAAAATGGTTCAAGGGATTGCCAAAAAATACTATAACTTCTTTTGATCATTTGCAAGCTATATTTCTGGGAGCATATATAAGCAAAAATTCATCACGACCAGGCATTGAAGACGTATTTGGATTAAAATAGAGGATTGGCGATAGTTTGAAGTACTTAACCATAAGTTGGAAGACAATGTGCGGTGAGATGGCTGGAAGAATAGATGAAAGATATCTCATTTTGTATTTCATTAATGAAATGTTCGCAACTAATCAGCTGTACATACAAATTTTCAGAATAAAAAATACTATCACAATGACTGAGCTCCGAGAACTACAAGAAGAATACATTGCTTTGGAGGAGAAACAAAATGAAATGGAATCATATCCAATCGCAAACACCAGCTTAGTAGCGACAAATGGAAGTTTACTTCCTAAAATGATTAACAATGTGGCGATCACCTCGCAGGCACAACAACAGAAAGTGGTGATTGATAATCAGCAGAAATTAGTAGCGATGGGCAGTCGAGATCAAGAAGAGTATGAGAGGGATAAGAATTATTCCAATCACGGAGGAAATAACAAAATCCAAAGGTTTGATCAGCTGCAAGAAACCTATGGTGGACAGAGACAAAATAACTTTAGGGGGAAAGGTAATCAGAAGATAGTATGGAAAGAAATCAAGATGCCACCCATAAATGCTAGTATAGAAAAAATTTGGGAAGCTATCATTTTGATGGAAAATATACCATCCCCGTGGAATATGGGAAAGGAGCCGCATCCAAATAATCGTAGTCAATAATTTTGTCCTTTCCATCACTTTCATGGTTACACAATAAATGATTTCAGGAATGTAAAGAGAATAATTTTAAGGATGATTGACCAAGGAAAGCTAAAACACTTTTTAGTAGGACATCCACAATCTCAGCGATTGCCTCCAACACCAGAAATTCGCAGGGTAAATACTGTAAAGGAAGCAGAAACATTCGTAATAGAAGTTGGGGCTAAAGCAAAGAATTTGTATTGTAATTCCATTGTACATTCACACATAACTATTGAGGATTTCCATGATAATGTTCTAAGCAGAGTTTTCGCGAGAGACACATATGGAAGAGAGATAATGAATATTGCGAGAGCCTCACCATTAGAAGAATGGCAAAATCAAACTATATCTTTCACTGCACAAGAAGTACCAGAGCCTGGCGAGCAGCATGATAACCCATTGGTGGTAAGGTTAGAGAAAAATCCAAAGCAAGTAGAAGAAGAATATAAAGAAAATGATGATGAAAATGAAGATTCTTGGGCTATCAATAGAGTTCTAATAGACACAGGCAGTTCAGTCGACATCTTATTCTATCATACCTACAAAACCATGGGTGGAAAAGACGAAGATCTAATACCATCAACATATAAAATCTATGGCTTTAATGGAACAACTAACAAACCAAAAGGGGAAATTGCAATGCGGATTCCATTAAAAGGAATATCTTCAAAGATCTTGTTATGTGTTGTGGACATTGAATCACCTTATAATGCCCTGATTGGTCGACCTTGGCTACATGGGATATTAGGTGTAGCATCTACTTTTCACCAGTGTATTAAATTTCCTCATCCTAATGGTGTTGGAGTTATTAAGGGAGATTGGGGAGAAAGCAAGAAATGTTATTAGATTGATATAAAATCTTGCGAGGAAAGATCTGAGAAGAATAGCAATTGGAAATACAACATCAAGCAACGACAGAGATGTGAAAGATTAATGATTGATACAATAGAGAAGCGAGAGGAAGTTGATGGCGAGCGTATCACAGAAAAAGAAAAAAAAAAGAAAACGTAACAGAAAAGCAGAACCAAAAAATAGTAAGTAGAAAGGTAAAATGATGAAATTTAAAGAAGCTTACGCATAATATTTTTGAAGAAAATGCAATTGAAAAGAGTACTCTGTTTGAAAGAATTGCAAAATTTTACAAGAAGATCAAAGTAATGAAATTTTATCAGAGTTACAATACTCGCGAGAAACGCGAATAAAATTTCGCAGAGATTAATAGAATGGGACGAACCTTTATGGAGTGCACCTTAGTTCGCGGATACAATTTAGCAAGAGGCAAATGTAAGACCTAATAGTGCGTCATATAAGGGGGTATCTCTTTACATGACTCGGGGATAAGGTTATACCGCTGCTGGAACCTGAGTCATGCAGATGTTGGGGTTAAAGAAAACCTATTCAGGAGAGAGATCTTGGATTTCCAACTATATAAGGTTATACCCTGGTTGGACGACTGAGAATCTCTTCTAAGAAGTGCAGAATATGACTAAGGCGCCGAGGTACATGGTTGATCCAAGGGTGTCCGGGACGGACGAACCTACCCTGGCCATCCTTGGTAAGTCTTGGCTATGATGCACTTGGCCTGAAGAAAACCCCACTTAGGGTGCAGTCTTGTAACTATAAGCCATATAGGTATAAAGGACAAGAGGATGCGAAAATAGCTGGTTGTTGGCAAATATGGATGGGATGAGCTAGTCTTGTAGGGCCGATGTGCCCTCCTTGAAGGGGAAACCAGGGGGAAGATAATGGCGGCACCCTCCATTAGGGAGATGATAAGTATCTAAAGACGACAATGTCATGGGGCTTTATGATCGCAAGAACATTTAGGCCTGTCATATTGTCGCGTGACGTAAATTATATAGAGGCAACAAGCCAAAAGAGAAAAGTTAAGATGAGATCAATGGGTTTTTACATGAAAGTGTAAAGACGTCCTGCGATTTCATCGCAAGATGGCAATGTCATAAGGTTTAATTCTTGCAAAAGAGTTTATACTTATCATATTGTCGCAGAGATGTTGAAAAAATATTGATAAGACAAGATCAATGGGTCAATACATGCAAATGTAAAGACGTCCTGCGATTTTGTCGCAGAAAGAAAAAATGTGGCAAAATAAGACCTTTAATTAGGAAGGCATAATAAGACCATAAGATTATTGCGATAATGCTCGCAGAATTTATGAGATTTGCGATTTTACGCATAGATCATAAAATTATGCAATTGTTGCTAGCGATAGCATCGCCAATAATGAGGCAAATTTAATTTGATTTACAACTAATATCTAATCTCTACTCAATTTTTTCATATTGTAGATGAATAATAGAGGCAAGTATGGGAATGCATAGAATGATGAAATTATTATTCATCCACCATATAATAAAATTGAGTAGATATTATTAAATGATACATTTATATAGATAATTAAAGGATAATAATTGTGTTGATTGATTATGTTGCAGAAAAAGAATTATTTTCTAATTCGTACAGATAAAAGCAAAAGAAATTTGCACGTCAAGTTGGAGAAACTCGCAGCAATATTACGAGAAGCAGAAAATAAATGTACAAAATTTACAAGGAATATAAAAGGAAGAAAATGAATTATTTGGATCCCTCACTTTCTTCATCAAATTTCTTGTCATCGCCAGATTCTTCTTCTTCATCGTTATCATTATTAACTTCATCTTCATCAGATTTCTTTTCATTGACAGACTTTTCTTCACTACCATTATTATTGTCGTTTTCATCTTCGCTAGATTCCTTAGCTTCGCTATCAGAGATAACTAGATTTGGGGTATCATCTAGAATTTCCTTTGCGAGATCGGGATATGTAGAATGAGGAATATCATGATCATCACAGACTAGTTTAATGGCGTTATTACGAACACGGATAAGGGAGTTACTAAAATTCGAAGCATTAATTTTCAATTTTTCCTTCAATCTAGAATACTTTTCATCGCGAAAAGATAGATTTCTAGCGAGTTGGCTTTTCTCTTCTTCCAACTCATCAAATCTTCTACGATAGTTCTTTTCGGATGATGCAAGAAAATGATAACAAAGTTAATACATATAAGGATGATTCAATCAGAAAATAAATTAATGAAATCATAAGAGTGATAACCTTCTCTTTCAGAAATCATGTCTTTAATAAAATCCTCTTGTTCAACATGAAGACTGACATCTACACCTAAATTAATTATGGCATTGTCAAGAACTTTCGCAGCCCAAGCAAACTCCACATCATTATTTATAAGAAGACGGGAACGAATTTGGTTTTGTCTTTCAATAAAAGCTTCTCTCTCAAGGATAAGCCCATCCCTTTCAATTTGAACTTCAAGAATGGTCTTATGGAAATTTTCTAAGGTTTCAGCTCCTTGTCTAGATATACGGTCTTTGTCTTTTGAGAGATCTTTGTTTTTGGCCTTTAAAGTTTTAATCTCAACTTTGGAATTATGATAAAGTTGTTTGAATCTGTGAGTTATATCTAAACAAGATCTGTAGTCAATTTCTAAGAGGTGAAACTTAGATCTGAGTTCATCTATGGAAAGGGAATTAACATTGGAAGGGTTATTTAAAGAATTATTAAGAAGTTCTAGAAGAGTATCGTTGTCTATTGGTTCAGGAAAAGAGCGAATGGTTTAAGCCTCATCAGTGAGACCATAAATGTCTGCGAGAATGATATATCAAGTAAGAAAGAATAATGAAACATAGAATTATGAAGGAAAAGAAGAAGGTTATCATACCTAAGAGTTGTTTGTTAACAGTATCAAGATTGGATACTTTGAGCGATTGATGATGAAGATTATTCTCAAGTTTTTTATTCTTCTCGCGAAGATTAGCAAATTCAATTTCCTTTTGTTCATTCTTCTCGCGAAGATTAATAAATTTAGATTTTAGTTCTTCATTCTTTTGGCAAAGAACAACATTCTTCTGTTGAGAAAATTTACGCCTATTGGCTAAATCAGAAGCAACAGCAAAAGCAGCTCTTCCAACCTGCAATAGAACTATATAAGTCAAAATATGGCAAAAATATCAATAGATACATAAAAAGGATGAGAAAGTAGAAGCATACCAGGCTACCAAGCGAATTCAGGAGACTTGGAGTCAGCAATCTTGAAACCCCACGTAGGGAATCACTATCAGCTAATATGGGAGCATCGCATACTTTGGCGGGGGACTGGGATATTCCATTAATAGCTTCATCTCCATACTCATTTGGGATACCAAATGTATTACTGCCAAAAATTTTGGATAGTTGAGCCATTGCAGACTCAGAAGAAGAAGAATCCTTTATGGAAGGAACATCATTATAAACGCCGAAATTATCATCATCGTTGTCCTTATCAAAATCAACACTTAAATTTTCTGGAATAGGTTGAGGAGTTGAAGAATAAGGGAGTTGGGTTTTTCTTCTCTTTAAGTGAGGATCGTCAAATTCATTACTGCGAGGAGCAGCAGGCTTCCCTTTGGGAGGGGCATTGGATCTTCCCTTGCGATCATTTGAATATTTCACCTTGGTTTGTGGTTCCATTGGTTCTAATTCTTCAATTACCTGCGAGCACAGATAAAGATAAGAAATAGAGGCAACAATATATTGTTAAGATTTATAAAGAAGATATTTCTTACTTCATCCGTGAGTAATTGAAGAGTTGAACGAGTAGCAGGTTTTCTAAACTTCTCATAATTGGCCTTCAATCTCTCAATCTAATAAACAGGCATAATCAGCGAGAGCTTAAAGATGTGAAAATCAAAGAAAAATAATAAAAATAACTTGTTATGTGAAGAACTAAGGAAGACATACTTCTTTATCTTTCTCAGGCCAATAGAACACCCATGGTTGGTATTCCACGAGATTTGCAGGCAAGGCATGAGTGCCAGAAATATACGGGCCCTCTAAAATCAGAGGAAAAATAAACCACTTGTCATCGCTAGAATGGCGAGGACCTTGATTAGTATTTGTATGCCAATCTATATCTAGCATAAGAGCTTTATCTTCAGCAATCTTATCTTTCTTTTGCAAACGGACGCCCCAGCAAGTGCGATCTCTCTTCATGGGGATTATGTCATAGTTGATGAAGAAATTATCCACAATATACATCGCGGGAATGATTGGAACATCTTTGAATTAAGGATTCTTCGTAGCATAAGGGTAGCGAGATCCTTTATTGGCGCCGCGAGAGGCATATTCAAGTAGTAATCGAATACAATCTCCACCCAGTTGATATACTGCTCGCGAGAATTTCTCGTGAGAAATTATTTCATAAAATAAGGGAAGATCCGGGTCATATAGAGGAATTGGAAGACCAGCGTCAAGTTGACCTAGCGATACTATAACTTTCTCGCGAGAACATTGATGATCAGAAAATAATTTGATGGAAAGCTCGGATTTAAGGCTTTGATTTGGAATCGTAGACAAAGTAAAACCTTTACTTTTGAGTTTTTCTCGCATCTCACCAAAAGCAGCCAAATTTTTAGCACCAGCAGCAACCATTTTTTAAGTATGGGAATGAAGAAAAAGGTTGAAAAATAAGAAAGAAATCACAGCGATAACAGACGCGCAATTTACGGAAGAACAGTAAACTTGCAGAGAAGTTACGGAGAGATAGAAGAAGAAAGTAAAAGAGGAAAAGAAAAGAATGAAAGGAGTATTTATAGAAGAAGAAATTTCTCGAAGAAGATGAATGTAATAAATGCTAAGAAAAGACATGAACGGTCAGATCGCAGCGGTTAGAGAGGATGTGTCATAAATTTATTAGAAGAGAGAATATGTGAAAACAGCTGGCGAAGGATACAGAAACGTGTCAGAACAGAGGAATCTGAAAAGATAAGTAGTTGCGGCATTTTAAAATTCTCATGATCTTCTCTTCTTCGCAGAAAAGACATGAGAAGAGGCAAGATGTAGGACCAGAATATCGCTACAACACTTCCCTGCGAGATTAACAACACTTCCCAGTGAGCATCACCGCAAGATCTTCAACTACACTTTGCGAGTGTCACAAAAACAGTCAAAAGAGTGACGTAATAGCTGACGATTAAAGAAAACATGATAAAAGCATGTCTGTCCCGCGATGGTTACAAAGCTTGCGAGAATGAACATTGTAACTATCGCAGTACAATCGCAGAACAAATCCGAAATAAGAGGAAAACTTAGCTGTCATCCATTATGTAACTACCCTATAAATAGAGACCCAATATGTCCAGAAAAGGATGATGTATTTTTGAGAGTTGAGAAAGCCTTGAGGAGAGAGAAACTACAAGAGAAAAGTTGTATTCTTGAATTCCTACATTTCCTGTAAACATTTCTGAAAATCAAATAATAAAGTGTCGTTCTTAATCTTCAAATTTGAGTTGGTTATTACAAATTCTTAACAAGGGTGTAGTGTAGGATTTCCTGCAACTACAATGTACTAATGTAATGTCGTTCATTATATTTTATTTTATATCAAATACTGATTTTTGACCTGGCTCAAGTTACCTGCAAGTTGCATGACTGTTGGAGTGTCGTAAATCCACATACCAAAAATAATGGATACGGAAGATAGAACTAATAAAATATGATATTCACCCAATAATATGCTTCTCGGGATTAAATAACCTAATGCTAATCACCAATTCTATGATCTTGACAATCCCAAAATGAAAATGAATTACTTGAGTATTCTGCAAATGTGCAAGTTAAATTTTGAAGTTTTAGAAAAATGGGAGAAAAATTGTAGGCCAGAGAAACTAAATACTTAATCTGCGCCTAAATCCATGTGTCTTTCCAAAGAAGAACATACTTTCTTTTTTTGTTCATTCTACTACACATGCCTGCAGCACTCTCTGTTTGTCTGCATCCCAGGGACCTATGAGCTTGAGATATTATGTTGCAGAAATCAATGTTCGATGCTATATCTTAATAATCCCACTTTCTACCCCTAACCTCCATTAACCGCTAAATTCTAAATGTCCGCTGATTTCACCTGTAACGAAACCAAAAACCAAAAGACAAGTTACCTAGTTTTAGAATCTACTAGTTTGAAACCCGTGCTACGCACCGGGATTGCTGGAATATTTTACCCTTTTTGTCCATGTCCACTGAGGCGGGGCTTCGCCCCGCACCCGTCCCAATGAAAACCCTAATAAGCTACGATAGAATTACTATCCAACAGATTAACAACTAATAATTAAAACTATGTAATTAAAATTTTCTAATTATCAAATATGTAACACTATTATTATTATCTAAAGATTTCACATAGTTTTGAAAACTAATTTCAAGCAATCTAAAGAAACAATAATCAATTTTAAAATTTTATAAATAAACTAAAATAAGTAGGTAAAATAATCTCAAATGTAAAATAGTTTAAACTATAAATACAAAAGTGTAATAAGATATTTTTTTAGTATTGAACCTATGCTACATATCGGGTACCAGGGGAATTGATCCTCATTTGGTGAGACGAGCCCGTCCCAGAAGGGTCCCAATTAACAATTGCAGTGTATAATGAGAATACCCATTATTATATATATAGTAGATTAACTTATGAAACCAAATTCACCTATTACGCATTGTATAAATTGTTGGAGATTAAGAAGTCGTCTTTAAGAAATTACATTTGAAATACCAACCTTTGAAATCAGTAAATAGTGCATGTATATAAAACAAAAGAAATCGGTAGTTATATGATGAAAAATCACACTCGCTTTATAGTTGTGTAGATATATGAAATTAGAAACACTAGAAGAAACACGATATTAATATAAAATAAATTGCCAACTCTAAAACATATGAAGTGTTTCCCGTCAAAGAAGATGTAATTTAGGAAATGCACTGATATATCTTTCTTTAGAAATTATATGTTTGTAATAAGAATCAAGTGACTAACTTAACTTCTATTCCAGAATCCAACTTCTTGCGTTAAATGAAAAATCACATTTACTATATAGGTATCGATATATGATAATAGCTAGAGACACTAAAAAAAATCACTATATTAATCTAATATAGTCGTCAATTCTAAATAGTACATAGCATATGAAGTGCTTCCCGTCAAAGAAGATGTTATCAAGGAAATACACAAATATATCTTTCTTCAGAAATCATATATTTGCATTAAAGATCAAGCATCCAACTCAACCGCTCATCCAGACTACATTTTCTTGTAGATTAATGAAAAATCGCAAACACTACATAGTTGTATTGATATATGACATTAGAGCATCCACAATGGACGACTAAAACCAAAATTTTAGTCCAAAAACCAGACACAGTCGAACGGAGTAAAGATAAAAAACCAGACTAAAACCAAAAACCAAACCATATTTTGTCTTTAGTTTGGTTTATAGTCGAGCGCAACTTCAAAGTACGCCTGGTACCGGGCGTAAATTAAAATTACATTTGAAATAGGGCGCAAATTAAAATTACGTTTGAATTGGGGAGTAACTTGAAGTTACGCCTGAATTAATTGGGGCGCAACTTTAAAGTGTGTCTGGATTGGGGCGTAACTTTAAAGTACGCCTGGAATGGGGCGCAACTTTAAAGTGCGTCTGGATTGGGGTCGGGCGTAGCTTTAAAGTGCGTCTGGATTGGGGCGCAACTTTAAAGTGCGTCTGGATTGGGGAGTAACTTGAAGGTACGTTTGACTAAATTTTACTCCATCACCGTAGCGTGTAACCCCGAGTATCACCAAATGTTTTTAGTTTTTAGTCTTTAGTTTAGTTATAGTATAGTTGCACCACTGCAGTTGCTCTTAGAGACCCAAAAATAAAATAAAAAAATGAATATAAAATAGAGTGTCAACTGTAAATAGTGCAAAGCGTTTGAATTTCTTCCCGTCGAAGAACGTGTAATTAGTGAGATGTGCTGACATGTCTTTCTTCAGAAATTATATACTTGTGTTAAAAATCAAGTGGCCAAAATAACTTCTCTTCCAGGCTCCAACAACCTGTATTTAAATGAAAAATCACACTCATTATATAATTGTATCTATATCTGATATTAGAGACACTAAAAACACAAACGATATATATATAATAGATTGCCATCTCCAAATAATGTGACGCATATGAAGTGATTCCCGTCAAAGAAGATGTAATCAATGAGATGCACTTATAAATATCTTCAGATATTATATACTTGGGTTAAAAATAGAGCGGCCAACTCAACTGCTCTTCCAGGCTCCAACAAACTGTATTTAAATGAAAAATCACGCTCGCTATATAGTTGTATCGATATCTAATATTAGAGACACTAAAAAAACACAAGATATATAAAATAGATTGCCAACTCTAAATAGTGCGAAGCATATGAAGTGCTCCCCGTCAAAGAAGATGTAATCAATGAGGTGTACCAATATATCTTTATATACTTGCGTTAAAAATCAAGCGGCCAACTCATATGCTCTCCCAGGCTCCAACAACTTGTATTTAATTGAAAAATCACACTCACTATATAGTTATACCAATATTTGATATTAGAGACACTAAAAAAACAACAACGATGTAAATATAAAATAGATTGCCATCTCTAAATAGTGCTAAGCATATGAAGTGTTTTCCGTCAAAGAAGATGTGGTCAATGAAATGCACCGATATATCTTTATTCAGAAATTATATACTTGTGTCAAAGGGCCAACTCAACTGCTCATCCATGTTCCAATAACCTTTTTTTAAATGAAAAATCTCACTCACTATATAGTTGTATCAATATCTGATATTAGAGACACTAAAAAAATACACGATACAAATATAAAATAGGTTTCCATGCTATAAATAGTGCTAAGCATACGAAGTGCTTCTCGTCAAAATAAATGCACTAATTCTTCAGAAACCGAGCATATTAACTGCTAGTGTAAGGCCTTTATTGAGTTCCTCACTGTAAGGGACAACCTAAACTAATGCGAGTAATGTAGTGAAATAGACAAAAAACAAAAAAATAAATGCAAAAGCCGATCAAAATAAATAGAAGAAGAAGTCATACCCTAATTCCCATCAGGATCGAACTGACAACCGTCGAACCGACTAACTCATAATGTGATGAGAACTCAAACCCCAATCTCTGTTTTGTCTAAATTGAGAACCACTATAAAAAAAAAAAAAGGAAATCGGTAAAAAACCGAGGAACTTTTTGATTTCTAGCTTACTCTTTATTTTTTTGCTTGATTGTGTGGGTAAAAAGCTCCAAAATAGAGCCTAAATGAGTGAACACTCTAAGTAGACAATAAACTTAAAAGACATTTCACTGAAAGTATAATTAATTTTTAATGGAGAAGTGGAAAAACAACCAACAATGTCTCCGAGACCATATGCACTGCCCAAGTTTGTGTAAGATAGAAATTATTGATTGTGAAAATAAAGTGATAATATTGTTTGTTGTTGAAATAAAGGGAATAACCATGTTGATTTAACGAAAATTATCAATTAGAAACATAAGGAATGATTAATTATAATCATCGGGTGTTATAAAAGAACGTAAATGTCAGTACCTACAATGGTCAAATGAAACTGTGCAATTTAGAGGAATTCATCGACAACAACAAAAGAAAATGTATATTTATAGATGCTGGTAAAAACGAAAAAGGAGATGGGTTACCGACAGGTATCTCTAAGGAGAGCTTCCCTTTCTACAACTGATCGGCGCCAATATACTAAGTCATATTTATCGATATCAATTCTTCTAATTGTTTATATTCCAACCATATCAAGTTTCCATCTGCATGTTTTACCTCCTGCAAAATCCTTTAACGTAAACATACATTGCATCCTGAAATTAAAGAGTACTGCTAATGCAAAAGAAATAACAAAGTTTTCCAAAGATAATTTTTTTTTTCAATTTCTTTCAGATCCTTATATACGGGAGATTAGGACATGTAAATGAGTTCGATCTTGAACTCATAACTTGATCGGAATACCAAATATGCTTGTTTTATAATTTCTTTCACAACATTATACAAGAAAAATTAAGACATATAAATGAGCTCAACTTTCAGCTGACATCTTGATTTATGGATTCATTGGATTATAAATTTGGGCACTGGGGGAACCTGGTATAATTGCACATCAGGGACCGCTTATAAAGTTAAATAGCAGGAAACTGGTTAATTTTATTATTTTACTATTTGACTTTTATGATATGATAATTGGAGTGATTAGGATCAAAAATAAGAGCCATAAAATCCCCAAGAGGACATTCACTTGGATTAAGAGTTTGAAAGAAAAACAACTATAGAGTGTTTAATATTCTTGATCTCTTTGTTCTAAAAGTTATAGACTTTATATTTGGTTTCTTGGTTGGTACATTTCTACCGGTGGTGTGTTGCATTACTTATGTAGGGCAATTCTGTAACTTACCAAATTCCAAAAAACATCTAGCCACTTTTTTCTTTGTGCAATTCGATCTCGATCTCGAATCTGCTAAAACTTATAGTTTGCAAGAGTGATTTGTTTATTATGGTGACGACTACTACCAGTACCACCACTTCTGGAGCATTTTTATTTATTATGGAGATGACAACTTCCACTACCACCACTTCTGGAACATTATTTCATTTGGAAGTACAAAGTTACGTATGTTCAAAAAAAAAGAAGTAAAAAGCTACAGCTTACATGACTATTAACAGTAAAAACTAACAAAAAGGACATGCAATTTCATTTTTCTTATTTGATCCATAACAAATTAACGGGCTTACTACCAGTATAAACAGAATTTTACAATCCCCATCCACTCATTTAGACAAAGCAAACAATTATGCTAAACTGTGTTGTATGTTCCACATCCATATATCTTCTGCATATATGAAATGGAAAGGTTAGGAAAAGTACACGAAATACTTTTGTTAGGATATTTTCGAAATAATATCGTAAATGCTAATCATTTTTGTGGTGAAAAAAAAAACTACATCTATTGATGTTAAACAAAATTTACTATCAACTAAATTATATTTTACGGAGAGAATGCTAATGATATGCCGAGTATGTGATAACGTTGGCAGATTTGTATATCCACATTTGGAACATGATAAGCATAGTTTAAATATAAACCTTGTCCAGCAGATTTGGCTTGGACAAGAAAGCCGATTGCTATTTCAGCTGGTAGGACAATCATCATGGGTTTACTAAAATCAAAGAGGAACCCTTGAAAAATAAAGGAAAAGAAATGATTTTATTGCCACGTAACCACGTTTACGTTTTTTGTTCATAATACCAGTGACTGCAGACAAAAGTACAAAGCAAAGAAGAATCTCAGGAGCACAAAGAAAAAAAGGATTTCACTGCTACAAATCCGATTATAAAGGCGATGCAATATACCTTCGAGCACTCCTGCTAAACAACCAACAAACACAAATCATTCTGCAAAAGAAGCCACGCGTGCACACAATATGTTTGCCCTTGTAAGAATTAATAAAACTACAAAAAGAAAAAAGTTTTGGAATAAATATATAAAAAAACACTATTCTTTTACTTTTTAAGATAGATACCTGCATTTAGTATATTCAGACACACACACATGCGCGTGCACGCGCGCACACACACACACAATATATATATATAGATAGATAGATAGATAGATAATTCTATAAATATCACATTTGTGTCGCCTAAAAATAGTTTAAATTTTCTTAAATACATAGAATAAATTTAGATTCTTAGGATTAATATAAAAGCACACATAAACGTGGGTATTTTAAATTTGGATATATATACATATTTTTGTCACCTTTAATATAACATGGAATAAATATAGGTTACATTAGGTCCCATCAGATCATAGCCATCTGGTTGAAATATAGGATCACATTCGAAATTTGGACATGCAAATGGATGTAATAAGTAATTTCAATAATACAATAAGTATTAAAACAACTGGATGGAATAAGTAATTTAATAATGCATGAGTATGAAAACTTGAGTAATACTTGCATGATCACGTTATTACGGAGGCCGTCAAAAAATTATTAATCCAGAAAATGATGAAGTAGCACCATTCACAAAACAAATTTGATGGAACAACCAATAACGCTGATGTTTTATTAAAAAAAGAGAGAGAGTAGGTTTTTCTAAAATTCGGCTCTCATATATAAGCATTTGATCAAGAAAATAGATTTACTATTAAGCTTGGTACCTCATATGCTTCTCCTCGTATGTAGTCTAGACGGAAAATATAAACACCAATTAAACATCAACAAAAAATTCAAACAAAATCTTAAAACCAATAGAAGCCGTATTAAATCAATTTATTGATCACCTCTAATATCAGTATTAATGAGCGCTCTCTTTGACACAACTTCTTTTGGAAGTATTGATTGTACCTACAAATCAAATAATGAAAATAGATTAGCCATCAGAAATCTCAATTTCAAGAAACAATAGAAATAAAAACAACGAAAGAAAACAAACTGCTATGAAAAAAAGAAATAGTACATAAAAAATGTGGTTTTTGCTATAGTTTCTTCTATAAAGAGTCATTAAACTTTAGTAAATATTTGGTTTTGGTAATAATATCAATCGATATCTTAAAATTTATCTAGTTTATTATAACTTGAGATTATTTGATTATAGAAGACAATTAAAAAAGAAAAGATATTCGGGACTTCCAAAATTAGTTAAATATTTGCAACATAAAAAGTAATTTCTTCAATAAATATAGAAGTATTATATAATTGGAATTTTTTTCGTGTATTTGTGATATGATTATTTTTTTCCATACTATGAAATTAATTCATGTTATATGGCAATATATAAATAAATATAACTCATAAATATGGTTTTAATTAATGTGACTTGAACAATGGTTACAAACTTTACCATATTAACCATTGGCTTTGTTTATATTAATAAATTAACTGTATTAATGGAACTCGTAAGATTGTGTTCAGGTAAATAATTAGATTTTTTCAGATACTTTAAACATAAATATCAAACCATTGGCTTTGTTTATATTAGTAAATTAATTGTATTAATGGAACTCGTAAGATTGTGTTAAGGTACATAAGTACATTTTTTCAGATACTTTAAACATAAACATTAATTTAAATATCAACTAATATAGTAATTTTTAGATGTTGTTAGTAATTTTTTTTAGATGTTTATCATTAATATTAAAAATTAATATAGTTATTTCTAGATTTTTTGTCATCATAAAAGATTCAACAAATACAAATCTTATTATTTTATTCCATAATTATGTAGAATTAATTTTTTTATTTTAATCATAAATGCCAAAATTAATATAGTAGTTTTTTTTTACCATTTCCATAAATTTTTCCTTACAAAAGATATTACATATTTAAAACTTATTATTTTATTCCATAAATATGTTGAGTTGATTTTTTTTATTTTAGTCATAAATGTACAAAATTAACATAGTATTTTTTATTATTTTCTGGATTTTTATAATAACTACATGAAATTATAAATGATTAATAAAGATTAATATAGTAATCTTTTTGTCATTTCTATATTTTTTTCTTTTTTTTTTCCTTACAAAAGATTTTAAGAATACAAATATCATTAATTTATCCATAAATACGTTGAATTGATTTTTTTTATTCATAAATGTAAGAATTAATATAGTATTTTTTTAATTTTTTGGATTTTCTATAATAAATACATGAAATTATAAAAGATTCAAAGAATATAAATTATTTTATTTTTTTCCATAAATATGTTGAATCGATTTTTTTATTTTAATCATAAATATCCGAAATTAATATAGTAGTTTTCTTTATTTTCTGGATTTTCACAACAAATGCACGAAATTAATATAGCAATTTTTCTAAATAATGAGGGTCGTTCGTCGCGTGTGTCCCAACAATCCACCCAATCTACACCACACATTGTCATATCAACGCACCATATGTAACGAAATTTCATCCGACGAATACGAATGGTTTCTCAATTAGCCAATGAGAGCGCGAGGTTACGCTCACCAACCAATAGGAGAGAGGGTAAGCTCCACCAGTGCTACTTTTATTCTGGAGTGAGGGATGGTATTGAGTTTTTAGGTTGTTGATAGAAAAGAAACGTTACATATGATATAACTTATTTCACAAATCCCATAATAGGTTCATCCAAGTAACTAACATTATGCATCGCGAAAGCATCATATGATATAATTGTTATTTCACAAATCCCATAACAGGTTAATCCAAGTAAAAACTATCATATTTATTCATTGCCTAATGTGCGTAGAAATGTACTCATATGAAAAAAGATTTAAAACTATAGCATTACATAAGGAGAACCCCGAAGTTGCATTGTGTGGTTTGAAGCCTGGGGATTCAGAATTTCCCTACAGTTATGTATTAAACATTATATCTAAGGAGAAGGAGAATATAAGCTCTTTTTTTAATCATGTTTTAACAACAATCATTCAATTGACACATAAGAAGAAAAATTCGATCTATATATCGAAATGACTAATTGCAAGAGGACAAAACCGTACATTAAATAATTTGTTCCGAAAAGAAATAAGGTAAGAGCAAGGACCTGCTGGTAGTAATATAACCAAATGGTATTTGAAGAGAAAATAGTTGCAGCCAACCCGAAGCCATAACCAATTCTATGTAAGTAGAGTATATTTAGTAACAACTTAGAAACCAATCACCGGAAGTAGAAGAATAAACTTACCAATCAACAGACCTAGCTACTACGAATACCCAGTGTGCAAGATACACTACAACAAATTCTTTCGATGCTACTGTAAGCAGTCAGTGGTCATGTAAGAAGATCAGAAAATCACACTTACCACAGCATTCACTGTCTTTGTCTCGCAAACCATAAGTTAGGTTATTAATCGATGACCCATCTGAACATGTATATAATAATGTGCCAATCAATAAATTATGTAGTTTACCTTTATTTCAGTTCAATGGAGATGGTAATTTTATTTTTTAGCAGAAGAAAATCTTATCGGAGAAAGAGTGTGAATATAGTTGGGACAGAAAGACTTTTGGATTTGCACCATCTAAATCATTCAACACCATTTTCCTTGTGCCTGCCAAGAAAGAGAGTATTGATATGAAAGATTCATTATCACAACATGAATAAAATTATAGAGAAGCTATTCCAGAACAAAACGTAAACAAATAAATTATTGAAATACAAATCTCTAGGAAACTCTAAGAAAAGTAAAAACCTTGGAGATCAATGGAATTAGGGTAAAACAAAATCGTCGCAATGGTACAACCTATACACAAAATCGATGTTGTTTATCAAAAGCAACAACTTACATGATCGCTGCAATTCAGAAAACTAAACTTCATATAGACAAAGAACAAAATCAGTAGAACATAATCATGAACTTTTTACCTGATAGCAATCTTCATATACTTCCTAAATCATATTAGGAAAAAAATTAATTAAAATAAAAACCCAAAATAATCTTCGCACCTTTGTAAAACTGGGTTAGGGTTTTGTAGCAAAGGTCATACCTTTTTTAGTGAAAATCGTGGAATAGTGAAAATCGTCCCTGCAAATTAAAAAAAAAATCATGAATTTCTTCTTATGAGAAGAAAACGGTTTTCTTTTGGATGATTAATTACCAGTATCCGTCGTTACCTGCAAGCAGAGAAGAATAAACGGATGTGATTCTGAGTTTAGGATGAAATTTTCAAATCTGTTCTTATTTCATTAGCAGTTGCAGGGATCGTCTCCGATGAAATTTTTACCTTCCTTTATCTATACCCTAACCTAATCTTCTTATGTCTGTGTTGGGAGGGAAAACGCGGACGTTAGATGCGGAGGAAGGATTAATCATACGATAGAATTCTGAAAGTTCTCACCTGCACGTAGAATCTGTCGTTTAATAAAAGAGAAAGCTATTTATTTTTTATCTGAATCACCAAGCATTATGCCGTGGTTTTAGGGTTTTAGTTTGCTTCAGACTCTTATGTTTTTTTGCCTAAGACTTATGTTTTTTTCTCCGGTGTGTTTATGCCGTTTTTTTAACCAAAACTGTTATTTAGTGTTACATTCATATAATTTGAGGAAAAGTGGAATGGAGAATTTCCAAAGGGGCGGGGACGCTCACCCAAAGGTGGGTATTCTCACCGCGCGATGTGGAGGCTTACATGACTTAGGGGTTTAAAGGGTTTGATATACAATCCTAATTAATAGAGATATAATTGAACTATAAATACAGTATTATTTTGATCGGTGACTATAAATATAGTATTAGCTCGTATATTATCTATCTCATGCGCGGAAGGATGACAGTGTTTTGATAATTTCGACTCCTTTTTTTCCCGATACAATTGGGAACGTTTGAGGGTTTGATATCCAATCCTTATTAATAGAGATATAATTGAACTATAAATACAGTATTATTTTGATCGATGACTATAAATACAGTATTAGCTCGTATATTATCTATCTCATGCGCGGAAGGATGACAGTGTTTTGATAATTTCGACTCCTTTTTTTTCGATACAATTGGGAACGTTTGAGTTAACATTAACCTTTTCTTTCTTTTCTTCTTGGAAAATCACCTATACGTTGTTCCCAACATTCTCAACAATATTTGGAGCACTCCATAATGTATATCCTTTGGCGCACTCCACACAAAATCCTGGGAACCACTTCCATATAAGTGGAGGTTTTAGCGTTCATTGGGACGCTCAACATTAATTTTTTTTGTTAAGTATCACCAAACAATACATCTAACTCCTTTAAAATCCTAAGTCATATAATCTCCCACGTCGCACGGTGACCCTTACCCCACATAGAAGTTCTCTCTTTTTTCAGAGAAATTCTCTCTTTTTGCAAAGAAATTTTCTCTTTTCACAGAGAAAATCTCTCTTTTTACGCCATGTCATTCCTAATTTTTCTCACCCGCCATTTTACATCAAACACAAACCTAAATAACTCGTGAGGAACAAAAACAAAAACAAAACCCTAAAAACAATAACTCAATTAAACCTATAACTCGCCTCCGCCTCTCTTCGTTCTTTTCTTCCACCGGTGGAGAAAACTCTGCATCTTCCTCTCCATCACCTACACATCTCTATTTAAGTTTTTGCTGCAATGGTTTTGATTAGGAGCTACAGGTGATGGTGCAACGGTTATGGCAGTACTGTGGATGATGGATTTAAGCGCCTGAATTAGAGTAGAAGCAGGGATATGAAGCTATTAATGTTGAATCTCTTCAGTGATTTACCCGTTTGATGTTACTAATCTATTCTTGGATTTGTTTTGTATATCCCGTAAGTTTTTTTTATTTTGATCCTAACCCTTTTGTATATCCCGAATGTTTTTCTTCTTCCTATTCTCATCCCTTTTGTTTATTTTTTATTATGTTTTCTACAAGAAACAATGGTATCCACGGGAAGAGGAAGAAGACATAATACGGTTGGGTTTCATCAATCTTCTTTTGGTCATTCATTACTGCAAGTGGTTATCACTTTTATAATTCTATCTTATGCTTTCGATTCTTTTGTTTGATCAGTCATCTGTTTGTTTGGGTTTGATTTATCTTCTAACCCTAATTGTATCTCAAAAAATATTTTTCTACTTTGAAACTAATTTTGCTGAATTTCTATTCAGGCAATGGTATATAGACTGAGCGGATCAAACTACGGGTTGGGAAATTAATATATTGGAAAACTGAGCAGGTGCGCTCATTTTCCGATTACACCTGCTGTATAAGAGGTTTGCAAAAAAAAAAAAACTCTTTTTTGCTAGCTCCCCCTTATTTCCGTCTCTCTTCCGATCAAGGTATTATTAGGTTTTTTTTCTTTCACAAACTGATTATGATTTTCTACTTATAAACAACTTATGATGTTTTCTTACTTATGAAATCCGAAGATATTATTAGGGTTTGCTTCTTCTTCATCGTAAACTGATGATAAGAAGCAAAGGTGCTACTGACGCTGTCCACGGCGATGATATTTTTTTATTTTTGTTTTTATTTTGCAGCCATCGACTCCCTAACTCAAAAGGGTATTTTCAATTCCTTTTTATGTTTTCTATAAGTGCAAAATCATTATTTTTCTACTAAACCCTGCTGTCACCAATGTACGGTGATCAAATAGTATAAACCATGCTGTCACCAGTATGTTTGCAGCTGCAAGGAACTTCCAATCAAAACAGGTATATCCAACCAAATCTCTAATCTAATAAGTAACATCTTTAGGATTTAAGGGCGCTTATATATATATAGTAAGCTCATACTAGCCGATCATATGCAAATGTAGGTTGTCTCATGTAAGGTCACACTAGACATAATTGGAATAATATTGTGGTATGAAATTAACTTGGGCACTCTAGGAAAATCACTTAACTAACCATGAGGGAAGAAAACACTTAAAGTTAGGCGATAAATTTGCATAAGTTTTTATTATGAGTTATTTTATTGGTTTGATAGCTTAAGTTAAGTCGCACAACTAGATTTATGATTACCTTTCTCTTTGAGCTAATATTTTCTTAAATTTTTGATCAGGGAGGATATCAACACAATTTCTATCTGGTGGGCTATTTTTAAAAATGGGTAGCCATGTCTATCCTTGATTATGTGGTTCCCCTAAGCTATGAATCCCTACTCGGAAAGGTCATTGAGTTTCTTTTTGAATTTTTCCTCCTTGCCTCTGTTTACCCATGACCGTAACCACCATATCCGTGCTCGCTATCTATAAAAGTTCATGAGCTTTTGCATCCATGTTTGTTTGCATTGAGTAATATACATTGCTTTACCACTTTTCCACTGCCATCTCAAGCTCATAAATCTTTGGTTACGATTGTGATTTTCTCCCCAAAGTCACAAGATTATTTATTTTTATTTTTATTATTTCAGGTTATTGTTTTAGGCTCCAAGATCATTGAGCATATGAAGAGGGATCTCAATGGCACCATTATTACAGGTTAGCAGTCTCTTCCTTGAGTCAAATTTCATCAAATCAAAACGTTAATTCAGTTGATGATCCGGTTGTGCGTGGCCTCCTTTTAGTTTTCTTGATAATGTTTTTGTTTTGTTTTTCATAATTGTCAACCTTTCATAATTGACAAAATGTCCTCAAAATCTTTTAAAATTTTAGTAAGTTGCTTCTTGCTTTATGGTAATCCTAATTAATTGAAATCTTTATATAATACTGCTTCAAAAATTAATTCAGATAGTTTTTATGAGCATGATGCCTTGGTTGGTCTCTCTCATTGCAGGTAGTTGAAGCAACTATCTACTTACCAGATGGTTTAATTAGCTTATGAGGTGTGTTTCTTACTTATATGTTCTCTGTGGTGGTGAATGGTGAATTATATTTTATATTTTTGCAAGTAACAATGAAAATAATTTGAGACCTATATTGGACAGAGCTATATACGGGACACAATAACTAAAATTTCATATGCATACTCCCATTGAATGCACACCACTCATTGAGTCATTTCGCCATTTTGCTTATGACGAGCATGGAGCTACTAGACTTCAAAATTGTAGGATAAAGTATCTACCTTTACAACAATTTTCTCTCCTATTGTTTACTGAACCGAGCTCTCTCTTTTTTGAGGCCACAAGGTTGTTTTCCCGATTTTTTTGAATCTTCACCCGTCAAATGATTGGCCTCACCAAGCCAGTTGGTGTCATATGTTAATCAGGTGAGCAATGATGCGTTAATTATAGATTATCATGGTAAGCTTATACACCATCAATGCATTTTTATGCATAATACATTCAAAATTCTAAGTATTATGTTTATGTCAGAGATTACTAGCAAGGAAGTCTCACCTAATCTTTATACTTGAATCTCTGCCCCTAATATTTGCTGCATAACCTGTAGATGTCACCTCTACAAGAATAGTGTATACTGCACTATGTAAGCATTCATATTCGTGCCCAAAAAGAACAAAGCCTCTACTTATTTGATGTTTCTTATTTGTGATTTATTGTGTTAACTTTATAATGGGGTTTTATTTTCATGACTATAGGAAAGGGCAGATAAGGCTCAACCCCCAAAACTACGCCTTACTAGGTTAACTGGCTAGAAATTTGCCAATGATTTTCCCCCAAATGATATAGGAGCGTAAAAATGAAAGTCACCCTTTGGGAGACATCTTACTGCGTGCAGACTATAACGTTAAAGAGTATGTGAATAGCCCTTAGTCCAACTTAGTCGTGATTGACTTGAACTTAGTGGAGTAATGTCAAGGTATAGTCCCTTCTTTTCAAACTGCTTATTATTTATTTTCTTAAAGGAAGAACTTTGTATGACATTTGACAAACGATCTCTCACTTTTGCATGAAAGTATGTGAACAGGTATGTTTCTGTATTACCCAGCTACTTATCTGTTGGTATCTTTTCTCATGATTTATTTAACTTCCCATGTATAGATTGAACAGAGCTATCTTCCTTTTAATTATTTTCTCTTTCAATTATTATTAAATGATCAACAGAAAATGGGGAAAGAAACAGGCCCCCAATGAATCAAAATCGAAACCGACATGTCCCCAAAGTCCATCATTGCAGGGCGTGACTTAGTACGCCAATGACGGATGACCTTTCAGGGTATTCCCTTTGATGCAAATGGATGGGTGTGAATACTAAAACTTCTATTTATACTATTTTTTTATTCTTCTTATTTTCGGTCAGCCTATTTATTGTGTTATTTAATTGTTGTACATAGCCCCATGCTTTACATGAGACTGAATCTTTGACATAGAAAAGAGAAACCTATAGGAAAAATTTTCTGAGATATATAAATATGCATGTAAACTTTGAATAACTATAAATGCAAACTCTGGCAACACTAAACATTTGAAACTTTCGATATTAGTTCCAAGCCAGAAAATGTCAAGAAGGGATGGAGTATATATGCTTGAAGGTGAAATGAGAAAATACCTTTTCTCAAGTAGTTATTTCATATATTTTTTTATCAATGTAAAAAATAAACTACTGCACCGTATATTCAATTTTTTTTTTTTAGCTTCTTGGGTTGGTGCGCTCCGTTGGATATTACATGAATGTTGACTATTCAAATAGCGTATGTCTCCTTGATCGAGGTTTGGAATTTTTTGATGTTACTGTTAGTAGCTATGTGAAACATATATTTGCTTCTATAATCCTGTAAACTATTGTTTATAGTCAGGCAATGGAACTCTCCCTCACTGCGTGTTCCAAGCTTAGGGAATTAGCGAAATCGTGCTTAACAGAACCTACTTCTGCATCAGAGTAGTAGTAATGCTGCTTGGTTACTGTCATTCTTCATTAAAAAAAAAAAATTCACCAACGATACCACTGAGTGCACCAAAACTTCTCATAGATGAAAATATTTATATATTGTTTGTTCTCATAAATGTAAAGTATTGGGAAATATGTTTTTATAAGACATGAACATATGCTAATTGTGAAATTATAAGATTTATATTAATGTTGATTTGCTTTTTGGACCACTGGATTGAGTTTGTCTGCTTTATGGTGATCACTCGTTGTGTAACGAATCCCCTCGTGATCGAGTTATATATAAATATTTGTAATTTTAGCTCATTTCGAGTTTAATGAGCAATTATTCAACAACTAAAATTTTCCAACTTTTATAACATGCTTATATTTCTGGATGTGCTATCTCAATCTAACCGCTGGGATTGACCACCAACTGCAGGGGGCGACGCAAGATAATTGCTAGGGAAAAATGTGGCGCGGACAAATTCGTATACATATGCATACAACCATCACGAAGGGTGTTCCAATATGGTGAGGCATAACCGTACGCATACATCCACCTGCATATATTTGTGTACAATCATCTATACACATGTATACAATTCATCAACCATTTAGTTAAATTGGTATAAGTTAATTTTTCAAAGGCCATTGATCACTTTGATTGAGTTCCCTTTTCATGAATTTCGGATAAATGGGTTCTGTCTATTCTTATATTCTTGCTCTTTTATTGCAGGCAAATAACAACTTCTTTAGATGGCAATGGGTTCAGGAGAAGATGGAATGCAATCTCACATAGATGATACTCTACATGATTCTGCAGAACCTTAGAAGAAGGATATCTCTTATATAATTTTGTAAATAATACGTCTATAGATGACTTTTGAAATCCACCAATGAATGTTTTTCATCACAGGGTTCTTTCAACATAAGCTAAGTCTTAATTGTTAGATAACGTTGTTACAAATTTACAATTGTGACACATGTGACTCTACGATACATTTGATATGGATGGTCTCCATAGTTATTTGATTGAGTATATGGTCAGGTAAGCTGAAAAAGTTCATCCGTACGTAACATTATGACATGAGAGATTTAGATTTGGTTATATGTTGTTTTTGATTTGCTGTTATTGGTTTCTATGGTTGTCACGACAGTTGAAGTTTAAATTTAATGCAGATCAGCTAAAATATTGGATAACGTCAAAATATGGCTATTTGGCATCGTTTAGTTCAAAACAGTTTATGTTTTGTTTTTCCTGGATATTGCCTGCGATGCGTAGGTGTTTTAATGGATTAAGTTGCACATGAAATATTTTTGGTGTATTTCATGAACATGTTTTAAGAAAATTCCGTACTTACACTCATTATTTGGTTACCACTAGGCCATTATGACGGGGGCACAAAAATAGATAGTGCTGGTGTTTCAATAATCTCAGTTGGGAAAACAAAATCGACAAACTAGCATTACCATGGTATCCCAAGACTTTTACCTCTGTACATTTTTTAGTTTATACTACTCATTTCAATTAATATGGCTTCTGTTTTGAGTTTAACTGTAGAGGCTGCTTTTGTGACACTAAAAATATGATGCAAAGTGTTCGTAGTAGCCATGGACGGGGCGAGGAAAAGCCGAGCCAAGCATGTGTTAGCCACACCAAATCAAAAATCCGACACATGCATCGGGACAAGACGAGGAGAAACCGATCCAAGCATGCGTTAGCCACACCAAATTAAAACTCCGACACATGCATCGGGATGGGCCCAGGCGAAGCCAATCCACGACACCAAATAAAAATGCACGATGGGGAGAGGCGAAGCCACATCATACCAAACCAAAAATATGGCTAAAACTAAAAAAAATGATAGTGGATAGTTTACGGGCCCGCCCGGTGCGCAACACTTTAAAACTAACCTCTGTGATCGAGGCGAATCCGAACCACACTAAATCAAATCGGGACGAGGCGAGGCGAGGCGAAGCCGAGCTTTACCAAATCAAAAATATGAAAGAAAAAGATGTCCGGGCATAGCAGGGGCACAAAATCTAGTATGAATTTAAATCGTCTATGCTTTCTATCGTAAACTTAAAGCACTTTCTATAATTATGGTATAAAAATACGCCTGACTTACGGTGGTTGAATGCAAGTAAAAGGAATTGTTGAGCGAATAACTAATGATTGGGATGTAAAGTTAGAAACGATAAAGGACTTGACGGATATTGGGTATAGTTAGCCTTTTTGAGGATGAGTCTCATCATATTGTTGAAAAATAATAGGGAAGATGAGTTTTAGAGACTTTAAAAAGAGATTTTTTTTATTTTTTTTGGTAAAAGGCATTATTAAACACAAACTAGAACCTTACAAGCCTGGGGAAGGCCCTCCCAGAAATATCAAAAAATAAAAAAAAGACTCACACAGTCCGGTGGATTCTCAATCCAAATTCCAGTCATTTTTTCATTAGATACCTTTTTAGCTAAAATGTCTGCAGCTGAATTTCCTTCTCTATACTTATGCTGAAAGACTATTCTATCAAAAAAAGACTGAAAGCTATTAATATCCATCAAAATACTATCAAAAAACCAGTTTCCTTGAGTCTTTTTTTTACAAAGGTCTATGTAAGTTGAGAATCACTTTCCACAATGATGTTCTTTATGCCCAGTTTGACAGCCAAATTCAAGAAATCTCTGACTGCCCAGAGTTCTGCCAGATTATTGGAATTACGGTAAAGATGTCTGCTAAAAGCTGCCACATATCCTCCATCATTGCCTCTAAGAACACCACCACAGCCTGCATTCCCACTGTCATTAGCAACACCATCTACATTCAATTTCACAAAATTGTCAGTTGGAGGATTCCAACAAACATTAATGGTTCTTTTATGCCCAGAGCTATAAGTTTCATAGTTATTGGCAAACTTAAATTCTTTAGCAGCACTGAAACACAAATCAATAACTTGTTTCCAATTGAAACTAACTTCTCTAAAAACCATAATATTTCTAGCAGTCCAAATATTCTATAGGATGAAAGGAACTAGCATTCTCCACTCAACACTATATATACTAGAATCCTGATTAATGGATTTAGTTAACTGTTTCACAGAAAACCCTTCACTGCCAAAATCTGCATCATACATAAAACATATGATATCCCAAATATGAGAAGTAACAGAACATTCCACAAACAAATGAGAAATGGTCTCAGTATGATGTAGACACATGGGACATCTATCATCAATATCCATATCCCTATGTTTTAAATTATCCCTAACCATAGTTATGCCATGAGCCAATAACCAAAGAAAGTGTTTAATATGAGCTGGAAGCTTAAGATTCCTATTTGAGGGTGAAAACGGTTTTTGCTGATTTCGGTAATTTCGCATGAGTGGGTGAGAAACGAGCCTAAACCCTAAACAATGTACTACAAGGGAGTACTTTATATTCGAGAGATCAATTGGTACAAATCCATCCTAAATCAAGAAATGGTCGTTCCAGACTTGTTTCGGTCACAAAGTGAAGGAGAAGGGTTGGTTTTTAGAGAGGGAAGCGAAGAAAGTGTTGAGACCAGAATAGTTGATTCTGGAAGAGTAGTTGTTTGACTTGTATTAGAAAGTGAAAGCTAACGGATGAGAAAGCTCACAAGTTATTTCTGAGTGTTGTATGCTCATGATGAGAACTTTTTGTTCAGTGGAAATAGGTAAGACCTATTTATACAAGTCAAAAGTGAAACGTACTCTAGTCTCGTAAGAAATAGAAACGGATGAGTAAATGGGAGGATGTGGTAACTGGTAACCCCTGAAATTGATGTTCTATAATTAAGGAAATGTTTCACCATCTCTCCCTGTATTTACTAACCGCCTTATTCTTATGACACTTTCATGTAACGGGCATAGTGTACGCCGCACGCTGTAAACCGCCAAACCAATACCCTTTATGAGCACTCCCCAGTTTGTGACATGTGTTAGATGTATCGAGTGTTTTCATGGGAAAACATGTAGCATGGTGTTATGTGTGGCATGGTGGCATGCCAGTGGATATGGTAGAGTCGGTATGGCTTTTCCATAGAATAGGCGCGGCCAAAATTAGGGTTTGGGTGAAAACCGTGACGTTTTGGCTTTGGGCCGCAAGTTAGGTGGTGAACTTGAATGGTCGAGATCTGCATCTCAGAGGGAAGGATAGTCGTTTATTATTGCAAACCATCGTTTTAGCATCCAGCATTGAGCATGGCTTTTCCATAGAGTAGGCACGTCCAAAATTAGGGTTTTGATGCAAAACCGTGATGTTTTGGCCTTGGGCCGCAAGTTTCCATGTGTTAAGTGGCGAATTGGGATGGTCGAGATATGCATCTCAAAGAGGAGGGTAGCTGTTAATTATTGCAACCCTCCGTTTTAGTATCCAGCATTGAGCATGGCTTTGCCATAGAGTAGGCGCGGCCAAAATTAGGGTTTAAGTTCAAACCGTGATGTTTTGCGTTAGGTGGAAAACTTGGACTTTTAAGATAGAAGGGTGGTCGTTGATCGTTGTAACCCTTCATTTTGGCGGCCAGTGGTGTGAAGGTAAGGCTGACATGGCATAGGCATGGCCAAACTAAGGTTTAGTGCAAACCGCGATGTTTGGCTTTGGGCCGCAAGTTGTCATGCATTAGGTAGCGAACTTGGATGGTCGAGATATGCATCTCAGGTGGAAGGGTGGCCATTGATCGTTTTAACCCTTCTGGTAGCCAGCGATATAGTTTAGGTCGGCATGGCTTTGCCATAAAGTAGGCGCTGACAAATTAGGGTTTAGGTGCAAACCATGTTATTTGACCTTGGGCCAGGGGTTTGCCATGCATTTTGGTGGAAAACTTGGAGGGATGAGATCTGCATCTCTGGTGGAAGGGTGGTCGTTGATCGTTGCAACCATTCTGGGAGCCAGCGATATAGTCTAGGCCGGAATGGCTTTGCCATAGAGTGGGCGTGTCCAAAATAGGGTTTAGGTGCAAACCGTGTTATTTGACCTTGGCCGGAGGTTTGCCATGCGTTTTGGTGGAAAACTTGGAGGGACGAGATCTGCATCTCAGGTGAAAGGGTGGCCATTGATCGTTGCATACCTTCTGGTAGCCAGCGGTATAGTTTATGATGGCATGGCTTTGGTATTGGCACGATGGTGCGACTGGCATGGTTTGCATGCCTTGGCGCAGAAACGTGGCTGGCACGGTGGTGCGGCTGGCATGCCTTGGTGCAAAGACGTGGCTGGCACGGTTTTCCATTGGCACCGTGGTGTGGCTGGCATGGTTGGCATTCCTTGGCGCGGAGAGGTGGCTGGCATGGTTTTCCACTTGCACGGTGGTGCGGCAGGCATGGTTTGCATGCCTTGGCGCAGAGACATGGCTGGCACGGTTTGCCATTAGCATGGTTGGCATGCCTTGGTGCGGAGACATGACTGGCATGGGTTGCCATTGGCAAGGTGGTACGGATGGCATGGTTGGCATGCCTTAGCGCGGAGACGTGGCTGGCATGGTTTTCCATTGAACGGTGGTGCGGATGGAATGGTTGGCATGCCTTGGTGTGAAGACGTGGCTGGCATGGTTTGCAATTGGCACTTGTGGTGCGGATGGCATGGTTGGCATGCCTTGGCGCGGAGATGTGGCTGGCATAGTTTGCTATTAGCACGGTGATGTGAGAATTAGGGTTTGTCCTATTGAAACACTAATTAGTATTAAAAAAAAGTACCCTGATAATTTTTTCACAGACATATTAAAGGGTTCAATAAATGTGCTTAGTGGAGACATTATTACTCAAATTCTGTGACGTCACTGTCTGACTAGGGTTTTACGATTTTAACCCTAAGCTAAAAACCACCATCAACATTAAGTCTCATGCTTAGGTTGGTATAGGGGCATTATTGCGAGGCAAGCATAAGATGATGACAAACAAGGACAGAATCGAAACGTAAATCATGCAAGATGGTTAGGAAGATCCGTCTACCTTTTCCGGGAAGTAAGGAGAATCTATGATCCTTGTGTCGGCGGGTTTTGGATAGGTTCACTTTGATTATAGTACGTTGGCACTGTTGGCTTGAAGTAACGAATGGGCAACTCGGGCATGATTTGGACACAAATTGGCTTGGCACAACTTGGCTTGGATGCGGTTCGGGCGGCTTGGGCGTGGCTTGGCTCGGTGCGGCTCGGCTCGGATTGGACGGTGCGGTTTGGACGACGTGGCTGGGACGGCGCGGCTTGGATGGCGCGAATATTGTGGTATTTCCGTGGACGCAGAATGATTGTGTCATGTAGCATTGCCTCCGCGGGCCCGATTGCCTCTTTTGTGCGGAGTTTAAACAATAAACCTTCTTCCATCCTAATTCCAAAAGTGTTGTGCTTATAAAAAGATACATTTTTTTTTACCCAAACTCCCAAGTAGTATACATATAAAGAGTGCCGCTCCTCCTATATTTTATTTGTAATATTGGCTTTGTTTTCACGTCTCCGCGTTAGCATCAAAGAAGAGAAGTAGGCGAGCGCATTCCAGGTATGTGCTCTAACGTTTTTCTTCTCCTTTTTTTGTCGGTGCAAACCCTAGCCACATATATTCTCCATGAACCGGTAGAAATACTTTTTCATGAATGATTCTTCCTTGCTAGCAGTATCATAGTAACATTAGTCGTCACACGGATAGTAAGAAAACCAAATATTATACAACATGTGTGTATGAGTAGGTTGCTGCCATTAGTTCTCTTCTTGTGAAAAAACCAGTTTCAAGATTGCCTTTCCCTTTCCTTTTTTTTTTTTGAGGTAGTAATTCTTCGTTTGTTTCGTTGTAGTTACTTCAATAACATAAGGAATTTCGTTAAGATATCACCTGGGAAGAGTCTTGCAACTGTAACGAAGAATGTTAGCAACTTCAATCCAAACACGGATGATGAATTTTTCACAATGTCTTATTCTCCTAGGAAAACCCATCCCAAGTATGTGGCGGCCCTCTTGACTGGTTCAAAAAACGAAGGAGAGGTCCAGTCAGTTCGGCCAGGGCGCATAATGCGATTTTTTCTGCAGAAGAAAGAATATCCTGCTTCTCCCATCGACTTCAAAATTTTCTAGATCCCGTTGCGTTTCTTTGATAAGTGGATGTTATTCATGATAGGTCAATATCGTGTGAAGGAAAATTTGACCAAGGCGCAGATTATTGGAGCTATCACAGCTTCCGAAACACTTCAAGTCAGGAAAGATATCCCGGCCATGATCACATTTATCTCCAGATGGTGTCCAGATACTCATACCGCCATATGCAGTGGGGAGAAGTGACCATCACTTTAGAGAGCTTAGCCGTTTTGCTGAACCTTCCCCTAACAGGAAATCTTGATATCATGTTTTTTGATGATGAAGAGGAGATGCGTGCCAATCTTATCGAGAAGTCAAAAGGGTTCGTCCGAAAGGATCACGAGATGAAGTGTTTCTACAGCTGGTGGGTGTCTGAGTGATTCCCTAACGAGCCGGAGTTGGACATAGAATTAGATGACACTCTCCATGTTGATGCATTTTTAACTATGTGGCTATACAGAGATATTTTTAATGAAGGCTCCGACAAGAAGGAGATTAGGCGATGGATTATCAAACTTTCCATCAAATTGCCGAAAGGCTTCGTTATTCCCATCGGTGGCTTATTTTTCGGTTCTTTGTACACCTATTTGGATCATCTGGTTGCGTATATGTATGCTTCAAATGGTTATATGAAGGTGGACTCATATGTTCACGTTGCTTTCCTCTAGGCATGGTTATGGGAGCATTTCGCAAAATATGCTCTTAAACCGTTGGTTCCGCTTCCTGAGTCTTGCAGCGGTTCTCGAATACTGCGATGGTCTGCTAGGCGTCCAAGGTCTGGAGTGAAGCTTATCGATTTTCTTGATAACGTTTATGCTGTCACTTTTCATTCCCGGGCTCCAGTTCACGTGTCCATATTCCAGCCAAATACTTTTGCCGCTGCTCCGAAATTGACCTTGCTTTCATCCGGGGGAAATACGAGTGTTGAAGAAATCGTATTTATGCGGAGTTGTATCCCTGGACACGTGCCATATTTCTTCCGAGGATGTTGCAAGGCGGTCCCTTATAATATTTACAGGGTGATTTAATGGTTTTTAGAATTTTCGTAGTAGTAATTAAGATTCGTTCTCTCTGAAGTTGTTAAGATTAAATTAAAAGGTTTAAATAAAATAATAAATAGAAGAGAGTCACTGGATCTTATATTCCACCAAATTCACAACACGAAGTTAAATTATTCATTCTCAACAATTATCATTTCATTGAATAAAACATCGACTCTGGTTTTGCCAAAGTAGATCCTCAAAACATTAATCAGATCCCCTAAGCATAGATTATCTTAATTCAAAGCATAACCTATCTAATTGAATCACAACTAATTTTATCGAATCATAAATCAATTCAAAATAAGTGCAAAAGTCAAATAGAAAATAGAATAAATTCACCCATGTGCGAAATTGGCTTCCTCCATCGACCCAATGTAGGGGTTTATCTACTCATATTGTAGACACACTCAAAATATATTTTTTATAGCTCAAATGGTGCTTACAATGAAGAAAATAAGAGAAAACAATATAAACTGGAAATTTGCAACGGTTAATGGCCGCTACAAATAGACCGTTTCAGCTTAAGCTTTTGTTACAGAGAACTATATTTCGAAACTGTCGCAGAAAAACTGTCATTTATGAAATGAACAGCGACAATTATAAAACGACAGTCCTACTGAGTCGACTGTATCCATCGTCTTCAACCTCTCTGCAGCAGCAGAGAATTTTCTGCAACTTCTCCTCTTGAGCTCTGTAGCCTCCCCAACTCTCGATGATCGTTCTAAGAAATTCCCTGGCCTTTTTATACCTTACCAGCACCAAATCTTCCGCAGTAACTTCGTATAATTTTCTCTTCAATTCTCTGCAGATACGGGAATATTTCTTTCCTATTTTTCTTCTCTTCACGCCTCTGCAGCTTTCGAACTATCTTCAGGATAACAATAAATCAAAACAGAATATATCCTTTCCATTTTCTTCCCACGTAACTCCCAAAAATAGCAAACCATATACCCGAGTTATTCTTTCTTCCCTGTCTCGTGAAATCTTCCTTATTGATCGCAATCAAAGCAGTTACCAATCCAGTTTCAGTCAAACAGGTAAATCCCAAACGAAATCCATGAGAAAATCTCCCAAAATCATCTTGTGTTTAATGGAGAATATCCTCCGTGCATGTACTCATCTGTTTTCTTCTATCCGACGATAAATCCCAATTTAATCTGTTTTAATGGACATACCATCCCTGTTTTATCAAAACAGAACATCCTATGCCAATTCTAGCTATTTAATCTCCTTCAAACACGTCCATAATCTTCCACAGAACTTTCACAATTTCAAATATGTTTCCCGCCAAAACTGTTCTTCACTCTGGTTGCTTCAAATCACCATTCTAACCAATTCTGATCAAAATGATCGATCATACCATTCCTGTTTTGTCTTAAGGAAGATGCATATTCAATTTCGGCGCTTTAGTCTCACTAGAACACATCCAAAAGCCAAACCCTAATTCTGTCACCATTTTTCCCGCCAAAATTGAAATTCAAACGAAGAAGAAGGTCACCCCTTATCCTGAATGCTGGAGTGCGAATAGCAATAGGTGCAGATTAGTAAAGAAGGTGCCCCTTATCAAATAAGGTGTCCCTTAGTAATTGAGGTGCCCCTTAACCAACATTAAGAGTCCGAATAACATGAGTCCTCCTGTAGTTGCAGGAATTCCCACACTACACCCTATTCAAGAATCTATCAATCTTTATGACATAATTTGAAGATTAAGAACACTTTTTCATTAATATGACCTTAAGGAATTACATAAATCAAGAACACAGAACACTTAACAAAGATTTTTCTCTCTCCTAAAAACTTTCCTAACACTCAAAAATTCCTCCCCTCTCTGGAACTATTCACCTCCTTTATATAGGTATTTACATAGTGGATTACAGCTCATGACAGCTCATTTACAGCTAAGATTCCCTTTAATTTCGGATTTGAGTTCTTGCGATAAATCGCAGCTGGCACCGCCTTTATCTTTCGCAGGTTTTATTGATATACCGCAAACATGTCACATTTTCTTCGTGTTTCTGTTGTTTTCAGTCATTACGTCATTGTTTAAGTCATCTTTGGATGTGTCGCAGAATATCACTGATGTGTCGCAGAGTAATTCGTTTATTATCGATGCATCGCAGAATAGTTTTTTATTTCGCAGGAATATTTTTGTGACAATATTCTGCCCATACATCTTGCCTCTTCTCATATCTTTTCTGCGAAGAAGATAAAGATCATGAGAATTTAAGCTTCTTAATTTGCCGCAACTCCTTATCTTTTACCCGACAAAGTTCCTTACTTTACGCTTTTACTATTGACACGCGTCGATATTTACCGTTTTACCTGGTTACCCATCTTTCATCTATAAATACCATTCCACTCGAGTGTATTTCTTTCTTCTTTCACCTTCTCTTTTTTCTTTAAAATATTTTTTGTCTGCAACTTTTTCTTTCCTGGTATTCTTCCTCCTGCTGCTTTAATGGAGACTCAAAGGTATGTTCTTATTTTCCATCTTTTTTGTTATGTTTTCTTTATTGCCCTCTTTTCTTCATAATCCCCATATTCTATCATCTTTTTCAGTAACACCACTTCTCAAACCAAAATTACTATCAAGAACCCTAACCCTAAGGGTTCTCAGAAAAGGCGTGTTGGGAAGACGAAGAGATCTGAGAATGATAAGTTAGTAAGAAACACCTATTCTTTTGAAATAACAATATTGTTGCCTCTGTTTCTTACCTACATTATTATTCGCAGAACGAAGAGAATGTTCCTAAACCTCTTAAGCGTTCGCGTCAAGTTAAAGCTCTTTCAGATGAAGTGGATATTCTCGAATTTTTACATGAAAAACCTGTTCTATCGCAAGATAAATCTTCTTCTTATCCTTGCGTGAATCTCAATACCCATATTATTTCTTCATCAACCTCTAATGAAGTTATCAATACTAACATTCCTATCTCTGATAATCCCAACATTTTGGAAACTGCGATAGATGAATCTATGATAATTGGAAATAAATCTGCGACAAATGAAGCTGCGGTGAATGTAACTAACGTAAATGAAACAACAGTTAACGAGGCTGCGGCAAATGAAGTCGTAGATAATTAAATTGTGGTAAACAAAGCTACAATAAAGGAGGTTGCGGTGGATGATGATGCGGTGAATGAAACTATAACTGCGACCAATCAAATTCCTTCTTCCACTCTTACTATTGCCAAAACCTCTTCTTTTACTTCTCTTCCTTCTTCCCAAGAAATAGCAACAGGGGTTGAAGCTGCTTTTCAAGTATTATCTGAAGTTTTGAACGATGCTATGAAATCTTCTTCAGATCCTGCGAGACAGGATATTTATATGATTCTAAGCAAGCATCTTGGGTCTTGCGGTTCTTCATCTTCGTTAACTGCTTTAGAAGATGAGGTTGAAATTTTGAAGAAGGATCTTCAAGCCAAAACTTTGGAGTGTGAATTTCTCGATCATAAGCTTCATAATTCTGAATTAGACTGTGAAATTCTTCGCAGCAGAAATGATGATCTAAAAGGTATAACTTTCTTGTCTTTACTTTTGCCTCTGTAAATCCTTGCTTTTTATGTACTCAATTTTCCCTTATTTATTTGTTGATGTATATTTAGCTTCAAAACATAACCAATTAATGAAGATATTTGAGTGGGAAACAATCGATGAGGAAGCCCGCACTGGGAAAGAATCTTGGAAGAATCAATTTGATAATTTGAATATTCTTCATACATATTCACTTGACGAGATAAATAACCTTAAGAATGAGAACAACCAACTAACTCATGAACGCGATCAACTAATTCATGAACGAGATCGTCTAAATAACGAAGCCTCCCAAATTTTATATTCGCTGAATCAAATTAATTTGAGGGTGGAATCTTTATCAGATGAAAACAGAGTTTTATCTCAAGAGAAACGTAGTTTTGTAGATACAACAAAGGCTTACTCGCAGCAACTAGACAATCTTCAAAAATTGTGTAAGGACCAAGAGCAGTCCCTTCGATATCTTGAAAGATGAACTTAAAAAGAAAATGAATCATCTCACAACAACAAGAGAATCTTATTAAAGGAAGATTAGCTCTAAGTGTAAAAGTCAACAATCTCAAAGATGATTATTCTCGACTGAAGGAAGAAAATGTTTATCTTCGCAATTATGAAAAAAGTATAAAATCACGTTTAAAAGGTAAGGTTGGGGATAATTTTGATGATGCCATGGACCAATGGAAGAGTTGATTATTTACTATAATTCACACTTTATCTTCTCAAAAGGAAGGTAGTCATTTTGACTGCCTCATCTATTAATTACTTCATTGTATTTTCTCATCTTATTTTTCGCAAAAATTCTCTCTAACATGCAATTTTTCTTTCACAGAATCTGAGAAGAATCTTCAAGCTTCAATTTCGGATCTATCTATGAGATTAGCCAAACTTCGCAAAAATAATACCGCGCTTTCCAACTCTCATAACAGGGCATTGAGAAGATTTGACTATCTTGAATATTTTAAAGATATAGAGATCAGAAATCGGGAAAAGAATTGCCTCCGCAAATCTCATTTAGGCGCCGAGGTTTTCATAAATAATGTTCTACTCTCTCATTCTCTACCTCCTATAAAGATCAAACCTTTAGAGATAGATGATAATGAAGTTCCCTATCCTATAGATGAAGATCTGAATTATTCAAGTAATGAAGAAGATTTTTCTGAAGACGAACAAAATCCACCTGAGGACAAAGGAAACCCTCTTAATGAAACAGAAGAACAAGATCCTCCTCATGAAGAACAAAATCCTCCTCATGAAACAATCACTGGTAATGGAGAAACTCATACTGAAAAAGATGATACTGGTGAAGATAATAGTGGTGAACAAGAATGATGAAATTAGAGAAGAATATTCTTTAAATTATCATGTATCCCTACGAGATATTTCTGATTCTGCGAATCATTGTAATTTCCGAATTTTTATTCTTCCTGCACTTTTTGCGAAACATTAAAGTTCTTTGTAACTCAATCACCTGCTCTAATTTATATATTTTTATTAATTCTGAGTCCAATCTTCATAAACTTGATTATCTTCCTTCTTTTTTATTATTTTGATTTTTCTCAAGGGAGATAATGAAATGTTGTTTTATAATCCCCATATTTTCCCCTCATAATCTTCCTTGTGAAGTATTTTATTTGTTACCCTTGTAAGAAATCCCATGCTTGCCTTTTGTTACCAATTTGTAGTATTATCGCAAATATTTCTGCGAAGAATTTGTTATATGCTTCGCAGATATAACTTTTCTTGTGGTCTTATTTCGCCTTCCTAGTTAAAGGTCTTATTATGCCACTTTTATGCGACAAGATCGCAGGACATTCTTACCTTTATACGTAATAATCCGTTGATCTTGCCTTATCATTTAATTTTAATCTCTGCGACAATATGATAAATCTAAGCCATCTTGTGAGATTAATCTCCCTTTGCTTCTTAAGACTTATGATATTGCCGTCTTTGCGATTTATATCCTCTTATTATTGATTTCATTTATCTCATCTTTTGATCTTATCGCAAAAACCCATTGACCTCATCTTAACATTTCTCTTTAGGCTTTTTGGCCAGTCATGCGGCAATATGACGGGCCTAAATATTCTTGCGAATATAAAGTCCCATGACATTGCTGTCTCTGTCACGCGACAATATGATGGGCCTAAACATTCTTGCGAATATAAAGCCCCATGACATTGCCGTCTTTTTTGATACACAGCTCCCTAATGGAGGGTATCGCCCTTATCTCTCCCCCCGGTTGCCCCTTTAAGGATTATACATCGGCCATACAAGACTAGAACTTTCCCATCCGGTTCTGCCAACAACCAGTTGTTTCGCAGCCTTGTCCTTTATGCCTTATATGGCTTATAGTTACAAGACTGCACCCTAAGTGGGGTTTTCTTCGGGCCGAACACATCGTAAGCCAAGACTTTCCATGGATGGCCAGGGTAGGTTCATCCATCCCGGGCACCCACAGCTCAACCGTGTACCTCGGCGCCTTGATCATACGTTGCATTCCTTAGGAGAAACTCTCGGGCGCCCAACCAGGGTATAACCTTATATAGTTGGGAATCCAAGTTATCTCTCCTGGATGGATTTTCTATAATCCCAATCTCCATGACTAGGTTCCAGCAGCGGTATAGCCTTTCCCATAGCCATGCAAAGAGATACCCCTTTTACAACGCACTTTAAGGACATTGCCTCTTACGGAATAGAATCCGCGAACTAAGGTGTACGCCATAAAAGTTCGTCCCGTTCTTATGATAATTGAAAGTAAAGAGATACCCCCCTTATGACGCACTTTAAGGACATTGCCTCTTACGGAATAGAATCCGCGAACTAGGGTGTACGCCATAAAAGTTCGTCCCGTTCTTTATATGTTTTTAGGCAATTAGTGCCCGTCTTATTTGCATTTAATTTTGTAATTATCGCTCAAATTATTGCGGAAAATAATTTTTATATTCAGCCAGCTTTGTTCTTGTAGAATATCTCTTTTATTCTCTCGCAACTTCTTGCGTGTGATCCATTCATTCTAGTCTTTCAAATCTTTACTGATAATATTTTCTTAGATATTGTCTATTCCATGGTCTGCCAAGTCTTTGACCCATGTCTCTTCCTTCGGGATCCATTAGTTTATATGCTCGAGTTCCAATTATTTCTTTGATTATATATGGCCCATCCCATTTTTTCGCTAATTTTCCTCCATTCTCTCGCTGATATTCTGGTGTTTCTCGCAGAACTAGATCTCCAACTTGGAATTCACGCTTCTTTACTCGTTTATTATATTCACGAGCTAATCTGCGATGGTAGTTCTCCATATGTTGTAATGCCTTTTCTCTCTTCTCTTCTACCTAGTTTGTCTAGAATCATACCTGCACTAAGATTTTTTTCCCAAGCTTCTCTTTTAGTTGTAGGAATAGCGACTTCTGTTGGTAATACTGCCTCAACCCCATATGTTAAACAAAAAGGTGATACCCCAGTTGCTTCTCTTCGTGTTGTATTATAATCCCAAACTGCATTATGGACTTGTTGACACCACGTTCTATGATGCCCTTCTAATTTATTTTTGAGAATATCTGCAATTGTTTTGTTAGTTGCTTCAGCTTGACCATTTGCCTGCGGATATAGAGGAGTTGATTTTCCACACTTTATCTTGAATGCATTATGTAACATCTCTATATTTTGTCCTTCAAATTGCTTTCCATTATCTGACACTAATTGCGCTGGAATTCCAAATCTGCAAATGATATTCTCAAATATAAATGTGAAAATGTCCTTATCACGAATATGTTGTACTGCCTTAACTTCTGCCCATTTTTTGAAGTAATCTGTTGCAACAATTAAGTATCTCTTTTGCCCTGTTCCTGGCACAAATGGTCCCACAATATCTAAACCCCACTTTCCAAATGGCCAAACATTTTTTGAAGATGTTAACGTTTCACCTGGTGCATGTATTCTTTTTGCAAATCGCTGACATTCCTCTCAACTTCTTGATAAATTCTTTGCATCTTCATGCATATATGGCCAATAATAACCTTGTATTTTCGTTCTGTATGCTAAAGATCTACCGCTTATTTGTGATTACCAAGCATCCCCACTATGTAGCATTTTTAATATTTGTTTTCCTTCTTCTAGTGTCAAACATCTGAGGGAAGGCCCATTTAAAGATTTTCGATACAATACCCCATCTCTTAACTCATAATTTGTTGCTCTACTTTTTAATTTATGTACCTCCAATATGTTCCTTGGTAACTCCCCCCTTGCTAGATATGGGTGAATTTCCGCACTCCAATCTGCGTTAATTCGGCTTGATTCTTCGCCATTATTTTCTACTACCATTGCCTCAGCTTCCTCTTCTTTTTCTTTAACAATTGATGGTGTTATTAATGTTTGTATTTTTATATTTCTCGCAGTCGGATCTACCATCATACTTGATATGAACGCAAAAGCATCTGCAAGCCTATTATCTCTTCTTGAAATATGCCTCCATTTGAGTCTTGGTATTTTCGCAGATAATTCTTCTACAAGTTTCTTATATTTTCTCAAAGATAAATCATTAGTTGCATATTCCCCTTCAATTTGGCGAATAACCAACTGTGAATCACTGGTAATTCTTGCATTCTCTACCTTCATTTCTATCGCAAATCTTAAGGCATGTACTACAGCCTCATATTCTGTCTCATTATTGGTAGATTCGAATTCCAATCGAAATGGGAATGCCATTTTTGCACCTTCTGGTGAAATAAAAACGACTCCAACTCCATTTCCTTCTCCATTAGATGATCCATCCACTAATATTTCCCATCTATTTGGTTCTGTTAGAAGATCTCTAGGATCCCCATATTCTTCTTCTATATCCATCATATCTTCTACAGCTTCATCATCCTCCAAAGGAAACTCCGCGAGAAACTCTGCGACAATTTGAGATTTTGGCGAAGATAAAATTGCATATTGGATCTCAAAGTGCCCCACTTGTGCATTCCATCTTTCAACTCTGCCTGATCTTTTTGAATTTTTCATTACTGACTTGATTGGTACTTTTGTTAGTACTTTGATTTTATGCGCTTGGAAATATATGCGAAGTTTAGAAGCTGCATAAACTAACGCCAAAATTAATTTTTCAATCTTCGAATAATTTTTCTCCGCAGCATTAAACGTTTTGCTGATGTAGTAAATATGTTTTTCAACTCCTGCGTCATTTCGTAAAAGTACTGCACTTAAAGCATGTGGAGTTGTCGCAAGATATATCAGCAATTCTTCTCCTGGTTCAGCCTTCTGTAATATGGATATATTCATCAAATATTCCTTAACTCCTTGAAAAGCTTTCTCACTTTCATCTGTCCATTTAAATTTTGTTCCTTTTTTTAATATGTTGAAGAAATGCTTGCACTTATCTGATGACCGCGAAATGAATCTTCCTAGTGAGGCTAAAATCCCATTCAATTTTTGCACATCTTTTACTATTGCTGGAGTTGGCATATCCCGAACTTCTTGCACCTTTTCAGGGCCAACTTGTATTCCTTCTTTTGATACGATATATCCCAAGAATTTCCCAGATGATACTCTGAAAGTACATTTCTCAGGATTTACTTTAATATTAAAAAGCCGCATCTGGTCAAAAATCTCCCTCAAATCTTGCACATGATTTTTAGCTTCTTTACTTTTTACCAACATATCATCCACATATACCTCTAAAGTTTTATGTATCCATTTTGCGAATACTTTTTCCACCATTCTTTGGTATGTTGCCCCTGCATTTCGTAACCCAAAAGGCATCTTTGTGTAGCAATATAATCCTCTGGGAGAAAAGAATGCAGTATGTTCTTGATCTTCTTCTGCCAGCGGAATTTTATTATAACCCTTGTATCCATCCAACGAAGATATTCGATCATTTTCTGCGGCAGATTCCACCATCTGCGGGATATCTGGTAAGGGAAAACTATCTTTGGGACAAGCTTTATTTAAATCAATAAAATCGATGCAAATTCTTATCCCTTTGTTTTTCTTGGGAACTACTACCATATTGGCGATCCATTCTGGATACTTCGCTTGCCTTATAATTCCTGCATCAAGCATCTTTTGTAACTCTTCCTCTATCTTAGCATGATAAGTAGTTGCAATCTTTCTTATTCTTTGTTTGATTGGTCTCATATTTTTGTTAACCTCCAATCTATGGCACGCAACAGATGGATCTATTCCAGGCATTTCATCCATATTCCACGCAAAAATATCTTTGTATTCTCGCAGAAGATTTACAGTTTGCTCTTCTTCCTCCACATCCATCTTAGTTCCAATTTTCAGCATTTTTGGGTCTTCTTCACTTCCAACATTAACTTCTTTTGTTGGTTCTGCTGCGGTATAACTATCTTCATTCTCTCCCATTGGTGTTCGTGTCTTTATTATCTCCACTGGTTCATCATATTCTTGCGATACATCGCTGAATATTCCTTTTCCTTCTTTTGATTTTATCATGTAAATCTTGAATTCTTCTTCTTTCTTTTCTTCTCTCCTCATTTTTCTACGCTGTTTTCGCAACTGAATTTGATTTTCACAATTCCTTACTTCATTTTGGAAACATAACGCCGCATAATCTGCATCTCCTTTAATTTTGCCAATTCCACTAGGCATAGGGAATTTTAAACATTGATGTAGAGTTGATGATACAGCCTTGATTTCATGTATCCATGGTCTCCCCAACAGCATGTTATAAGGAGATTTCATATCTATCACACTCAAGGTGACCTGCATTTCTATTTCCTCAGTGGAATTCGTACTACAATTTCACCTTTAGGTTTTGTTAAAGATTTTCCAAATCCGTGAATATGATATGTTGGACTAAACATTTCTTCATCTTTGTATCCCATTTTCTTGAATGTGTGGTAAAACATTATATCCACAGAACTTCATGTGTCCACCAGAGTCCTATTCACAGCCCATTCTTCTGTAGATCTTACTGATTTCTCTTTTCTTGTTGGTGCAACAGACACTGTGATCACCAATGGAGATGTGTGACTTAAATTCTCTTTCGGAAT
The DNA here is from genome assembly GCA_023529315.1 of Papaver bracteatum. NCBI lineage: Eukaryota > Viridiplantae > Streptophyta > Magnoliopsida > Ranunculales > Papaveraceae > Papaver > Papaver bracteatum. Next base: position 4,796,918 of record JAJJWX010002182.1, read on the forward strand.
TTCTGCTGCTGTAAATGTAATCTTCTGTTTTTCCCAATCTTTTAGCGGTGATGCTTCATCTACCGTCATGATCTTCTTTCCTTAAAAATCTCATTTGTGTATCCTTCCTTTAATATCTTCATGGAATTTGTCTATCATCATCTTTGTTATTACATCACACTCCAATTTCTTTTGATTATCTTTGATTTCAATCATCTTCTCTTCCACCAAAAGTATTCTTCCAATTCTTGAATGATTTCTTTCTTTTACCTAGATTTTATTATGATTTTCAACTCTTCAATCCCTGTTTCTGGGCGCCAAAATGTAGTTGCAGGAATTCCCACACTATACCCTATTCAAGAATCTATCAATCTTTATGACATAATTTGAAGATTAAGAACACTTTTTCATTAATATGACCTTAAGGAATTACAGAAATCAAGAACACAGAACACTTAACAAAGATTTTTCTCTCTCCTAAAAACTTTCCTGACACTCAAAAATTCCTCCCCTCTCTGGAACTATTCACCTCCTTTATATAGGTATTTACATAGTGGATTACAGCTCATGACAGCTCATTTACAGCTAAGATTCCCTTCAATTTCGGATCTGAGTTCTTGCGATAAATCGCAGCTGGCACCGCCTTTATCTTTTGCAAGTTTTATTGATATACCGCAAACATGTCACACTTTCTTCGTGTTTCTGTCGTTTTCAGTCATTACGTCATTGTTTAAGTCATCTTTGGATGTGTCGCAGAAAATCACTGATGTGTCGCAGAGTAATTCGTTTATTATCGATGCATCGCAGAACAGTTGTTTATTTCGCAGGAATATTGTTGTGACAATATTCTGACCCTACACCTCCGGGGTACAAAAACCACTTTTCGAGCAACTTTCTCCATAAGAGCTTATTTGACAAAAATACCTACAAGCAAGATTATTAGTGATAAAATGAGTCCTAGCTAATGTATTTATGGGTGAAAATGCGTCGCACTTTCGTGATCATCACAGGGCGACTCGGCATATGGGTTTTGATCAAGGGGTCTCATTTATTCGTCAGTCGGTTGCTCCAGAAGAGTTTTTGCCAGATTTTCTCAATGCTAGCATTCTTGTGCCAGGTAAAAGCCTTCCTTTCCTGCTCTCAGATCGAAGTCCAATGACAACCCCTAGGTACAACAAGTTCTGGCAGGATGAGTTTCTTTTCATCCATGGGTTTGTGGGCAATGTTGTAGAGAATGCTCGTGGTAGACCTTCCCCTGTGACTTTAGCGGAGCATCCGCTGTTGAGAGAAATTTTTTCTGATAAGCGAAAATCCCCTAGTCTGGATGCGGGTCATTCTCAAAAAAGGGAACGAAGGTCCAAAAACCGTGCGGGTGGTTTTCGGTCGGATACGGAAATTCATGTAACCTTCAATTCTTCCAACATATGGGTATGTACGACTCCCTACTAGCTTTGACTGATTTATGCAAGTCTTTTGTTTTTTGTCGCTGAACATCCTTTCTTCTTTCGCAACTCAGGGTCTTGCCAACAGAAACGCCTTTGCTAGTCTTGCACAAAAGTAAGCTAATAAGTTTCCTGAAGATGATGAAGAATTTTAAGGAGAAGAAAGCTCGGGATCCAGCAGTGATGACGAGAGTGCTTCCGAAAGTAATGCTGGGTCTTTCTCCGGCGAGTCCGAAAATTAGTTGGTAAATTTCCATATTTTCCTCCCTCTTTCTTCTTTTTGCTTTTGAAACAAAATCTAAATCGTAATATTGCAAGGAGAAATTATTTCTGAAGATGGCCTTGAGGTGGAGACTCGCCACGACGAAAGTCCAACCGTGGAAGCGATGCCTATTGGTGATTTGGAAATGAATGTTGGTAACGTTGAGACCCAGATGTCGGAAGGTACTCCAGCAACCATTGGTACAATCGTAGTCAGGAATTCTTTTCCGGTCACAGACTCAGTCACGGGCGCTATTTTTGATCCTCCATATTTGACTCCCCACGAAGACCATGTGTTGATTGGAGACTTCAGTGTACCAACTAAGCATGCGGAGTTTATAATAGGAGATGGGAAAAATATGGTCATATTGCCACGACCAAAAAACTCACTAGCCGGTTTACATTAGTTAAGCGTGTGGAAGAAGCTATGTCCTTAATTCACCATATGCGCAACGTGAATGGCCATACCGTTTCCGAGAATATGGTCTCAAGCTGGAAGTTCCATCGGGATATGTGTGTAGACTTTGAGTTTAATGCCTCCTGGTTCTGCAAGGGCTTTTCTGAGGTCCAAAATATGCAGGCTGAAACAGTTGATGGTCCTTCCGTGGATTCAATTAATCATCAGGAGGCGGAAGTCGCTAGGTTGTCCCAAGAGCTGGAGAAGTTATATCAGGAGTTGAAACTGAAATAGGCGGCCCTTCAAGATATGCGGTACGTCTTTTCCAGGAAGAACGAGACGTTTTTGAGCGATTTCCCTTGAGCGTGTTACTCTTCTGAAACTCCTTTCCTTAGTTTTTTTTTGAAAGGCCAAGAGACGCCTAGATTAAGGTTCGGTTTTATTTTTGGATTGATGGATGGTTTCTTTTTATAATAGTTTTTGAATTATTTTGGGATAATGGTTTTTTGATATGTCAAAGTCTGAGTTGCAAGTGTATGTAACAAATCATCTAGGAAAATTATGAAATCGTGAATGTTGCATGACGGGGAAAGTATGGGATGAAACTTTGGAATAACATGGTGTTTGGTTTCAACGTGGAAACCCATAATAATCGGTTATGTATCATGACCGGACTTACCCTCTTTTTTTTATCACCTGCTTCAATAAAACGGATCCCAAACCGCAAGTCCGCGTTTTATGGGTGGCGGTCGAATTATCTTGAGAATTCCCCAGTTATTCCTCGTTGCGTGATTATTGACAACTGGCCGGCGATACTGAGCGGATTTTTTCTTTTTTCCTCCCTGGAAGTCCCAGTCATCCCTTGTTGTATCGCGACTGACAACTAGGTTGTTGATCACTGATCGGATCAATTGTTGCTACCGTTCCGAGATCTAAATTGAACGATGAGTTCGAGAGTTAACAGCGTAACCGAAAGATCAATCCTACCACTGTGGTCGCCAATTGTTTGAGGGTGAAAACGATTTCAGCTGATTTCGGTAATTTCGCGTGAGTGGGTGAGAAATGAGTCTAAACCCTAAACAATGTACTACAAGGGAGTACTTTAGATTCGAGAGATTAATCTGTACAAATCCGGCCCAAACAAAGAAATGGTCATTTCAGACTTGCTTCGGTCACAAAGTGAAGGAGAAGGGTTGGTTTTTAGGGAGGGAAGCGAAGAAAGTGTTGAGACCAGAATAGTTGATTCTGGAAGAGTAGTTGTTTGACTTGTATTAAAAAGTGAAAGCTAAAGGATGATAAAGCTAACAAGTGATTTCTGAGTGTTGTATTCTCTTGATGAGAACTTGTTGTTCAGTGGAAATAGGTAAGACCTATTTATACAAGTCAAAAGTGAAACGTACTCTGGTCTCGTAAGAAATAGAAATGGATGAGTAATTGGGAGGAGGTGGTAACCGGTAACGCCTGAAATTGATGTTCCATAATGAAGGAAAGCATTTCACCATCACTCCCTGTATTTACTAACCGCCTTATTCTTATGACACTTTCATGTAACGGGCGTAGTGTACGCCGCACGCTGTAAACCGCCAAACCAATACCCTTTATGAGCATCCTTCAGTTTGTGACATGTGTTAGATGTCTTGAGTGTTTTCATTGGAAAAAGTGTAGCATGGTGTTACGTGTGGCATGGTGGCATGCCAGTGACCATGGTAGAGTAAGTATGGCTTTGCCATAGAATAGGCTCGGCCAAAATTAGGGTTTGGGTGCAAACCGTGACGTTTTGGCTTTGGGCCGCAAGTTAGGTGGAAAACTTGAACAGTCGAGATATGCATCTCAGATGGAAGGATAGCCGTTAATTATTGCAAACCTTTATTTTAGCATCCAGCGTTGAGCATGGCTTTTCCATAGATTAGGCGCGGCCCAAATTAGGGTTTAGGTGCAAAACCGTGATGTTTTGGCTTTGGGCCGCAAGTTTCCATCCTTTTGGTGGCGAACTTGGATGGTTGAAATCTGCATCTCAAAGAGGAGGGTAGCCATTAATTATTGCAACCCTTCGTTTTAGCAACCAGCGGTGAGCATGGCTTTGCCATGGAGTAGGCGCGGCCAAAATTAGGGTTTAGGTGCAAACCGTGATGTTTTGCCTTTGGGCCGCAAGCTGCCATGCGTTAGGTGGAAAACTTGGACGGTTAAGATCTGCATCTTAGATGGAAGGGTGGTCGTTGATCATTACAACCCTTCATTTTGGCGGCAAGTGGCGTGAAGGGAAGGATAGCATGGTATAGGCGCAGCCAAACTAGGGTTTAGTGAAAACCATGGCGTTTGGATTTGGGCCGCAAGTTGCCATGCGATAGGTAGCGAACTTGGATGGTCGAGATCTGAATCTCAGGTGGAAGGGTGGTCATTGATCGTTGCAACCCTTCTGGTAGCCAGTGATATAGTTTAGGCTTGCATGGCTTTTCCATAGAGTGGGCGCGCCAAATTAGGGTTTAGGTGCAAACCGTGTTATTTGACCTTGGGCCGGAGGTTTGCCATGCGTTTTTGTGGAAAACTTGGAGGGAGAAGATCTGCATCTCAGGTGGAAGGGTGGTCATTAATAAGCACACCAATTATCCTGCAAAAAATCAATATTCTCACCATTACCAACACTCCATTTTAGACTACCCTTAATCAGTTCCTTACCCTTCAGAACACTCCTCCAACACCAATAAGCTCGATTGGGATTGGTTGCTTCCCAAAAATAAGAGTTTCTAAAATATTTAGCCTTAAGAAGATTAAATACTAAAATATAGAAGTATTATAACAGGCAATTATCCAAGCAGTTTTATCTAAGAAAGAAAAATTATGAAATTCTAAGTCCCTGATACCCAAACCACTGTATTCCACAGGCAGACACACTCTCTCCCAAGAGATAGGATGAATCCTCTTATTTCCTTCCTTACTTTGCCATAAAAAATTCCTTCTTAGTTTATCAACTTTTGATAAACCAAACTCAAATTCTCAGCGTGCTCATAAGATAATTAAGTGAAGGATCAAGAACAGATTTAACTAGAACATTTCTTCGAGCAAAATTTAAAGAATTAAGCTTCCATCCTGCCAGCTTATTGGTGATCTTCACTAAATCATCAGTGAAATCACTACCTTTCAACCTACCCCATTGGATATTCATACCCAAATAGTTTCCTGGTTTGTCACTCAGCTTAATTTGAAGACCTCTACATGGCGATTTAGCTAGTCTCCTTTGCATGTTTTTTGAAAAATTACAATGGATTTAGAATTATTAACCAACTGACCAGACCAACTGGAGAACTTTTCAAGAATATCTTTAATACCCCTCACATTGCGAAGATTAGCTTCAAGAAAGATAAGGCTATCATCATCATAGAAAGTATGTGTAATGATTGGAGCCCCCTACAAACTTTTAAACCTTTAATGACCTTGTGATCAATCCCATAATTTATCATACGACTCAGAACTTCAAGGCAGGTAATGAACAGATAAGGGGATAAGGGATCCCCTTGTCTAATACCTCTAGAAGGAATAAATCTTTCACTTGGACTACCATTAAATAACACTTGAAAAGAAACAAAAGTAACCCGAAGTCTTAACTAGTGTATCCAAGTGGCGTTAAAACCCAAGGCTTCAATTTTTTTGAAAATGAACTCCCATTCAAGGCGATCATAAGCTTTTTGTTTGAGGTCTTGATTTATTGGTCACTCTACAGTTTTTGTTTTCCTTTTTTCTTGTGGTGTCATGGAGATCTGTTTTTAACATTTACTCCTGACAGATATGGATGGAAGTCGGCATTTACAAGTGGTTATCCAGATGCATTCTCGTAAGTTGCATCTGATGGTTGTATGAGATTGTCAACTTATGTTATTCGTGCATCTGTCAATGGTGGATTTTTGAAAAAGGGTAAAATAGTCATTTTGGGTGAATCTTTAGCCCAGGGTTATAATAGTAATTTTAAACTCCATGGGAAAAACGGTCATTTTGGAAGTTCTCTTGATATTTCTTTCATAACTTAATTGTCAAAATATTTTAGTGCTATATTCCACGGCTGAATTCCTAATTTTTTACCTAAACATCAATATTCATTCTCATATGAATAATGTAGCTGCACATGAAGGTACTTGATTGAAGCATCACCGCTATGTTCGCAGAATCAGGTAATTATCGTGCCAGATAGAAACTACAAAAATCTAGCAATTTTGTGTAAGCACATAAAATTCGTCTATTTTTCTCAATTTTGTGTCAACATATAAAATTTGATTATTTCACTCAATTTTATGTGAAGACGCAAATTTACCTATTTTGCTCAATTTCATGTGAAGACGTGAATATGTCTATTTTTGTTCAATTTAGCGTGAAGCACAGTACCTTGACTCATATTGGTCGAAAGCTAGCTTACTTAAGAATGAAGTGAAGACCTCACATGATTGGTTGCATTAAAACCCTAATCACGGTCGAAAAACAAATAAAATTGGAATTATGGTTAACCGTCACTTCCTAAGTCAGCCACAGATCGGTTCCAACCACCTTACTTGACCGGCCTCTCTCCTTCCATGATCGATCAATCAGGTCTCATGGAGTTTACCCGTCACCCCTCTTTTGTTTGGCCAATCAAAACGCTCGAGCTGACCTGACAACTTGGTCGACCATCCCTCTTTCACACTGAGCAATCATATATCTTCAACTTGGTTGGCCTCCGAACTCATATGTGCGACCAGTCACATCTCTTCAACTTGGTCGGTCATCCCTCCTTCCCTTTTAACCAATCATATCTATTCAACTTGGTCAGAAGACATCCAAAAGGTCACCAAATGTTGGTCGAATATATAGGAGGAATTGGTAGATAACTTAAATATGAGCTATAGGCTAAAAGTTTTGTATGGATGTCTAGTATAACATACTAAAAAATCACATATATCGGATGGACGAGCTAAAAAATAAGGCTTAAATAGCGAGTTAGGTCATGACTGAAAACTGACAGAATTCCTCCTAAATTACTACTGAGTTTTTACTGTTGGAAAGTTTTCACCTCCTAAACAAGCTCGAAACCTAAAAAGATAGAAAATTCTCTTCTGATTAGGATGGTGGGGGTCAACTGTCAAAATCTTAGTTCGTATAAAGATTCTACAACAGGTTCAGTGAAGGGTCTCACATCTGATTTTTCTGAATACGAAATTTTACGAATTTTCTTCATACTTAACATAAATTTCTATTCATTGTTTCATTCAAGAGGTGTATTGATGCGATTATGAGACCATATGTCCTGCTACATATGCGTGACTACTTCCATACTCATATATATTTTTCTTCACTCTTTTATGACCACTCATCACCTTTTGTTGATATCATGAAAAGTATTGCTTGACTTACTCATCAGCCACATTCGTGTTAAAACTGATTGACACAGATGAACTATCACAACTTGTTTAAGACTCTCAAGACTTGACATGATGCCTAAATAAAAATATATTTATACAAGCCTCATTAATCTTGTCAGATTCAGCAAGACTTTTCAATTACGTCTACAAAGACATGATAAGTCACCAGTAAAACTGGCTATGCAAGTTACCTTTGGATTCATATTAAATTAGTATTCTCTACAAAAATCGCAGAGACATCAACAATGTCACAAATGGGGGGATTTTCATTAGGGTATTGACCTAGCATTCTACGACATACAGTGTGGAAATACACCCATTATGAGAAGTATCTAGAACGTGCGAACGGTTAGCAGAGTAGAGGAGTAGTGGGTGTGTAACCGTCTAGTCTTCCCTAGCAAATGGGATACATTTTTCAGCATGTTCTTCAAAACTCCACTTCACCACTACTTCACAACCTCCACTTCAGGGTGTGCAGTTATGACTCTATAAAGAATAAGTTCTTCAATATATTTCAGGGGAAATCATTCATAATCATCACAAGTATCAAGAAAACAGAGAGAACATACGGCTTACCTTTTTAAAACCAAGTTTTATCTTCTAATACACAGTCATACACAAGCATGTTTCACAGTGTCTATCACTCTGATCTCAATACTTCATTTTATTTCCTCCTTAAGACCAACCCTCTCCTTACTTTTTGACCGAAACAAGACTGGGACTGCCATTTCTTAGTTTAAGTCTGCCTTACACAGATTGATCTCTCGAATCTAAGTACTTCTATACAGTACATTTATTTTAGGGTTCAGACTCGTTTCTCTTCAACCTACCCTATTTAACCGATTTCAACAAAATCAGTTTTTATCCATAAACGACACCGTTAAAAATTTACACATGTAACTTATACAAGAAGCTATAGATATATGTGTGACGAATAAACAATTTGTTTCTTTTTTATTTATTTTGAAACTAAAGAATTGATTATCCATTGTAATTTGTTTCTTTTTTCATATGGTTCTTTTTACAAAGGCCGAACCTCCTGAAGAAAAAAGTAGAAAGGAAAAAAAAAGTTATTGGAGAAACGAGAAATTAAATCAACAAACTGATCATCCAAGGCGTTTCGTTGGAAAATTATTTTCGGAAGCTCCCAAGTAAATTCCCTGTTTTGGTATAGTACTAGGGCTTAACCCGTGCCGTAACAGCATAGGAAAGGATATGCATTTCAAATAATATCCATCGGTTCATACATATCATAATTGTTGGCAAAAAATCGATCCAGGTCTAAATTTTTTTGAGGTGTTGGTGAATAAACATGTCCTTAGCCTCAAATATTTTAATATTATGTATGTAAGTCATACAATCCTTTAGGACAAACATAGTTAATCGCTAACCAACTCCTCAAATTCCTATGGGCTTATGGGTAATAGAACACTACGTCATTCACTTATTCAAAACAAAGTAGTGTCCTTACTTCGAAAACAAATAAATCATCAAAGTTACTGAAAACGCAACATTACTTCAAAATTAATCAGATTAATCTTGCAAAATATGTTAGCTTCAGGAATAAGTTTTGTCCCTTGGATGATATAAATTATTTCAAAGTTATATATATTTGTGTTTATTCATTTACGTAAACTTTAACAATCTGTAATTCTTGATCCATTTCGTTTCTTATATACTTATGTTATCTCTTTACCTATTACCATGAACTATTTCTCAAGCATGTATAGTCACATAAAGTCGAGGAGAAATGGCAAAAACAGAAATCATGACAAAATGGGAATACAAAGAGATATGAGAAACTAAATCAATTACAATTGATTCACGTGTAGCCTTGTATAGGGTCAATTTTTTTTATAGGATTCATCTTTTTTCCTGCCCCGACCCGACAAATCTTAAAACCACAGTTGTTGATTTATCTTCTTCCTATTTATTTTTATTTTAAAAAATTAAAGAAATAAAAGTAAAATTAAATAAAATTAATATCAAATAGCTAACCACGACTTCAATGCGAAAGTTAGTAATTTTATTTTTCATAGAATTGGTGTTGTTATTTCGAAAGGGATCGGTGCCCAGCTTGTTGCTCGGTTACCAACCAACTCTCTTGTAATTGAGAATGATGATGAATAATTATAGTTATTAACTGAAGAAAAAAATCAAATATAAAAAAATTAACCAAGGGTAACTAAATAATTTATCTACCTTAGGATGCATTCTCATCCCACTACTACCACTTCTTTCATCACCAACACCATTATCGTCATTATTCAACCATTCTCACCAACACGCACCACCATTATCCCCACCGCTGATCTACCACCCCTTCCCACCATCACAACCACCATTAATGCCTACTAATTTAACATAAAATAAACTTATTATGTTCTGTATTAATGAATCTGAGAGTGTTGCACTGGGTGAGATCATATGTCCTTTTTGGGGCTATGATGGTTGCAACAAGCAGAAGGGGTACAACAGAAATGGGTTAATCACTCATCTAGGAAACTTGCACTTTGATAAAGTGGGTAAAGAACTCTGTCGTTAAAGAATTAGCAGCAGTGCTGAAGTTTTGTGCAAATGGGAGGAGGTTCTTACACATCTGCGTATGTGGTTATGTGATAAATGCATGCATTTACATGCTTGGAGTAGGTCTTATAGATTGAATTCAGGAGAAGCAACGAAGGCGCCAGATAATTGTGTTGGTGCCGATTTTCTTATTCACGTCCTTTGTCCAGAGCTTGTGGTTTCTGTTAGTGTTGATGCTAGCTCTGAAGAATGTCCATTGCCTGCACTTAGCTTAGAACTGTTGGATTCAGTGTTCCAAAAACAAATTCGAACAGTTTCCAACATTCCCGTCAAGTGCAAACTGCACTTTACGAGGACCTTCAAAACTGTGCTGCAGAAAGTCATTAAGAGTCCCGGTGATCTCTCTTCATGGATCCGCCTGCTATTCTTTCCAATATGTACACTCAACACTTACTTTCCCAAGGACGGATCTAAGGAGAAAGCCAGGAAAAAGTGTCAGATTGAAGCTATAAATACAGCGTTTTCACATTGGTGTGAGCCTAACAGTTGTGTTTTGCTTATCAGCAGGGTACTTGAAGAGCACGATGCTTTCCAGAAGAGTTTGCGTAAGAAGAAGAGGAGCAGTCAGGTGAGCCAAGAGGCTAGAAACTTGAGATTATGTCACAACAAGATGAGGAATGGGGTGTATACAGCTGCAATTCGCACCCTTACTTCTAACGGAGTAGCTCCACATAATGCTGACACTCTCAATGAACTCAGAAATAAACACCCTTCAGCTGCTCCCCCTCTTATTCCATCTGATCTTATTGCTCATGAGGCTTTTATCGCTTCCAAAGAGCTTGTACTTGGAAGATTGAAGAGCTTTCCAAAAGGCACTTCTTGTGGTCGTGATGGACTAAGGGAAAAGCATTTACTTGATGCATTAAGTGGTCCAGCTGCTGCAATTTCAGATGAGTTAATCTCTGCAATTACTGACGTAGTGAACTTGTGGCTAGCAGGCAAGTGCCCTCCATTTTTAGGGATCTACGTTGCCAGCGCGCCTCTTACACCACTTATGAAGTCAGGTAGGGGGTTAAGACCCATTGCGGTGGGCACAATTTGGAGAAGGCTAGTCTCCAAGGTTGTTTCCACACATATCGGTAAGGTTATAAACTCTTATCTTTCTGATTACCAATTTGGGGTGGGTGTCTCTGGGGGAAGTGAAGCTATTTTACATTCTGTCAACCGTTTGGTTGCTGTTAAGGGTAATCAAGACTACATGTCCATGTTGTTGGTTGATTTTACAAATGCTTTTAACCTTGTGAACCTTACATCCATGCTTAAAGAGGTTAGGTCTTTGTGTCCTTCAATCTCTTGTTAGGTTGAGTTTTGTTATGCAGAACCAAATCGACTGTACTATTTGGACAATGTTATTTGATCTTCTCAGGGGGATTAACAGGGTGATCCATTTGGGCCCCTCTTATTTGCGCTCACTTTATATCCCATGGTCATGAAAATTGCTGAAGTTTGTTTTTTGGAGCTACAGGCATGGTACCTGGATGATGGAACCATTATTGGTAACACATTGCAGGTGGCCAAAGCTTTTAAGATCATCCAGGATGAATGAGTGGGATTGGGATTGCATATGAACGTCAGCAAAACTGAGATATTTTGGCCTTTTCCAGACAGTAGAAGCTTTGAGTTGTTTCCTTCTCATATTAGTAGACCGCTGAATGGTGTTAAACTTTTGGGAGGTCTTGTAAGCACTAGCTCATATTTTTGTATGGACATGGTTCACAAAAGGGTTAAGAAAACTGTCAGTTTGATGGAGGCAGTAAGCAAATTAGAGGATCCTCAATGCGAATTGTTGTTGCTTAGGAACTGTACAGGTGTCTCAAGTTTGTACTTCACCTTGAGAACTACCTTACCCGGATGTATGGACGCGGCTACAGCTTCTTTTGATGCTCACCTTTTTCAGTTTTTGCGACGATTAGTCACTGGTGATGGTCTCGGTTATGGGTTTCTCCAACATAGGCTTGTTACTCTTCCTCTTAAGTATGGCGGATTGGGTACTTACTCTATGTCTGATACACGCACCTACTGTTACCCCGCCTCATGCCTCCAGACTTTGGCCTTGCAGATATCTATACTGAGACATTCAGGTATTGACCCTGTTGGTACTTGCTTTAATAATGCCTTACATGACTTAAATACAGCTTGTTGTGCTTCCGTGACTATACCCGGTTTAGAAGATGTTGCACCAGTCCACTCTATGAGTTCCCTCGCATCTATTTACTTTGATACCATGGTTAACTCGTTGCCTACCAGCTTCCATATGATAGAGCGTGATAAGGCTTTGCGGCAATGTTATCAAGACCAACACGCTCAGGATTTCTTGCTGGATGTTCCCATTGAAGGGTTGGGTCAGAAAACTGGTCCGAGACATTTCTGTGCGATCCTCAAATATAGGCTTGGGATACCTTTCTTTGAGGAGGATGGGATATGTCCTACTGGTATGCGATGGACAAGTTAGGTGATCATGCCATGCACTGTAAAAATAAGCTGGGTTTGAAGTTCAGATATGACCTCCTTCGTGATACTTTTTCAGACATATGCTATCGTTTAGGTGTTCCAGCAAGGAAAGAAGTCGATTTTGGACTTATTTCTGATAATGGTAGTGGTCTATTTCTGGAGGGCATCATGGTTTATAACTGGGATAATGGTTGTAATGTTTGCTTAGATGTTACGGTTGTTTCCCCCTTTACAGGGAAAGGTGTTCGTTCCTTTGTTCCCGGTCAAGCTATTGCCAAAGCTTTCTCCTTCAAGCGTAAGAAGTATCTGGAAAAGTGTAATGCTCATGTATTCGGTTTTGGTACCTTGGCTTTCACCACTTTTGGTGGACTTGGTGATGAGACTATCGACTTTCTTAAGAGATTACGTAATTTCTCGGTTAGTCAGAATGCTAATGTTAATGTTGGAAATTTTCTTTTCCATAGAATAGGGGTGGCTCTTCATAGATGGATTGGCACACAACTTGTATCTCGTGTGCCAACGAACTTCTTGAAAGAACCTGTCGTAGAGTTATAAGTTTTTAAAACTACATTAAAAAAAATGAAAATATATTTATTTGATTAATTAAAGAAACATTTTATTATGAAATATATATATATCAATAAAACATTTATTATTGAAAGTTAATTAAGCTAATCATTTTACAGTCGTAGATTTAGCTTTCCCAAGACTGAATCCAGAGTATCCTTTATCTTGCGTAAGTTGTCTATCAATCAGATTAATCTTACAAAATCTGTTAGCTTCAGGAATTACTTTTCTCCCTTTGTTGATATAAATTATTCCAAATTTACATAGATTTGTGTTCATTGATTTTCCTAAAGTTTAATAATCTGTAATTCTTGATCAATTTCATTTCTTATCTAGTTATCTTCTCTCTCTACCTATTACCATGAACTATTTCTCAAGCATGCATAATCACATGAAGTCGAGAAGAAATGGCAGAAATAGAAATCATGGCAAAAAATAGGAATAAAAAGAGATATGAGAAACTGAATTATCTATTACAATTGATTCGCGTGTAGCCTTGACCCGACCTGACAAATATTAAAACCACCGCTATCGATTTATCTTTTCCCTAGAAAAATCTTTCCTTTATATTTATTTTGATATAAAAAATTAAAATAAAAACAAATTTAAAGATTAGCATTGCTATTCAAAAGGGAGTGGGAGCCCAGCTTGTCGCTAGGTTGCCTTCCAAAAGTTTGTAATTTTATTCTTTAGTTGATTTAATTTTATATTTACATTATTGGCGAGTTGGTAGAACAATTTAAAGATTAATATCAAATTAAAAAAAAAATTAACCAAGGGTAACAAAATAATTTCTCTACCTTAGGACACCTATCTCATCCCTATGCAACTACTTCTTAAACCACCTCTGCCATTAATGTCATCACTCCACCATTCTCACCAACACCCACCATCATATCCCCATCGCCGATCCATTCCCCCCACGCCCACCATTACAACCACCATTAATGCCTACTAATTTAATATAAAATAAAATAAACTTATTATGTATTGTATTAATGAAAATATATCTATTTAATTAATTGAAGAAACATTTATTATGAAATATCAATATAATATTTATTATTGAAAGTTAATTAAAATGATCATTTTACAGTCGTAGATTTAACTTTCCCAAGAATGAATCAAGAGCGTCATTTATCTTTCCTAAGTTTTCTAATCTATTTTTGATAAGATGGTTTATAATTTCACATGTGTCGTAACGGCACGGCCTCAATAATAAGTATAAGAAGAATTATGTCTATTTTGACCCTTGTCATTTTTTTGTTCGCTCATTATATAGTGACAATTTGTTTCCATGTGTTTTTTTTTTTTTTTTTTTTTTTTGAGAATTGATAGGTTGACCGTAATAGGTGTCTAGAAGAAACCACCGAGTGAAACATGTAGTGGGACCAACAGAAAATCTTTACTATCCCAATAACAGATACATTACCCTATCATCGTTAAATTTTTATCGGGTTGTCTTTAGGAAAAATTGCGGTCAGCCTGTACAATTTTTTTTTTTTTTTTGGTATTATAACCAGCTTATTTTCAGATAGAATAAGAATTCCACACTACCTGACTACCACACTGGCCACCTATATTACCCACCACCAGAACCGCCCATCACCACTACCTCATCACCATCATCACCGGCTCCATGGACCGCCACCCACAAATACTACCCAATAGATATGAATATTAACAAAATTATTATTTATTTAATGAAAGTATTTATTAGGATAATCATAAGACATATATAAGGAAACATTAGTAAAATATTTAATGATGAAAGTATATTCATTAAGAAAATTGTGAGATATTTGTAATAAAAGACTAATAAAATATTTAATGAAACTTCATTTATAAAGGTAGTCATAAGATATAAGGGATGATGGTGTTTTTCAATATGGACGGTCATCTACATTTCGGACATATAAAGAAGGGTCCAAATTGATCAGCTAAAATGTATATTTACCAATGGACGGAAAACTACATTTTAGACAAATAAAGGACGGTCAAGATTAAGCCACTGCTAACGTGTTTTGGGTTATACAATTTGGAATTACTCTCCTTGCTAATAGGCGTTTTCACTACTCTCCTTCCCAATAACTTCGTTCATTCAATTCCCCTATGAAAACTGAAGAAAAAAGAAACGCACCGAAAGCCATCTGTCGTTTCATCTTTTCAATGAGATTGAAGATCAGTTTTTCTTGGCAACCCATTGGATATCTCTGCAATCAATGGAATTCTGCTCTCTTATATACCCACACGCATGAATCATAGTTGTTACATTTCCTTAACCAAGGTATGATATGACTAATTTCGGTCATTTGAGTTTAGGGTTCTTATTTCGTTCGATAAATTCGTGAAACTATATTATATTTCTTTTGATTTGTATGTGTATTCATAAGACTAGATTGGTGCCCGTGCTACGCACCGGGCATTCTTTTTTTCTATTAATCATTTTTCTGATTTGGTGTGCGCGAGGCTTCGCCCGTGGCGATGTATTCTATTTTAATATCGTTTCATCACATCTCGATGCATTAAATAAGTTGGAAAAAGTTAGGAAAAATATGCGAATGTTATCTATTTTTTCGTTTTCCTTTTAGTTTTTTTTCCCCTTTATATATTATTTTGGAAAAAAATTTTGATAGGTAGTTGATTTCCGAATTGAATTTGGACTTCCATGAAATTCTAAACATGGTAAGTAAAGTTTTCCTTTTGAGTTTGTAATTTTTAAACCAATCATACGTTGCCAAGTGTCCTCACCAGAACGCTCATTCCATAAAACTGAAGAAAAAAAATTGTTTCGGTCAATAAAAATCAAGGATTTCCACGCCGTGTATTTTTTCCTTTTTCTTTTAACCATATTTTCAATTTGGAAGCGCGGGACTTCGTCCCGCCCCGTGGAATGCATTTTTCATCTCATGGCTACGATGTAGTCAGACCACGTGCTTTAAATATTGGCCCCTCTTTATCAAGGAATGAGACAGTATCTGATAAATCCTATACCACCGAATAGAAAATATGGTTAAAGGTAAAAGAACCAAAGCCTGGTAGGTACGTAGCACCAACACAAATATAGTTATCAATAATAAGGTGTTCAAACAGGGGCGACGCCAGCCCATTGCAAGGATGTGCACTTGCACTCCCTGCCCAGCTGGCTTCATAGGCCATTTTATAGGCCCTTTAAGAATATATATTTTTTTAATATATATATAAGCCTGTTTTTGCATTTTTGTTACCCTAAATTTTTTGTTTGCACCCATAGAAAATTTTTACACCCCTTCCTATGATTCTTGGCTCGGCTTCTGTGTTCAAAGTAAGCTAAGCTTGTATTGTTGGGATAAGAAAAGTACGTACGTATTGTGTAGCGGTGCTAGATAGACCATACACTTTAATCTGTACACACATCGTCGTAAGGCTGATTCCTGGCGCGGGTGTTATTTATTTTTATCTTTTTTGAAGCACTAACTCACTATACGGTACTTTAGCGATACGCCGGATGTTTGAATGACGTGGCCGCCAGTAAGTGCACCAAAATTCCAAGTAAGGAAATGGCTCCAAATTGAAAGCAGCAGCTTCAAGGAACCTTGTGATTCTCCCCTCGTTCTTTTGGATAAAAGCTTTGAGAACCCGAGACTGATTTTATAACGAACTCAAAAGAAATCAACACCTTGAAAGCCAGTACATCAAGTAGATAAAACTTAAAAGGGAAACGTGAGGAAGAAAAGACATGAAAGGAGAAGAGAGGAGGCCGTAACGAAAAGGAAATTAATTAAGTAAAACTCTGGTCGGATGAATAGAGAAAATTTCCTTATTCATACGGTTTCCTAATAAACTTTCTTAGGTTTAGACTTTGCCGTAAGTATTGTCTACATCTGACGGCGTCCCTAACGTCCAGTTAAGTATTTAGTGTAAACTAAGTGTAACAAATTAGTTAGGTGTAAATTTTGACGGAAGTATTGTCTACCCACTGTTAGGCAGATGGTGTTACTAACTGCCCGTTAAATATATGATGTAAATCAAGTGTAATCTAAGTTTAAATATTTAGACCAATAGAGTTTCGCCAAGTGTCCTCACCATAGCTTCTGCATTAGAAAAGACTTATTTCAGCCAATAAGAAGTGAAGGTTTCATCACCGTTAAACGTGGTAGTTTTATTTGTCAAGGCCTTTAAGAGAGAAGATTTGATATGATTCTCCTTTTCATGATTGCACCCCTTTTCCGTTTTCGCACCACGCAAGCAAGAATTTCATGTACAATTTATCTCTATCTCTCTCATTCTCACAACTGAAATTCAGTTTCCAATCGTCATCTCTACACTGATAATAATTTTTGTGTTCAAAATTATTTTATTTTTTTCCCTACACTGATAATAATTTTTGTGTTCAAAATTTGTTAACTGAAATTAATCGAACCTATGAATTTTTTTTAATGGAATTTTGAGTTGCCATTGCCATTTGAAACCGATAATCGATTTTTTGAAGATGAATTTTGAATGACCATTTGAAAGCCTCAGTAAAAGAGAACGAAAGAAGATAACAAAATTAATTACACAGTATATACATGTCCCCACCAATTTAACCAGTTATGAGCAGCTTGGGTTAAGTACAACTAGTTGGGTTGTTTTTAAAAGGAATAAAATAAAAAATGCATTTGTTGTTAACTTCATAACAACAATTTCATTTATTTTATTTTTAATTTTCTTCTAGATGTTTTCGGAAGCAAATTTCAGGAGGTCAAAAAGAACGATGCACTGTGCACATCCTCAATCTGCGAAGTTTGTTGTTTGAGGGTAAAAACTGATTCTGTTGTTTCTGATAAATTGGGAGTTGATGAGAAACGAATTCAAATCCTAAATAAATGCACTAGATGGGAGTACTTTTAGATTCAAGATATCAATCTGTAAGACTCTGGCCTAAACCAAGAAATGGCCGTTCCATATTCTATTCGGTCACAAAGTGAAGGAGAAGGGGTTGATCTTAGGGAGGGAAACGAAGAAGGTGTTTGAGATCAAAACATTGAATTATGAATGTGTGGCTGTTTATGACTTGTATCAGAATGTGGAACTGGCTTGTAGAATGTAAGCTATCAGTTCTTGGTATTTTCTGGATACTGTGTTGATAACACTTGTGTTGTTGTGTTTGAATAGGTTGAAAACCCTATTTATACAAGTCATGTTCGAACACCCCTGATCTCGTAGGAAGTGTAGGTTATTAGGCAATGGAGCAGTGGAGTTGTGTAAAGAGTGGTGATCACCACGTTTTCACTATGAGGGGAAACTAGTCACGCCTTCACCCACTATCGCATTGCTATTAACCGTTCGTTCTTCCTTGACACGTTCTCATAATGGGTGCGTTGCACGTTGCACGGTGTAAACCGCCAGACCAATACCCCAGTGAGTATCCCCCAATTTGTGACATGTTTGATGTCTCGAGTGAATGAGTCAAGTCACGTGACTTGCCGCTAAAATCAGCACATAGTGCTTTTAGATTAAATAATAAATTATTTGTAAAACAGATATTTATAAAGCATTGCTTATAATCGATGCATGTAAAGTATCGCTTTTGAATAAGCAGCTGAAAGTAATCGATGTGTTAGAAGCATTGATTTTTTTTGAGCTCGATCGAATCAGTCACGGATTGAGCGTCTTAGAAGCAGCACGACTGGACAACTTTGGGTAATTGTTCGAGGAACCTATGGTCAAGCTGTTACTTGGTCGATCACTCCCTGTGGAGGAGGGATTATCGGTGTTCACAATGCTATTTTGATATTTTTCTAAATAAATCTACACCATCCAACTAGGCTGGCGAAGTTGGATGGTCGTGATTGATTTACGACAGTTGTAAACTCATGTTTACACAACTTTAGGGTTTAGGGGGCCGCGTGGCCAACCCTTTTGGGCGAGCAATTCAAGGCATCAATCTCTAGTTCGAGCAGGCCTGTCGGTCACGTGTAAAGGTGAGTCAACGGTGATCACGTTGACATCTTCAGGGCCACCTGAAATTAAATCTAATCCTCTCAATTAAGATGACGAAGATGGATGGACGTGATTGATTTGCGACAGTATGGCGTTTCCGCAAACGCAATTTTAGGGTTTTCAAAGAAGCGCGTTCACCCTACTTTGGGCGAACGATTTGATGCGCACTGGTTTTGCAGTCGACATGTCGATCGACCAAGGGAGGAGTTGGGCCAATGGTGAATACGTTAGCACCTCTTTGATCACTCGAAGTGCGATCCAAGCCGTCCAACTAGGCCGGCTAAGTTGGACGGACGTGATACGTTTTGAGACCCTTTATGTAGGTCTCAGCTCGTTCGAGCTATTTT
Source organism: Papaver bracteatum (assembly GCA_023529315.1). NCBI lineage: Eukaryota > Viridiplantae > Streptophyta > Magnoliopsida > Ranunculales > Papaveraceae > Papaver > Papaver bracteatum. The sequence continues at coordinate 4,816,296 of JAJJWX010002182.1, forward strand.
CAAGTAGCGCGAACACCCATGTTTGGGTCGGCGCTTGAAACATGGCTCGATTGACTAGGGCATTAGTGGGCCCGCCAATGGTCACTATGGTGATTACCTAGTTCTGCTAGGATTAGTCTAAGCTTGTTAAATTACGCGGCCAAATCATGCCCGTGATTATTTTGAGGCTGATATTAGTAGTCTAAATTTTCTTTAAGGAATAAATATGTGTTCGATCACGCTAACTTTAATTTAAAAAGTGTGTTAACGCATTGATCTCTTGGTCAGAGAACGATGTACCCTGCAAGAGTATTTTTGTGGAGATCCCAATACTGACACTTTGGGAGATTCATGCTACTCTGCTGAGAGTGGGCATTGATCGTCATGTCATGTCAATATTGAGAGTTCAGATGGGAACGTAGCACATGAAAATACTATGCAAGTCATGCATTAGTTAGTAATGCTGGTCGTGGATGGGGAAAAACGGTCCACTGGTTTTTTAAGAAAGTGAAGAGTCGAGCGTGTTGTCGAGACTCCTCGACCGAGCAAACTACTTAACCTCACACAGATGCACTACAAAGATAGTGCTTAGATTTGAGAGATCAATCTGTAGTACTCCGGCCTAAACCAATTCAATGGCCGTTCCAGAGTCAATTCGGTCGCAAAGAGGGAGATGGGTTGATATGTAGGAGGGAAGTTGAAAATTGTGTGGGATCAATGATGATCAAGGATTGTGGATGTGTTGAAGGTTTCTACAATAATTGGTGAATTGTTGAGTTCAAATAAGTTCTGATGAATTGATAAATTCTTGAGAGTAGTTACTCGAGAAATTCTGTGTGGACGATTGCTGATAGATAGTGATCATTAGTTGTCCTCAATCATAGATTTAGAGACTTATTTATATTGTCAGAGTTGTGAACACCTTGATCCCTGTAAGTGTGACGGTTTCATGAGTGGAGGAGTTGTCAAGTGGAAGATCGTGGTAAAGATAGTTCCATGTCGTGTGGAGACTTGACGGATCTTTGCTAACTCCTTCAACCGTTTACACAACTTACGCACATTTCTCGTCATGGATGAATCCACGTGTTGTAGGCCGCCAGACCAATACCCTAGTTGTTATCCCCCAATTTGACGTGATTGATGTCTCACGAATCGTGGAGTTTGCATAACAGACGTGTATTTAGTTTGTCAATTGACTGATTAGACAATGAGCCTAGGTTTTGCCGAATTGAGCATTATCGGCGAATGCTCAGTGATTCATGGAATTGGACGCGTTAGTCCTTGTGTTGATATTACTCGTGTATAGTTATTGTAAATTCAGGTGTATGAGCAAGTTTTGCTCGACTCGACGAATTACTAATAGTTGGATGAGCAATTGAGCAAGTATTGCTCAATTCGAAGAATTACCGATGAATTATTGAATATTGATATTTGATAGTGGATCAATATTCGAGCAACTGAGCAAGTATTTCTCAATTCGATGAATTACTGAATATTGATAATTTGACGAGCAACTGAGCAAGTATTGCTCAATTCGACGAATTACTGAATAATGAGAATTTGACGAGCAACTGAGCAAGTATTGCCCAATTCAACAAATTACTAATAAATTACTAAATATTGATAACTGGATCAATATTTAAGCAACTGAGCAAATGTTGCTCAATTCGAAGAAATATTTATTGGTGACGTGACCCAATAAAATATTAAAATATTAGTAGATTACCGAATATTATATAATTAATCCGCGTGTTGCTTGATGGATCAACATAAATTTATTTAGTGTTTGAACTTGCTCAGAATAATGATTTGTTGAGTGTTTGTTCGAAAACCCTAATTTTTGATCAATTGCTCATTAGTCGACGAATTGCTGAAAATAGGTCATGAGAAAGGAGGGACCGACCACATGAGACTATGGACATCCATGTGATGCCCAATCGCTCGAGCGAGCGTGTACCAGAGTCCTGAGTTGGCCAGTTGGTAAAAGAATGATGATTAAATGTCGATTTCATCATTTACTGAAATATTGACGGGTTCCGCATTAGGTGATAAAACCTAGGAATGAAATATGGGACCGACCATGAGAGCATGGGACCGGCTCTTCGTGGTCACGGGACCAACTGTTGTCCGTTTGAGCAATCCCCAGGTTGGTTGGAGAGAGTTTGGGCCCAATATGAGCGATTGCGCAAATTAGGTCAAAAGTGTGAAAACGTGTGGGACCGGCTTTTTTCAAGCCCTAGGAATGACCCTGGTCGGTCATTAAGGCATGCACGTGGTGTCGTGGTGTCTGTGTCTCCGTACTGAAAGTTTCAGTATTTTCTGATGTGCGTTCGAGCGATATTGTGAATTTTCAGAAGAGTTTCATCTTGACTGAAATTCTTGATTTTTGTTGGAATGAGCATGTATGCTCAATTGATCAATATCTTGTAAATATTAAAATAAGAATATTTTAACATTTAAAATTGTCGTGAGAGGCTAGCCGGTCATGTGACCCGTTAGCTTTTGGTTTTTCATGATTCGAGCAAAATTTGAGAAGTTATGACGAAATCATGATTTTTGCTCAAACAAAGGAGTTTCATGAATTTAGGTAAATAATAATTATAAAAGACTTAGGATTGCAAGGTGTGGGACCGTCCATGGCTAGGGAATGGCCGGCAGGCTATGTTTCCCGGTCCCACAATATTTTTCCTAATTTTATATTATTATTTTTCATGAAACCATGATGTTATGGAGAATCCATGAGTTTTTGTTGAAACAGAGGAGTTTCATGAGTTTAGGGAATAATAATTATAAAAATCTAGGGATTGTGAGGTGTGGGACCGGGCATGGCCGGCCGGCTAGGTTGCCCAGTCCCGCACACCTTTCCCTATTTTATAATATTATTTTTCATGAATCCATGAAGTTATGAGGAATTCATGAGTTTTGCACAAACAAGGAAAGTTGCTAAATTGAAGGAGTTTTCATGAGTTCATGAAAATAATAAAATAGGGAAAATAATGGAAGAGGCATGGGACCGGCCGGCCCAGCCCCAGGGAGCCTCTTATTATTTTATTATTATTATTTGTTTTCTCCTATTTTGCGTAGGGTTCCTCATCTGTCCACATTTTTGGATGCTCGTTTGTGCATTCAGGTGCTCATTCGTGCATCATTGTTGAGTACACTTACACCATTTTTGTGGGGCTTACTCAGTGATAATCAAGATGCCCGATGGTTGAGTATTTATTGCTAATTCATGAAATTCAGTGTAGAATAATTCATGAAACAGAACAATAAAATGAGTGGTTATTTATTATCAATTCATAGATCAGCTGTGGATTCGACCATGAAATTTGAATAATAAAACAGGCATTACCATTCTATGGGATCGTGGATTCGACCATAAAATTGGAGTAATAAAATTATCTATTACCATTTGTAGATGGTGGATTTTCGACAAAGGCTAAAATCGTAAACCCATAATTATACGAACTTCTGATCCAGCAATCAGATGTGAGTATTGAGACACGGGTCTCTCATCGAACCTCTGACTGAGAATACTGTCTCCCAGAGTGCATGCAGATATGTAGTCTATCGGCTGGACAACAAAATATCTCATGAATACTGAACATTTCAATAATTATTTCTATATAGATTCACGAGATTGACGGCTTGCTCTGCTAGTATAGAGCGATAACGTCTTCAGGATACAAACAACAGTTTTCCGTGACTATATAAAGGATATGAAGCTCCAGCAAGCTCATGTCAGAATAATTAATGCTCCTAGATAGCTTGCTCTGCTAGTATAGAGCCATCAGTTAATTATTGTTGAAATTCCTGGATTGATCCACTGAATTTATGAAAATATTCAAATACTTTAGTAATATTTCGTTGCTTCAATCTATGGTTCTTCCCAACAGAATTCCATGGGTTAGTAATAAATATTCAACACACGGGCATCTGAGCTACCTCCGAGTAAGACCCGACTCAAATGGTGCAAGTGTACTCGACGATGATGCACTAACAATCACCGTACGAACAAGTATTTCAAAATACGACGAGACGATGAACCTATGCAAAATATGATGGAAAATAATAAATAATTAAAAATTGACAAAGGCGCTGGGAGCATGGGCCTACTGACGAGCCAAACGTGACATGGTCAATCCCATGCTAGTTTCATATTTTTATCATATTATTTATTATTTTCCTTGAGTTCATGAAAATCCTTTCACTTGAACAAATATCTTTCGTTTTGAGGAAACTCCTAAGTTTCATGGTGTTTCCCTCACACCAAAGAAATAATATAAAACTAAGGAAAATATTGTGGGCCGTGATTATTGGCCAACCAGCCATGCCTTGATCCCAGTCAGCCCCACACCTCATGGTTCCTCATTATTTTATTATTATTTCCCTAATTTCATGAAAACTCCTTAATCTCATGATATTTCCTTGATCCCATGAAAAATAATATAAAATTAGGGAAACCCGTGTGACCGGGCCCTAGCTGTCCAGTCAAGCCCTAGCTGGCCCCACACGTCCCATTTTATTATTATTATATTTTTTATGTTTCCTTGGTCCCATGAAATTCCTTGATTTCATGATATTTCCTTCAAATCATGAAAATTCCTTTAAATCATGAAATAATACATAAAATTAGGGAAAAACGCACGGGACCGGCCCTAGCCGGCCAACCATGCTCAACCGGTCCCACATGTCCCTTATTTTTTTTATTATTATTATTCATGTTTTTGTCATCTCATGGAAACTCCTTGATTTCAACAAAACTCTCTGATTTTAACAAAACTCCTTAGTTTTAACAAATTCCTTGGTTTTATCATATATATAAAAAGCCTTTGAAGGTCAGATTACAAAAAAACCATGAAAGTATTATAAAAATTGGGAAAATGTGTGGAATTGGGCCCTTTGGACGTCCGTCCATGCCTTGGCCATGACTGGTCCCACACTTCATGATTCCCTCATTTTTTTATTATTTTCTTTCATATCATGAAGTTTTGACTGTTATATCAAAGAATCACTGATTTCTTCATATTTTCTCAAATGGATGCTCAACTGCACGCCAAAAAATATCCAAATTCTCAGAACTGAGATATGAACACTTTGACGACCTGAGAATGTTACCTTGACTGACCAGGGTTGGCTCCTTGGATTGCAATAAGTCGGCCGGTTTGACCTAATTTGCGCAATTGCATGTATTAGGTCCAAAACTCTTCCAAACAACTTGGAACTCAATGAAACGATCATCATTTGATCCCGTGAGCACCCAGGGACGGTTTTATGACCCCTTGGTTGGCCCCTCATCTCTTCATAATTAATTATGTTTTATTACCTAAGGCTCAGACGAGCATTTTTCGAATAAATGATTAAACCAACATTTGATCATTCTTTCATCAACAAATCACCAACTCTTCAAGAGGCCTTAGTATTTGCTCACACGATCATATGGATATGCATGGTCGACCCATGTTCCCATGAAGTCGGTTCTCATTCATTCCATGGTTAATTTTCAAATAAACCATCAATTGGTCATCAATTGATCAAATTAGGGTTTCTGAGTCCAAGGATCATAATTCCAGATTCGAACACTAAAATGTTTATGACGATATCATGATCAGTACTCTTATTAATTATACTCAGTTCAACTACCAGTATTTTAATTAATATTTTATTTTGGTCACACTATTAATAATTCATCAGATGAGCAATACTTTCTCAAATCAAGGAATATTGGTTCAACTATCAATATTCAACAAATCAGAGCAATACTTTCTCGCCTCAACTATCAATGTGAGAGTCATGCATACGTTCAATTCATGAGTTTCATAACATTTTACAAAATCATGTTCAACTCAGAAAATACATGGACCCATCGTTCCATGAAATCATGAAGTCAACAACTGACTAAACTAACCACGAGACGTCAATCGTGTCACTTGGGGGGATATCAACTAATGTTTTGGTCTGGCGGTCTATGACATGTGTGTTCAAACACATGATGGAATGTGAGCAAGTCGTGCAATCAGTTGAAGGAGTTAACAAAGTAGTGGATGGAAAATCAAACAAGTCTCCGCACGATGAGAAACTGGTTTCAAACACTATTTCCACTTCCCACTCTTTGATTCCATAAACGGTCACACTTCATGGGATCATGGTGTCTATAATTCCAGCAATATAAATAAGTATCTGAATCATGATTGAAATACGAACGAGAACAACGGCAAGAATAACAAGAATCTCATGTCTCACTGACGACACGAGATCAAAAACTCATCAATTGAGAAATTACACTCAACTGAGCAATTTCAATCATTCAGAACTTATCATATTCAAAATTCACAACACACCTACAATCTTTGATTACCATTAATTCCACACATTTCTCAGCTTACCTCCTACAAATCGACCCATCCTCTCTTGTGACCGAATTTACTCTGGAACGGACATTGTCTTGGTTTAGGCTGGAGTACTACAGATTGATCTCTCGAATTCAAAGCACTCCCTTCTTGCAGTGCATCTGTGTGAGGTTGAATATTTTGCTCGGTTCAAGGAGTCTCCTCCGTACGGTCGTCTCCTCAATTCCGTAAAAACCAGAAAATCGTTTTTCCCCATCTACAGATTGGCGACCACAGTGGGAGATCATTCTCTCGGTTGAAATCTCTCATTTTCACAAGATGGTTAGTCTTAGGTCAGGATCGGTTACAAATCCTAACGTAAATATAGCTAGCACCAGCAACAATGAAAACATCCCGGAAACTGTTCCGGCCACTAATACTTACGGTGGTGACATTACTCCTCCTCACACCAACACGGAAGGTCATCCTCTATTCGGACGACACCCTGAAGAAGTCAGAGGAAGTCCACTACCTACCATTGCTGATCTTCTCAAAGCACAAGAGAATCTTGCAAAGAATCAGACGGATATGGATGCAGCACATCAGAAGTTATTTGATCATCTAAAGACTCTTACTGACAAATTGTCCGAGAAAACTCAAGAAAAAGGGAAAGGGAGCTAAAAGTCCTCAGACGCTGCTGATCCTAAGGTAATTCCAATTCACACAGTGGATGACGACGAAACCAACAATGCTGCGGGCAATTCGTCAATGAAAGAATCATCAAACTTCATCACCAGGGAATACTTGGAGCGTCTTATGGAAAATCGTGGAAAAGACAACACATCACACGTCCATCGTTACCAACCCCCTTATCCTGCTGCGACACAGAGGATTCCCATTCCTAAAGGTTACGTTTCTCCAACTTTCATTATGTATGATGGGACCGGCAATGCTCGAGAACACGTCTCTCGCTTCCTTGAATCCTTAGGAGAACATGAGCATAACCATGTTGTTCGTCTCAAGGAATTTTCAAAATATCTGAAAGGCAGGGCATACACTTGGTACAACAACATTGCACCTGGAACTATCAACAATTGGGGAGAAATGATTAATGCCTTCTATAGGAAGTACTTCTTCATGTCAGAGCAAGTCACTCTCTCTGATCTTGGAAGGATATTTCAGAAAGTCAGTGAAAATCCCAATGGCTATGTGAAAATATTCAGAGTCCAAGCCCTGGATTGTCATGATCCAAACGTCACGGAGAAACAATTGGTAGATTTGTACATCAATGGCCTGCTCCCGGTCTACAGAGCCCTACTGGAGAATCTCTGATTCCAGACTTTATCAGAGCTCCACGAAGCCGCGAAGAGGTCGGCAACCACTGCACTTGCTCTGTTAGAAAGAGCAAAATCTAAAAAGACCGAAGAAGCATGAGACACTCGGGGGAGCAGACGTCTGATCAACAAGCAGTACAACCTGCAGCCTTTCACAAATGCTGTCATGGAAGGGAGCAAACGGAAAGAAAATCCACAACGCAAGCATATTTATTCCACCCCTTCAAAGGCACAAAAGAAGGATAACATGCAAACTTCTCCTCAGCATACAAAGGACCCAGAAGCACATGACTTTCCTTGTTCCATTGAAGAAGTCATCGAATTGCTAGAGGCCTAGATTCAAGACGGTGCAATCAAATTGCCATATGTCAAGAAGGAACCAATCGAAGAGGCCATGTAAAATCCTCCGTACTTTCGCTTCCATAGATTTGTCAGCCACCCTACAAGTGATTGCAAGACTTTGAAACACATATTAAGAGAAAAGGTTGAGTCAGAGGAACTTAATCTTGGATCTGAAGGAGTGCACAAAGATCCTCTCCATGTCAGGACTTTCTCTATTTCTGAAGCACCAGTCAAGGAAGTAGTTTAGTCATTGATAGAGTATGTCTGCGAATTGCTCTATCTGTCGAAAGCGCAAAGGGGAGACATATTTAAGGCTTTGAATCACATAGTTTCCGGGAAACGCCTGCTGATTCCAGATGTACCTCCTGAACCTTCAGCCACTGACAAAGAAATGTATGACTGGGGACTGCTCACCACAGTGCACATTAAAGGAAACGAATTCAAAAGGGAATTTGTTGATGTGGTACTGCTGTCAACATCATCCCATTAAAAACTCTTAGGTCTACCGGTATTACTCGATAAGAGGCTACTCACGCCCCCATAGCAATCAGAGATCATGAAGGGATTTCCAGAGATGCATATGGCTTCATCACCCTCAAAGTTACAGAAAGTTTGGTCTGCACTGAGACCAAGTTTTACATAATCCAGGAAGACCCTGGATATGACATGATCCTTGGAAGGACTTGGATCCATACTGGAAGGCTAACCTTAATGCTTTCAGCACACTCTATTACCGACAGAGGCTCTGAGTCGGAAGAAGAAAACGGAGGATGCCCCACCATTTGAATATCTGAAGGGAGTTTAAACCTTGATGAGACTTGCGCAAGAACCCGGAGAGAGTCCACATTCCTTTGTAAAAAGGTTTCGAGCTCAGGCAAGTCTTATTCCTCTTCATGCTCCAATATTACTAATGTTCAAATATGCTACTTTGGTCCAAGGGCTTCACTCCACAAACAGTTTAGCAATTGAAAAATGCTATGAGTGGATCATCTCGCCACAGTAATATTTCACCCAATGGTTGAGTCCAGAATGTCCTCAAGTTTATCATCCAATCAGGCGATTCATTGTGTAAGATGTGGCCAAGCATGACAGGCATTACGAGGGATACTCCTTGCGTGAGTGTCCATGTGTGCCACAACCGTGGAGCTGCACCACACAAAAAATTCTGAATCAACAAAAGATATTCAAGGCACGGACGACCAAAACCAACAAATACTGTGAAGGGGACTTAGTTCTCAAAGCAGTCCAGCGCAACCTTCATTCGGCAAGGAACTCCAATTTGGAAGGACCATTCATGGTTGCTAAGTCCATAACCGGAGGATATTACAATTTGATCAACACCGATGGACAAACCCTACCATTAATTCATGAGAATTGGCTTAAGGCATTTGTCTGAAGTTATTTGACATTTGAGGTACTGGACATCTAAGCATTCATGATGTTTGGATTTGGCATTTTAGGATTTTCTTTCATTGTATTTCAATTCCTCCAAAATGTTTGCAATACTTGCAATCAATATTCGAATTCAACAATTTATCAAAATTCAATTCATATTTCTTAAAAAAAAATCTATATCAAACCCAAAATAAAATCCTTAACCGTCTACCAATCCAAAACCATGATGTCATAACCCAAATAAAAGCTCACATCTCTCAGAAGTTCAGAAGTTCAAGAGATTATGGAAAATAAATCAAATAAAATCAGCGAAGAAATATTTTTGCGCCTTTGCATCCTTCAAAGCCTGCAAAGCCTCCTTCTCCTTATTCAGTTCTTCAGTCAGCCTGGCGATCTTGTATTCCTTTTCCATCATAGCATCGTTGGGAAAGGGTATGTTATTTTCACATGAATCCTTAATAGAATCCATCTTCTTACGAAGCCACTTCACATTGAAGCCAAGTCTTTCATAATTCTCCAAGTTGAACTCCCAATCAAAGAGTACATATGGAGTCATAATATTTCAGTCTCTAGTGCATATATCATTTACAACACGTAAGATAACACTTACATACATTGTTAAAGAATAAACACGCTTTGGGTCTCTAGTAACGATGATGTGACCAAATTTCTTCCATATTTTCTCATACAAATTGGCATATCCAATGGGAACGCCAAATCCACCAACTAGTCTGTGGTATGGGAGTGATGCATCGAACAGAGGATCAAAAAAAACTCACGCATTCGGGTATTCATGCACAATTATACGGTTTTCAATTACTGGAGCAACTTCTGCAACAACAGTTTCTTCAGTCTCTTCTACTAGCGACTCAGTTCCTTTCATCACTGAAGCAATAACAATCGAAGTCTCAATTTCATTAATTGTTTCAATAGCAACACTCTCATGACCTTGAAGTATAGGGATGGTTGACTCCTTATCAATGACCTCAGGATCACTCGTTTCATCATTTTGTGTTCATTCATTCTCAATTTCAGTATTTTGCACCTAATACGAAGATTACATGAGATTAGGACCATCCAAGCATGAAACCAAAATAAATCATGAACTATAGCATACAAGTGGTATAACATCATCAAAATATTTCATTATACATGCTAGATGTCAGCAAATAACATGAAAGTCACAAAAACACGTTTTACAACAAGCTCGCCTGAGAAGATTTTACACTTCCCTGTACGAAACGACGAACTGGGAGAAATTGGTGAAGAATCGAGGGTTGAGTTATATATCATGTTCTTCGTATGGGTGCTACCTACAAATGTCAAAATTTCATAGCAATCGGATGAACGAGAAAAAAGATGTGGTCAAAACTCGGGACTACATAACAGCTGAAAATTTCCTGAAAGTCTCATGGATGTTTACTGTTTTGTCTATTTCGACCCCTGAACGTGCTCAAAACTTAAAAATATTCTTTACTAAGCTTGGAAATTTCCTGGGATTAAGGATGCATATGCGGATTATGAAAATATGACATCAGACGAAGATTCTATAGTGTTTTCCTAAAATGCTGAGTTCTGAATTTTCTGGTGACGTATTTTCGGCAAAACTTGTCATATATTCACATACATTCTCATTCATTAACTCATAGATCAGAAAGTTTATACTTCTATGGATAAAATACAAGAGAAATACTTACTTGGGTGGTCTCCGAAGCATTCAAGGAATCAAAATTGCTTGCACCAACGTCGACAACTCCATTACCTTCATTTGGTTTTGAACTCTGGGAGTTTTCTTCATTGTCATCCTTCGAGCGAGCGTCACCAGTATTCTCCAATTCCATGGAAGGATCCTCCTGGATATGTTCTCAGCGATTAGCATTTTATTTACCAAGCATCACAATTTGCTACATGGATAAATACTTACTTCAGCTTCTTCTTCAACACACGAATCAGAAGCCATCTACCCAGCAGCAGAGAACTGAAGACCGTCAATACTCGATTGAGTAAAATCCTACAAAGGAATAACAAAGTGGGTTTTCAGATCCTAATTATATGGATGAGAAGAATTCATGATGCAAGAGATATCGATAACTCACCAAACAAATCACGGGGGACTTTATGGTGTTAGGTAACATCTTATAATTCTTATTCCTGCCCTCTCCACCATGAATAGTCACTTCAGTTTCTGAGAGGTTTACATCGAATCATGGTCTTACATTACAACCATCCTGTGAATAAATTTTGATGCAATAATCAGGACACAATCATCATGGTATTATGAAGACTCTATAAAAAATACTTACTCGTGAACACCTGGAGATGCTTTCCGTTTGTCACTACCAGGAAAATGCTTCAATATTGGTCTAGTAGAAATCATCTTAGGAGAAGGACGATCTTTCATTAAAGGTTGAACATCTCTCACGAAATCAAGTAAACGCTTGAGCGGTTGATCCCAAAAGTCTATGTAACCCGGAGTTACATACGTGACTCTGTCAGAACTGGGGAACCAGAATTCACTTCTTTCCACATGCGTACGGTCCAGACGAGTCATGAGCTGTTTAACTGAAGGCTTTCTTCTTCGAAAAGTCGGAACACACTGATCCATACCCATTTTCCGAGCTGCCCTATTAATATTATATTCTTCCACCAAGAATTTGCCGTGAATTATGGATACTAGATGACCGGGAGTGCAACTCAACATGAAGGATCTCTCGTCGTCATCCAAATCAGCACCAGATTTCAAAGTCATACTCTCTTCATCATTAAAGGTTTTCAATTGAGAGATATAAGAGGGAACTGATACCCATGGGCGGAAGTTGAACTCAGATTCACAATCCAAGACATCGACGAAGCGGGTTTTGAGTCGAGGTTGATTTGTAGACCAGCGCATGATTCTGGCATTAGCCTTCTCAGAAAAGACATAGAGAGCATCAATGTTCAGTCCTTGCAAGATAGTCTATGGGATGGGTGCATAATTCTTAAAATGCTCCCACATTAAAGCTTGAAGAAACATTGTGTTGGCATAACATTTAATCTTCATAAAACCATTTGATACACTGAAGTCTATAATCAAGGAGTCCAAGTTAGAATACATTAACCCCAAGAACAAGCTACCTATTGGAAGTTGCTCACCCTGAGCCATCTTAATCACAAAAGAAATCACGAACGTCTTCAACAAGTTTCCAGCATCCTCAAATACATCTCTGGACAGCCATAAACACAAGAAAGCAGTGATGGATAACGTACCGTCAACTGGCCAATCTGGACGGATATCTCTTGGTCACCAGTGTATCAGCCAATGAGCATAACAACCTTTACTGCCAGATTCCTTATTAATCTCCTCCATTGTGTTTGTCAAGATGTTAGAGATTGCATCTTCCTCTGAAGAAAGATTTTCAGGAAGATTTCCTATGATTGGAAGATGCAACAAAGCAACCACGTCTTCTAAAGTAATGGTAAATTCTCCCCATCTTCATATGAAAGAGTGAGTTGGAATACACCATCGAGCAAGTAGAACTACAATACCTCGCGCATCATGGAAGATGAACAAATCTCCAGAAGCTTGAATAGCCCGTATTACTCGTGCGTCATGCAACTTGGCTCGAACTCGAGGAAAATCCAGCATGTACCTCGACCAACCAGAAAAATTTTCCAAGGGCCGTCGAGAAAGCTTGAACTCAATCATTGATGCAGAAAAATATCCTTTCTCAAGGCAGAACCGAATAGCTGACTGAGGAGTCACCAACTTCTTCTGCGTAACCTCTCTGGGGTTTATCAGAAGACGAAATGCTGGAGTTTTGAGGTGCTTCTCAGGCTCTTGGTCCATGAAGAATGTATCCTCTATGTTCGGAACGTTCTTAATTCCAGGAGTTTCATCTTCGCTAATAGAAGTCTTTTCCGTGCATGAATCATCCCTAGAGGCATCATCATATGTGTGTGAACCTTCTATGGAAGCATCACTATCCACACACATATCATCTCTGGAAACATCATTGGTTTGTGAATCAGACATCTTGCAAAGTAGCTGTAACATGCACACAATGCTCCGCGTCAATACATCATACAAATATCAGCGGAATGAAGTAATTGGAAAAATGCTCATGCAAACATCTACAAACCGATAACTCTTAACTCTTACCTTTTATGCTTCCACTAACAGTAGTGATAGTAGTGCTAGAGTTAACACTCCAAAATCATTCGTCTCTCCGAACCTACAAAAGACGTTCAAAAAAAACTCAGATTTTTCATAAAATCATGAATATTTCTACTGTGTGAACATTCACCGTTGAATTATAAAAACTAAAACATTATTTCATCATAAATAATTTTTTACTTCTAAGTAATACTACACAAAACTCAAGTTTTGATTTTAAAGAAAATAATATATATTTGCATAAAGAAAACGTGATTTAATCACGTAAATAAAAAATATTTTTACGTGAGCAAGGCTCATGAAAATAAAATTTGTGGACACTCCACGGTTTCATTAAAAAAAAACCAGGAATAGACCATGGTTTTATTAAAAAAAAAAAAAATCTTTTCCTTCATATCGTCATACGTCTTCAAAACGAAGGTTTATTCCAATTTTGTGAAAAACATACACATTATAAGATAAAGTTTTGGTTTACATGAAAGCTCATAAACAAAATTTTATCACTGGACTCAAGTTCATATATATATATATATATATATATAGAAGAAAAACTCTTTGTTCGTATCATCGTCATTCTTTAAAACGAAGGTTTATTTCGGTTTTATGAAAATTCACCTTTTCATGATAAAACTTTGGTTCACATGAAAGTGATAAACTTAGTTTTATCACTGGACCTAAATCTTCATATATGAAGAAAAATCTATCCTAAATCAGGGATTATTATTAGTTTTCAAAACTAACGATCAAACGAACACACATTTTCAAAAATGAAGGTTTTCGACGAAACCCACACTCATATATGCACATGTATATAACTTTATCATGATCAACATATGAACAAATCATAGAACTCATGAACATTAGTAAAAAAAAAAATCGCACTTACCTGGTCGGCGTCGGCCGGAAACTGGCCGGACGGTGGCGATGCGGTCGTCGGCGCTGGCAGCTCCGGCGTGAAAAAATTCTATTCCTCTCCTGTTCATGGGTGTGAAGATGATGAAGGGATCAAAGCTCTGGTCGTGGGAAAAAATTAAAAAAAAAGAGGAATAATTCCTTTTATATCAAATTTTATTTCCAAAACCTAATATTCTAAGGATTTCCTTATTGGGCCCGGCCCGCGAATCCTAAACGACTAAGGTCACGTCATCTAAATCAGCGGTTCAACACCAATTCACGCTCATCAAATGACACTCTATCATGCCACTGGTATTTTCATTCAAATCATAGTATGCTCGTACTATCGAAATCCGGTAGCGTCTTAACTTACGACTAAGTTCAGTTACTTATATTGTTTATGACCGGAAAATCACCATTCAATGCTGACTGAGGAACACGCCTTTCCTCACTAATCAGTGAACTTAATGTAGATGGTGGATTTTCGACAAAGGCTAAAATCGTAAATTCATAATTATACGAACTTCTGATCCAGCAATCAGATGTGAGTATTGAGACACGGGTCTCTCTTCGAACCTCTGACTGAGAATATTGTCTCTCAGAGTGGATGCAGATATGTAGTCTCTCGGCTGGAAAACATCATATCTCATGAATACTGAACACTTCAGTAATTATTTCTATATAAAATCACGAGATTGATGGCTCCAAGACAGCTTGCTCTGCTGGTATAGAGCGATAACGTCTTCAGGATACAAACAACAGTTTTCCCTGACTATATAAAGGATATGAATCTCCAGCAAGCTCATGTCAGAATAATTAATGCTCCTAGACAGCTTGCACTGCTAGTATAGTGCCATCAGTTAATTATTCTTGAAATTCCTAGATTCATCCACTGAATTTCTGAAAATATTCAAATACTTTCTGAAAAGTATTCAAATCATGGTTTTTAAAATCGTGCGATTCACGATTTGAATCGCACAATTCGATTCATTTTCTATTAAATCGATTCGAATCGTATGTACGAATCGTTTTTGCTGTAAATCGTAAAGTCAATGTATTTTGACTACGATTCTTGACTTTACTCAAAAGTCCAGATGGGTTTTAAATTTTCAAAAATGAGAAAGTGAGAAGAGTTTCGAACTCACGACCCCCTGCGTCATTGAGTGTCCGTTAACCATTGTTCTGGCTTGTTTTTTTTTGTTGATTAGAGAGCTTTATTACTATATATGTATGAACCAAAGACCAAAACTAGGCAAAACAATATTATCTTTGTCACATACTCCACATAATTCAATAATATTTATAAGAAAATATACGATTCAATAATCGACCATGAATCTACGATTCACGCTTTAACATACGATTCGATTCTCGAAAATAAAAAACGATTCGTTCCGCGATTCACGATTTCACAACCTTGAATCAAATACTTTAGTAATATTTCGTTGCTGCAATCTATGGTTCTTCCCAGCAGAATTCCATGGGTTAGTAATAAATATTCAACACACATGCATCTGAGATACCTCAGAGTAAGCCCCGACTCAAATGGTGCAAGTGTACTCGACGATGATGCACTAACAATCACCGTACGAACAAGTATTTCAAAATACGAAGAGGCGATGAACCTATGCAAAATAGGAAGAAAAATAATAAATAATTAAAAATTGACCAAGGCGCTGGGAGCATGGGCCCACTGACCGGCCGGACGTGTCATGGTCAATCCCATGCCAGTTTCATATTTTTATCATATTTTTTATTATTTTCCTTGAGTTCATGAAAATCCTTTCACTTGAACAAATATCTTTCGTTTTAAGGAAACTCCTCAGTTTCATGGTGTTTCCCTCACACCAAATAAATAATATAAAATTAAGAAAAATATTATGGGCCGTGATTATTGGCCAACCGGCCATGCCTTGATCCCAGCCGGCCCCAC
Organism: Papaver bracteatum; assembly: GCA_023529315.1. Classification (NCBI taxonomy): domain Eukaryota; kingdom Viridiplantae; phylum Streptophyta; class Magnoliopsida; order Ranunculales; family Papaveraceae; genus Papaver; species Papaver bracteatum. The sequence continues at coordinate 4,832,655 of JAJJWX010002182.1, forward strand.
ACCTCATGGTTCCTCATTATTTTATTATTATTTTCCTAATTTCATGAAAACTCCTTAATCTCATGATATTTCCTTGATCCCATGAAAAATAATATAAAATTAGGGAAACCCGTGTGACCGGGACCTAGCCGGCCGATCAAACCCTAGCTGGCCCCACACATCCCATTTTATTATTATTATATTTTTCATGTTTACTTGTTCCTATTGAATTCCTTGATTTCATGATATTTCCTTCAAATTATGAAAATTCCTTTAAATCATGAAATAATACATAAAATTAGGGAAAAACGCACGGGACCGGCCCTAGCCGGCCAACCATGCTCAAACCGGTCCCACACGCTCCTTATTATATTATTATTATTATTCATGTTTTTCTCATCTCATGGAAACTCCTTGATTTCAACAAAACTCTTTGATTTTAACAAAACTCCTTACTTTTAACAAATTCCTTGGTTTTATCATATTTTCCTAAAATCATGAAAATATTATAAAAATTGGGAAAACGTGTGGGATTGGGCCCTTTGGCTGGCCGGCCATGCCTTGGCCAAGACCGGTCCCACACTTCATGATTGCCTCATATTTTTTTTTTCTTCATCTCATGAAGTTTTGACGGTTTTATCAAAAAGTCCATGATTTCTTCATATTTTCTCAAATGGATGCTCAACTGCACGCCATAAAATATCAAAATTCTCAGAACTGAGAAACGAACACTTTGAAGACATGAGCATGTTACCTTGACCGACCAGGGTTGGCTCCTTGGCTTGCAATGAGCCGGTCCAGTGTATTTTCACGGTTTGACCTAATTTGCGCAATTGCATGTATTAGGTCCAAAACTCTTCCAAACTACTTGGACCTCCATGAAATGATCAACATTTGATCCCCGTGACCACCCATGATAGGTTTCATGACTCCTTGGTCGGCCCCTCATCTCTTCATAAATGATTAAACCAACATTTGATCATTCTTTCATCAACAAATCACCAACTCTTCAGGAGGCCTTAGTATTTGCTCACACGAGCATATGGAGCTGCATGGTCGACCCACGGTCCCCTGAAGTCTGTTCTCCTTCATTCCATGGTTAATTTTCAAATAAACCATCAATTGGTCATCAATTGATCAAATTAGGGTTTCTGAGTCCAGTGATCATAATTCCAGATTCGAACACTAATAATTTTACGACGATCTCATGATCAATACTCTTATTAATTATACTCGGTTCAACTACCAGTATTTTAATTAATATTTTATTTTGGTCACACTATCAATAATTCATCAGATGAGCAACACTTGCTCAGATGAGCAATACTTGCTCAAATCCAGGAATATTGGTTCAACTATCAATATTCAACAAATTAGAGCAATACTTGCTCGCCTAAACTATTAACGTGAGAATCATGCCCACGTTCAATTCATGAGTTTCATAACATTTTACAAAATCATGTTCAACTCAGCAAATACATGGACCCATCGTTCCATGAAATCATGAAGTCAACAATTGACTAAACTAACCACGAGATGTAAATCGTGTCGCTTGGGGGGATATCAACTAGGGTTTTGGTCTGGCGGTCTACAGCACGTGTGTTCAAACACACGATGGAATGTGAGCAAGTCGTGCAATCAGTTGAAGGAGTTAACAAAGTAATGGATGGAAAATCAACCAAGTCTCCGCACGATGAGCAACTGGTTTCAAACACGATTTTCACTTCCCCACTCTTTGATTCCATAAACTGTCACACTTCATGGGATCATGGTGTCTATAATTCCAGCAATATAAATAAGTCTCTGAATCATGATTGAAATACGAACGATAACAACGGCAAGAACAACAAGAATCTCACGTCTCACTGACGACACGATATCAACAACTCATCAATTACTCTCAACTAAGCAATTTCAATCATTCAAAACTTATCATATTCAGAATTGACAACACACCTACAATCTTTGATTACCATTGATTCCACACATTTCTCAGCTTCCCTCCTATAGATCGACTCATCCTCTATTTTGACCGAATTTACTCTGGAACGGCCATTGTCTATGTTTAGGCCGGAGTACTACAGATTGATCTCTCGAATTCAAAGCACTCCCTTCTTGCAGTGTATCTGTGTGAGGTTGAACATTTCGCTCGGTTCAAGGAGTTTCCTCTATAAGGTCATCTCCTCAATTCCGTAAAAACCAGCAAATTATTTTTCCCCATCTACACCATTGCATGAGATTAGCAGTGAATACGATCATGAAATTGGAATAATGAGATAACATTGTAGTTTATCACCATTCCATGAGATAAAGTCGTAGATTCGATCATGGGATCAGAGCAATTGTTATTTTCATTCCATGGGATCAGGCCGGGTATCGACCATGGAATCGGAGCCATTGTTATTGCCATTCTATGGGATCAGGCTGTGAATTCGACCATGGAATAGGAGCAATTGTTATTTCCACTCCATGGGATCAGGCCGTAGATTCGACCATGGAATAAAATCAATAATAGATCATCCTGGGAATTCAGTTGAGAATGTCACTGCGGAATTAATCTAATACAGAAAAGATATTATCCAGTTAAAGCATCACATCCATTCTGAATGGTGCATAGTCAGGGAGTCACGAGTGTTGTTTATGACCTGAAGGCGTTACTGCTCTTAATCTGCGGAGAATCGCATGTATCTATGCACGGTCTCTCTACATAGTCAGTGAACGGTGAGTGTCACCGACGTCCTGACGGCGTCCGTCGCCAAACTATTCTTCTATGTGGAGAGGGGTCGCTCTCCTGCAGTCAGGGAACAGTGAGTGTCACCGACGTCCTGAAGGCGTTAAGCTCTCAATCTACGGAAAACCACCCAATTATGTCATTCTGCATAGAGGGCATAATGAAATGTCAGGGGATCGAATCGCTCAGCTAGTGGGGCTCTTCGAAAACATATTCATCATGGCTTCGTAAAATATGAATCGTTGCATGCATGAAAGCCATGTCAAAACATGCCTCATGATTTTATGTTTTTTCCCCTTGTTGAAAATCCACCATCAACACTGGAAGAAAATAGAATTCACAGAATATTTGGGATTGCTACTATGCGCACCATTTTGGATAAATTTCATATATATACTTAGTTGCTCAATAAATGTTGCTAGAGCACTGCTCGGCCAAACTCGCATGCGTTGCTATCTCAAGCATGTTTGTCAATCTTAGTGATCAAAACTATGAAGTCTTGATTTCTAGTCTACTATAGCTAAGGTCTCGGACTAGGATAGAAAGTGCAGTTGAGCTCAAGAACTCCATGGTGATCATCATACAAGACGAAGGACTACTCAAGGAACCAGTGGATCTTCATCGACTAAAAGGTATGTGGAGACTTGAACTTATCTATCCCTCAAAAGTCTATCTACTCTATCTCCTATCTTGAGGCAAAAGTCATTTTACTATATAGGCTAAGAATATGCACATGTGATATTTCGAGCTGAGTATATCTCTCTTATCTATTTCTCGAAGTGGGTGTTGGTAAATCTTTCGTTTTATACAAGTTCATCTTTGCCTAGTGACGAAAGTCATGTTATGTTTCAATCATTTTGGAAATCGCTCTGACGAAAAATAGTTTGTGAATAACAACTATATAATGTCCTCTGAGAATGTTTCAATGATTGAAATGAGAGTTTAGACTATATAACCATTGTTGTGGAAACACATATATGTATAAGTCCTTAACACTTGAACCGAAGTTTGTGAACTTTGTTGATCAAGTGGAACCGGAATGTGAGCAGCAACCCAGTCCGCGAACTGGCATAAGTTCTCGAACCCGAGAATTTCTGCTCAAGTTGAAGCATAGGTGCAGTCCGCGAACTGACAGAAGTTCTCATCCCGAGAAATTATGCTGAAGTTTATTAACTTCAACCGGTTAGCTTGAGTCCGCGAACTCAAGAGGTTATGTCTGAAAACGGTGTTCGAGAAATTATCTTAAACTACTAAGGACTGCTTTTGCAAATCGTGGCTTTATAGTTCATGAAATGATTCGTGTGAATCACATCGTTTTTGATTCAATTGTGTCTCTTGTAGTACTTGAGATATCATAGCAATTGTACAACTCTCTAACTAGTTCATTTGAGTCATTTGGACTAGTTATGGTGAAGAAGAATATGGTTGATATGAAAGTTATCATTTGGCTAACCATTTGGTTGACTAATATTGAACCAACCATTGTACACGTTTGGGTACGGTTAAATGAACTCAAAACGTCAAGTACATGTGTGTATGGAAAGCTAAGTTTTCAATCTAATGGTTGAGATATATTAGCTTGTATCTAATCAGGTTTTCATCTAACGGTGAATATTGAATGCTTTGTTACTAAGCTAACATTGATTGCAAACCCTGATTTGAAAGACTAGATAAGGAAAACTCTAGCCATCGGAAAAACTAATCCCCACACACTTTTCTTGTGTGATACTAGTTTTCTCTAAGCTAGAGTCGACCTCCATTAACCCTTGAGTTTTCTATCTAAATTTGGGTTAACGACTTAAAGACTTTATTGGGATTGTGAAGCCAGACCGATACTACTTTTCTTGTAGTTGTGTGATATGATCTTGTTGTTTCTATAGTACGATTACAATTGTAATAATTGGCTTGGGATTTCTATCTCCGATAGGCAAGATAAAAGTAGTCACAAACATCTTCATCTCATTGTTTGTGATTCCTCAATAATCTTCTTCGCTGCGTCGATTAAGTTTATTGTGAGGTGATTGATGAAACTGAGATGTTCTTCAAGAATATAAGTATGGTTTTATCGATTGGTTCTTGTTCACCTTGATTTATCAAAAGACGGAACAAAACTCATAGGTTTATTCGTGGGAGACGAATTTATCTATTACCTGTAGACTTTTTTGTGTGAGACGGATTTGTTTGCTAAAGTCTTTGACTTTAGGTCGTAGCAACTCTTGGTTGTGGGTAAGATCATCTAAGGGAATCAAGTGCGCAGTATCCTGCTGGGATCAGAGGTGTAGGAGCTTAACTGTACCTTGGATCAGTGTGAGATTGGTTGGGGTTCAACTACAGTCCAGACCGAAGTTAATTTGGAGTAGGCTAGTGTCTGTAGTGGCTTAATACAGTGTATATTTAATCTGGACTAGGTCCCGGGGTTTTTCTACATTTGTGGTTTCCTCGTTAACAAAATTCTGGTGTCTGTGTTATTTCTATTCCGCATTATATTTTGTTATATAATTGAAATAACACAGGTTGTGCGTTGTTCAATCGATTAGAATATCCGACCTTATTGGTTGTTGATTTAAATTAATTGACACTTGGATATTGGTATTTGGTACCATCCAAGTTATCTCTCTTTGATTAGGCTCGCGAATCATATTTGCTTTAGTAAATCAAATCGAGAGATTGAGATAATAACTCCTTGAGTATTTTCTATTGATTGAGTCTTGTTGATTCTCTAAAAAACAACTCGGAGTTGTCCATACAGATTGGTAATCAAAATATTGGGTGGGGTTGTTAGACCCCCACATTTTCAATTGCTATCAGTGCAGGCAAACACGTTAAAGACCTTACAAGTCTGTGTTTGTAGAGATCTGACTCTATGGACAGAGGTGATATCTCAAAAAACGTACCACCAGTCTTCGATGGCTCTAATTACTTATGGTGGAAAATTTCTATGCGAGATTTTCTTCAGGCACGTGATTTTCAATCATGGGTGTATGTTGTTAATGGCTATGATCCTCCCGTTGCTGCAGAAGGAAAAAATGTTCCAAAGAATATTGTTGAATATACTCCTGCAGAGGTTCTTGTTGCAAAGCAAAACTCTAACGGTTTGAATGAGATCATACATGCCATTACCCCAAATCTTCTGCACCATGTGTCTAATTGCACTAAGTCGCAAGAAGCTTGGGATATCTTAGTAACCATATTCGAAGGAAACTCCAGTGAAAAGGATGCAAGGATTCATAACCTTAATTCCGATTGGGAAAACCTTCGTATGGCAGATGGAGAAACATTTGATGAGTTTAATCACAAAGTGTCTGAAATTGTTAATACATCTTTTGCATTGGGTAAGACTATTCCTAAAAAGGACATTGTGATGAAAATTCTCAAATCACTTCCATCTAGATACGATGCTAAGAAGCATGCCATCGTTGAGGGAAATAACCTAGATACTCTCTCCAGAAACACTCTGGTTGGTAAGCTTAAGATCTTTGATCACGAACTTTCATCCAAGGATAAGGATGTTGCGTTCAAAGCACTAAAGGACGCTAAATTACTTGATAAAAGTAAAAAAGTGTATATCTCTGAAGATGATCACTCTGAGATAGATTCATCAGATGAAGATCTTGACAAATCAGTCTCGATGATCACAAGACAGTTTAAGGATCTTCTTTTGAAGAGAAGTAAAGGTTCTCCAGAGATAAGCCTAAGGCATCAGTCAAACATCATAATCATGTTCCTCCTAAAAACAGGGATATTGATGAAACTGATGAAGAGGATATGCCTCAGTGCTTTAAGTGTGAAGGATTTGGTCATTTTGCAAACGAGTGTCCAACTCGGAGAAAATACACTGGGAACAAAGGTCTTGCTGCAACTCTTGATGAAATGTCTAACGACTATGATTCAAATGAAGATAAGAAATCAAGTGTTGAACTTCTTGGTGAAAATATTAATTTTAATAATTGTAGCAATACACATATCAATTTTGATATTCTTTCAGAAGATAATCCAACCATTCTGGAAGAAAAGGTTGATTGTTTTCTTGGAAACACTAGTTATAATGTTTCAGGATCCACTATGTGCCTAGCCGCCTGCACAATTTAGAAGCCTGATTATTATCCAAGTGTGACGTGCTCATATTGTTCATTAAAAGGTCATGAACTCTCAATGTGTTACAAGTTCAAACACAAGCAAAGACACGTCAACAAACTTTAACGAAGAGAAAATCATCTAGCAAGAAAGCTCAAACTTGCTCAGAAGACCGCAGAGGTATGTAAGATTTTATCTTCTTCTAAGAAGTTAGTTTCCAAGGAAAAATCAAGACCATTTGAGAAGAAAGTATGGTCAAATTGTTTTGATAGACAAAGGTCTATGGATTCCTCTCAAGAGGAGATTGGTGGACAAATTGTTGTTCACCACATCACAAATTAATTGTGTTGTGTCTAAAATCTTGTCTCATGTGCCTGATCAAAAGAGACAATGATTTTGTACCTCTCAGGCTTCAAGAAAAGTATTGATTCTTCTTTTCTTAGTTTTGTCTTATTTTTGTCTATCAAACAAAAGAGAAAAGGGTATTATCGACAATTCTGCTCTTTATAGGGATAAGAGTTGATCATCCAAGAATTTGTTTTAGGTTTCAAACCCTACATTCCTTTTCCTTATCTGAAACCTCTCTTTATCTTAAGACTACTTGTTGATCTAATTGTGAATTCCTCTCACAAACCTATACGCTTATGGACGCTCCAAGAATGATGTCTTCTGAAGGTAATGTAATTGTTAAGCCATCAATCATGAAGGAAAAATAAAAATTTCCATTGCCTCCAAACTTGAAAAGAAAAATAAGGAATACAAGGAAGCCTAGAGCTGTTCCTTCAAATTCTCAGAAGTTTTCTGATATTCTTGAAGTGTTGAAGGAGTTGCGAAAGGAGATTCAACAAATAAAGGCTTTTGTGCATAAGACTAATGAGATTCAGAAGGCCTTGGTTCGACAACATCAACCAAGAAGGTTCATTTACATAAACTCCTTTCTTAATGAACCCTATGTTCCAATGGTTGTTGACAACAAGGAGTTCGGGGACGATAATGAATTCTTCAAAGGTCTTAATGTCTAGTAAATCTTCTATGTTTTCTGTTTTATTTAGAAGAATAACTAGTGTTTTGGAATAGCAATGATTGTAATTACACATAGCTATATCCAATGATTTTATCTTCTTGTTTTTAAATTTATTGGGTTAAATTCTAAAGTTGTTTGGAAGATGATGGTTGCATTATTAATATTTATGGTTTTATATATTGCAATATTTTGATGGGATTTGTATGTTTACGTCCGTGAACTTGATTATCCCAAAGTTTGTCAAAAGTAAAGTCGTTCACATATTGATATGCAAATATTGATAAAGGAATGAATTGACTTTTGGCAAAACACAAAAGTTAAGCCTATATTGTCAATTGTTGATGTAAGATAGGTTAAAATCTTTTGTGATTCAAGGATAAAGTCTATTATGTCACTTTGTGATGGAAAAATAGAATAGGTGCTTGTTTTGTAATCCACGGTATAGAGATTAATTGTTCCATATTATTTATGTATTACCGTGAAGGTTCCATCTTGTATCTTATGTTGAGCACGATACGACTAAGTCGATTTTTTATTGGCATGGTTGGTTGTTCCATAAAGATGCAAAATGTTGAGCACTAAGAACTAAATTAATCAACTCGTGTGGTTATTTAGTTTGTATTCCATGAGTTCTCTCATTGTGAGTACATGTACGGTTAAGGTTGTCATTTCCTATGATAATCTTAGTCGGGGTTCCATAATCTCTTATGTTGAGCCCAAATGAACTAAATCAATCATCTTGTGTGATTATTTAGTTAGCACTCCATAGATTTTTCTCGTGTCGAGTGTGGACAATTCAATTGATTACTTTGTGATTAGTTTAATTGTGTAATCCGGTTAAAATATTTATGGGGTTCTCTTGTGAATAATCTAATCGATGAATTAAGTCTCTATAAGTTTACTTGTGTTGAGCATATTTAGTCAAATTAATCTTGGTTCGCTTTGGTTAATATGATTGAATATTTTGGATTCAAAATTCATACTTGTATGAAATTTGTTGAGTCTAAGGATATCCTTCTTTTCTCTTGAAATTAAGGTCGCCCTTGTTGTTCCCTTTGGAATGACATCTAATGGGGGAGAGTTCTTTTGAACTTGCGCTTAATTTCCAAATCTTTATGGGGAGTGCGGCTGTGGAATTTTTAGGGGTTATCTTGTATCTTTATGAACTCCTTGATGAATGCATTTATCCTCGGATTTATGATTGCATCTAAACAAGATGATAAAACATTTAACTTTGATCATGAAATGTCTCTTATGGAAATTTCATTAGGATCATGTTCTTGTACCTTTGCCAATTTTATTGACAAAAAGGGGGAGAATTAATTGTAGTTCACATTACAAATCCATATGGTTTTCTGATCATTATGTAAGGGGGAGTGGTTTCCATGTGAGATGGAGTATTGACTAAGGGGGGGCGAAGTATCACCATAGTATTGTTGTTGAAGTTGTGATGCAATTGGACTTTGAAGCTGTGTAATAATACTATGAAACTGTATAATAATGATTGAGAACCAATGCTTTTCTCATTGTTATAGCCACGGATTTTCAACAACGATGATACTAAACTTACAACCTTTGTGATCATTGGACTACTTGGAAGTGACGAAGATTTCGAGTATTGTTGAAGATTAGGCATGTGGAATAGGATCTACAAAGTTTATTTATATAATTATTCCATATATATTAATAGTTTTGCCACTAAAATTGACAAAGGGGGAGATTCGTAGAGCACTGCTCGGTCAAACTCGCATGCGTTGCTATCTCAAGCATGTTTGTCAATCTTAGTGATCAAAAATATAAAGTCTTGATTTCTAGTCTACTATAGCTAAGGTCTCGAACTAGGATAGAAAGTGTAGTTGAGGTCAAGAACTCCATGGCGATCATCATACAAGACGAAGGACTACTCAAGGAACCAGTGGATCTTCATCGACTAAAAGGTATGTGGAGACTTGAACTTATCTATCACTCAAAAGTCTATATATTCTATCTCCTATCTTGATATAAAAGTCGTTTTACTATATAGACTAAGAATATGCACATGTGACATTTCGAGATGAGTATACCTCGCTTATCTATTTATCAAAATGGGTGTTGGTAAAGCTTTCGCTTTAGCCAAGTTCATCTTTGCCTAGTGATGAAAGTCATGTTATGTTTCAATCACTTTGGAAATCGCTCTGACGAAAAATAGTTTGTGAATAACAACTATATAACGCCCTCTGAGAATGTTCTAATGATTGAAATGAGAGTTTAGACTATATAACCATTGTGGGATATAAACATTATTGTGGCAACACATAAATGTATAAGTCCTTAACACTTGAACCGAAGTTTGTGAACTTTGTTGATCAAGTGGAACCGGAACGTGAGTAGCAACTCAGTCCACGAACCCAGTCCGCGAACTGGCATAAGTTCTCGAATCCGAGAATATCTTCTGAAGTTGAAGCTCAGGTGCAGTCCACGAACCCAGTCCGTGAACTGACGGAAGTTCTCATCCCGAGAAATTCTGCTGAAGTTTATTAACTTCAACCGGTTGGTTTGAGTCCGCGAACTCAAGAGGTTATATCTGAAAACGGTGTTCGTGAACTTATTTTAAATTACTAAGGAATGCTTTTGCAAACCGTGGCTTTATAGTTCATGAAATGATTCGAGTGAATCACATCATTTTTGATTCAATTGTGTCTCTTGTAGTACTTGAGATCTCATAGAAATTAAACAACTCTCTAACTAGTTCATTTGAGTCATTTGGACTAGTTATGGTGAAGAAAAATATGGTTGATATGAAAGTTATTATTTGGCTAACCATTTGGTTGACTAATATTGAACCAACCATTGTACACGTTTGGGTACGCCTACACGAACTCAAAACTTCAAGTACATGTGTGTATGGCAAGTTAAGTTTTCAATCTTACGGTTGAGAGATATTAGCTTGTATCTAATCAGGTTTTCATCTAACGGTGAATATTGAATTCTTTGTTACTAAGCTAACATTGATTGCAAACCCTGATTTGAAAGACATTTGTAAGGAGAACTCTAGCCATTGGAAAAACTAATCCCCACACACTTTTCTTGTGTGATACTAGTTTTCTCTAACCTAGAGTCGATCTCCATTAACCCTTGAGTTTTCTCTCTAAATTCGGGTTAACGACTTAAAGACTTCATTGGGATTGTGAAGCCAGACCGATACTACTTTTCTTGTAGTTATGTGATCTGATCTTGCTATTTCTATCGTACGAGTACAATTGTATTAATTGGCTTGATATTTTTATCTCCGATAGGCAAGATAAAAGTAGTCACAAACATCTTCGTATCATTGTTTGTGATTCCTCAGTAATCTTCTTCGCTACGTCGATTAAGTTTATTGTGAGGTGATTGATAAAACTGAGTTGTTCTTCGGGAATATAAGTTTGGTTTTATCGATTGGTTCATGTTCACCTTGATTTATCAAAAGACGGAACAAAACTCATAGGTTTATTCGTGGGACACGAATTTATCTATTACCTGTAGACTTTTATGTGTGAGACGTATTTATTTGCTAAAGTCTTCGACTTTGGGTCGTATCAACTCTTGGTTGTGGGTGAGATCAGCTAAGGGAATCAAGTACGCAGTATCCTGCTAGGATCAGGGCGTAGGAGCATAACTGTACCTTGGATCAGTGTGAGATCGGTTGGGGTTCAACTACAGTCCAGACCGAAGTTAATTTGGAGTAGGCTAGTGTCTGTAGCGGCTTAATACAGTGTATATTTAATCTGGACTAGGTCCCGGGGTTTTTCTGTATTTGCGGTTTCCTCGTTAACAAAATTCTGGTGTCTATGTTATTTCTATTCCGCATTATATTTTGTTATATAATTGAAATAATACAGGTTGTGCGTTGTTCAATCGATTAGAATATCTGTCCTTATTGGTTGTTGATTTAAATTGATTGACACTTGGATATTGGTCTTTGGTACCATCCAAGTTATCTCTCTTTGATTAGGCTCGCGAATCATATTTGCTTGAGTAAATCAAATCGAGAGATTGAGATAATAACTCCTTGAGTATTTTCTATTGATTGAGTCTTTTTGATTCTCTAGAAAACAACTCGGAGTTGTCCATACAGATTGCTAATCGAAATATTGGGTGAGGTTGTTAGACCCCCGTATTTTCACATGTATAAGTAAAGAGGTTTGATCACTCGTTACTTTTAAATGGCCTTTATTCCTTTACAGGATTACAACGCTAAATATATGGTTTTACGATTTTGACCCTAAACTAAAAACCACTATCAACATTAAGTCCCCTGCTTATCACGTGACAGTGATATTGTTGCGGGGTAAGCACTGGATGGTGACAAACAAAAAAATCACAAGAGAAGTTCGATGCACATTATTAGGATAAAGGCTGCCTTGGTTCCTAAGTAAGGCACGTTTCCTTTCAGCGCGCGTCAGTCATCTTCAGATAGATAAGTATCTACTTGATTTTTATCCCGCATCCAGAGACTTTATACACGGCCAGTAGAGACTCTTTTTCTTCCCGGGGTCTTGCTGATTTGTGGAATATAAAGAAGACGCTAGAGCCTTTCTCTCATCACAGGATTACTTTCTTCCTCGTTCCAGGTATTGCTCCATGTTCCTTGTGCGGTTTGATTTTTGATTGATGGTGATAACGATTTTTTTTATATCGGTTGTTGATTATAACAACCTTTTTGCAGTATATGATGGGAACCGCTGGTGATGATTACTCTTTTACTTCTCCAGAAAATAACTTTGAAGTCGACAAACCCAAGACTAGTGCGTTTAAGGAGGTGGTGGCCAAAATAGATTCCTCGTTCCGCGAAGTTGGTCGTGCCATACAGGGTATGTCTCTTCTGTACTTGTGCATCGTTCAGGAGTGTACTCAAGTGTTTTTGGATTTTGTCAGCATGGAGGAGAAATGGAGACACGACGAAGCATCTCAGTCGACTAGCGTGAGAGCTGAAAGGTTTGCGGCCCGGCTAAAGCGTCGAAGATCGATCATGAGCGGCCTCCCAACGAAAACAAGTATGATTACCCTATCCATAACAGAATCATAATTCTTGATTCTGATGTGGACGAACCGGAGCATCCTCAGAAGGCTGTTAGGGCAGTTCCTGGGAAAGAGGTCGAAATGGCTTCCGCGGAAGGTACTGAAACAACCGTTGGAGGGAACACTGAAGTGGATGCTGAGAAGATCACGGTAGAGGCATCTGGAGAAGATGTTGAAACAGCTCCCAAGAAAGATGTCGGCGCATCTCCTGGAGGGAGTATTGAAGCAGCTGGTGAGGGAGGCGTTAAAAATTCATCAGAAAGGGAAGTTGATGCAGCTTCCAGAGAGGATGCAATGGTGGCTTGTGATGAAGGTGTTGAAGAAGCTTCCAATGACAACTCCAGTGAAGACACTGTTGATACCTCCAATGACTAAAATTTCCCTTGTTGATTTCATTTTTAGTTTAGCCCTTTCTATAGTTTTGTAGATATTTTCTTCTTATACTCAGTAGTTTTGTGGTTGAGCCTGGTTTCATCGAATGATTTTCTCTTTGATATCCGGGAACCCTAGTCGTACGCGACATTCGATGATGCGTTCTCATGTGACCGTGCACTTGCCTTTATGATGATTGCATGTAACCCTAAAAAAATAACGAAAGGGATTCGATGATGAAAACCAGAGATTGGTCACGAACCTACCTGCCCTCCAATTGTGTTGCAATCTTCCTAATCATGTGGTGATTGAGAAGTCGCTTTATTGTTGGACTAGACTTCTTTTCGAAGCATTTACCCTAATAACCACAATTCCTTTCCCCCCTTTATTTCTGCACGTATTCCTTCAATGTTTTTCAAAATATATGAGATGTTTCTTTTAGGGTTTTTTCTTTCTGGTTTGAACTGATGGGTAACGATGATGGTTTAGGTTTTCTCAAGACTTTATGTCATGATTCAGGGGTAAAGATATTTCTAAAAGGAAATAATACTTTGATTAACAAACATGAAACCCTAATTATCAATGCAAGCATTGCAAACATTTTGGAGGAATTAAAAATATTGCATGAAAAAGGGAAATTGCTAGAGGAAATACTAAAGAGAACGTTGAAGGAAGAGATAGCACAGAGTTTTAGGTATTGAAGGGATTGAGCCACCGTGAGTGAATTTTCACGCCTTCAAGTTTGTCGGCATTGATGAGGTTGCAGTAACCGCCCAAGATAACATCTGCCACCAGGTATGGCTTGTCTTCCCTCTCTATAGGAGAATCATACTGAGCGGTCACTTCCACTGTCACATCTCCAACTTGAAACGCGGTCCTCTTCACTACCATATCTCTAACTTGAAATGGGTTTGGGTGTTGTGCAACTTCTTAATTCTTGAACTCATTATCTTTGATTGAGACAACTTCTAAATTCTTGATAAAGTATTTGAAAGGACCAGCCTCCCATTCACATCTCCTAATGGCGGACCGGTTGTTGATAGGAGCGAGTCCCCGAGCCTTAGTGGAAGGAGAAGTGACTGGTTGTAAAAAGGGTTGTTCAATAAGACTTACTTGGGCTTGAAATCTTCGAATGTATGTTGATGGGCTCTCTCCAAGTAATTACCTCACATTAGCAAGTTGTTGATACGGAAACATATAATCTTCTGGGTTGGACGGCTTCTTGGAAATCCTTTCAGGTATTGACACTGGCAAAGGACACATTCCTAGCTTTGCTTTGTTATTATGCACCTATGAGCACCCCAGAACCATGTCATAATTTGAGAATTCTTTGATAATATGGAATTTGACGTGCGTTAGAGCATCTCCCACCTTGATTTCGAGACTGATGTATCCGTAGGCCTCATTTGGTTCTCCTTATGCGCTTTTAATTATAGTTGGGTAGTGAACAGGTTCCTACTTTGAAATCTTTGCAGCTCTCAGAGTCTTGACAATGACAATGTTGAAATCAGATGCTGCATCAATCAATGTGCTGTCGAACTCCACATCCCTTAAGTGAGCGATGGTTAGGGGTCCCCAGTTATATTTATTAGTCGCGCTTCCCAAGAAAGATTGGGGGTTCGGGAGCGGCTTCCCTGATTGGAAACAGATGCATGCCTGATACAACATGATTGAGGGCTCTGAATATGTCTTGACGCAGTGCCTTGGATAAATACAACATTTCACATAAATGCTCCATTATAGACTGCACAGTTTTATGAACGGAGTCCCCAGAAATCATGCAGCTCCTGACAGGAAGAGGGTCTCTGTGAACTCCTTTATTTCCCAATTGAAGTTCCCTTGTATCTACCTTCTCTCTGAAAATGTTCTTCAACTTGTTTCAGTCACTGGTCGGATGGTTGACGAACCTATGATAACGACAATATTTGGGATTTTCCGTCTCTTCTTCGGTTGGCGGACGTTGAAGAGGAGGCAACTTGATGGCGCCATCTTGAATCCATGCTTCTAGGAGTTCAATGACTTCATCCACTGGGAATGGGAAATCTGGAGAAGCATCTCCAGTTTGTTGTTGCACATGCGTCTTAGCCGCAACTTTTTGGGATGGAGTTTTCTGAGCTGGTGTTGCACGCTTGGGTTGTTGTTCCGCTGTTGGAGCTTTCCTTTTCCCTCCTTTACTCACTACGCTAACAGAGGGACCAGTGTTATATTGCTTATTGATGAGGCGCCTATTTCCTCGGGATTCGCGTGCATCTTCTCCTATGGATGGTCTGGATCACTCCAACAATGCTGGTGCCGTCGTAGCCGACCGCTTAGCAGCTTCATGGAGTTCAGAGAACATCTAGAAACGTAAATTTTCCAGTAAAATATGATAGATAAGAACCATACTATTAATTCATGACTATACCAGTTGTTGTTCGGTCACATTTGGGTCGTGACAGTCCAACGCCTGAATTCTGAATCTCTTGACATAATCATTCGGATGTTCGCTATTTCGTTGGAACATTCTTCCTAAGTCTGAGAAAGTGATTTGCTCAGATACAAAGAAATATTTCTTATAGAAAGCGGTGACCGTGTCACACCAGTTGGATATGTTATTTGGTGCGATGTTGTTGTACCAAGTATACGCTCTTCCGGTAAGAGACTTTGAAAACTCTTTCAGGCGGAGGACATGATTGTATTCGTTTTCTCCTAAGGACTCCAGAAAATGAGAGATGTGTTCACGATCATTACCAGTACCATCATAAATAGAAAATTAAGAAGAAGAGTATCCTCTCGGGAGGGGAACTCTTTGCACATCAGGAGGATAAGGAGGTTGGTGCTGGTGCAGATCTACCGGGTTTTCATTGCTTCAATTTTGGAGAAGTCATTCTAGATCCTCACGCATGATGAAATTGGATGGCTGATTCCTTTCCCTCGAGCGCTCAGGATCAACACGAACTTCCTCATCTATGAATTTACGCCCTGTTAAAGCGCTTGCGCCAAAAGTGTTGAAAGTACTCATTGTTGGTTCCATGTGCCGACGCGGCTCTTGTGGTATCCGTTATGTCAGTGTCTTGAGGAAAGTAAGTACCTCTTTCTGAGTTGTGACCATGTCCGTATGAGCATTAGAGAGAATCTCTTATCTTTCCATCAAATCAACAATGGTGATAGGGGGTTGGCCTCATCTGGTTCCTCCAGTCTCTCATCCTGATGGGAAAGTGGCAGCGGCTCTAGTAACAACTTGAGGCGTTATACTCGAAGAAATATTAGGAGTAGCAATAGCGGCTTTAACTCTGGTGATTGGATGTGTAATGCCTAAGGGAATGCTTCATGTGCCGGTGTTGTTGGTTAAGGATGTAGTACCACGAGATGTATTGATCGCGCTGGTAGGTGGTACATTGGTGTCACCGGCAGCAATGTTGATACTAGGGGTGTTGTTAGCGCCAGTAATATCATGATTTGTCGTTGATCCGGACCTAAGATCCACCATCTTGAATTTTTGAGAAAATTGAAATGAAATTGAAAATTAATCTTGCAACCGAGAGATTAATCTCCCACTGTGGTCGGCAGTTGTTTGATAAATTTGGTTTGTTGATGAGAAACGAATTCAAACCCTAAACAAATGCACTACATGGGAGTACTTTTAGATTCGAGAGATCAATCTGTAAGACTCTGGCCTAAACTAAGAAATGGCCGTTCCATATTCAATTCGGTCACAAAGTGAAGGAGAAGGGGTTGATCTTATGGAGGGAAGCGAAGAAGGTGTTTGAGATCAAAATATAGAATTATGAAGGCGTGGCTGTTTATGACTTGTATCAGAATGTGGATCTGGCTTACAGAATGTAAGCTATCATTTCTTGGTGTTTTCTGGATACTGTGTTGATAACACTTGTGTTGTTATGTTTGAATAGGTTGAAAAACCTATTTATACAAGTGTTGTTGGTGGTTTTTAGCTTAGGGTTGAAATAATAAAACCTTACATCTGATGTGGTGTCACTCTGTAAGAAAACGATGGTGTGAGTGCTAACCTCTCCACCAGCATATTTATTGAGCCGTTCAATATACTTACATAAAATTTATCCAGACTGGCGAATGTAGCAATCATCCCAGATGTTCTGTAAATTTCGGCGCCTCTCCTATATTCACTTAATATAAGTTCCTTTGAATTTCTTCTATGCTATGTTCTCCGACTGAACCCTTAATGTTGATATGGCATGATGATTTGTGTTCACTCGCAGCAGAGTAGCATGAATTTCCAAGTATCAAGGATAAGGTCTTTGCATAAGGTATTCAATCAGAAAAAGCATGCTACTCTCTGGCAATGAACTTAAAAGAACTCTGTGTCAACACATATAATTCAATCAATTACCCTGATTAACTTACGGAATTTAGGGTTTTGCACCTCGCGCAGTATATCAGACATTGCTTGTTGAAATTAAACCTAGGCAAACTAGGTAATTAATCCTCCATGGATTACCAGGTGCAAAACCTTGCTCAGAATCAGAAACATGGAGCCGCAGAAGCAAAGGGAGGCGTGGCCATGCCTTAGGCCAACTGGCGCCACTTGACATTGCCCACGCCCCTTCCTAAACCGGTCATATTTCTCTCGACCAATCATATCGCCTCAATTATCCACACTCACATAAGTTGTGGCTGGGCCCATACTTGCCGGGCCCACTTCCCATCGACCAATCAAGTCGCTCTAAAGCCGACATGCTCTCACCGGAAGTGTAGCCACACCCATGCTTGACCGACGCTTTTTTAATCGACCAATCAGGTCAATATAAAGCTGCCACACTTTCACCAGAAGAGTAGCCGTGCCTTATGTTTGGCCAGCCCCTTTCTTTGGCCAATCAAGACGCTCTAAACTTGCCACCATACATTAAAGGCCAAACGCACCCTGCTGTGCCACCATACTAACTGGCAAGCCTAACGCGCCTTACCACAACAACATATTGATCAACATGCCACTATGCCGCGTACCATGTCACTTTGGCCTTGGCCACACCGCCAAGCCCTAATTTTACCATGGTGCCAAATCCTAGCCTTGGCTACGGCGCCAAGACCCAACTTTAGCTACAGCACCAAACCCTATCCTTGGTCACGCCTCCAAGCCCTAACTTTGTCTACGGCGCCAAACCCTAGCTTGGCCATGCTGCCAAGCCCTAACTTTGGCCATGACGTAAAATTATAACCTTGGCCATGCCGCCAAGCCCTAACTTTGGCCATGACGCCAAATTCTAACTTTGGCCACGCCGCAAAGCTCTAACTTTGGCCACAACGCCAAATTCTAACCTTGGCCACGCCTCCAAGCCCTAACTTTGGCCACTGCGCCAAATTATAACCTTGGCCAAGCCGCCAAGCCCTAACTTTGGCTACGACGCCAAATTATAGCTTTGGCCACGCCGCCAAGCCCTAACTTTGGCCACGGAGCCAAATCCTAAGTTCTAGCCATGCTACAATGCCACAGGTCCACGCTACAACGCCACCAGAACGCCATTATGCCATGGCTATGCCAATGGCGCCACTTTGCTATATAACGAGATATGGCCATAATCAATGGATATCCTTCCTCATGAGATGCAATCTCAACCATCCAAGTTCGCCACCGAACTGACAGACTTGTGGAAAGTTTTAGGCGACCAGCCGCCTAAACCTAGTGGCCATAGCTACGCCAGACGCCACTTGTACCATTGTGCAACTGGCATGCACGAGCCATGCCAACCATACTATATTACCACTAGCGTATGCCAAAATAACCATGCGCCATTATCAGACGCCAACACAAGGTAGCATAATCAACGGCTACCCTCCCTCATGAGATGCAATCTCACCATCCAAGTTCGCCACTGAACTGACGGACTTGCGGCAATCCCCAAGCAAACCGTTATGTCAGGTGCCACTATGCTAATGGAACCACTTTGCTATACAACAAAGATGTTTCCATAATCATTGGATACCTTTCCTCATGAGATGCAGTCTCAACCATTCAAGTTCGCCACCAAACTGACGGACTTGTGGCAAGTTTTAGGCGGCCGACCAAGGCAAGCCTAATAGCATCACATGCTATTTTCCTATGGCAAAGTCTTTGACTTTGACTTGCTACACATAACAACCTTCTACACATTTTCCACGAAAACACTCGAGACGTCAAACATGTCACAAACTGGGGGATACTCAACAGTGTATTGGTCTGGTGGTTTACAACGTGTGGCGTGCAATGCGCCCATTTTAAGAAAGTGTCATGAAGTAGTACAATTAGTGGTGGTGAAAAGTACCGGTGTAAATAATTCATTACCTTCATCATGGAAGCATAACGATTGACGATTACACGAATTCACTTCCCTCATCATGGAAGCATAACGTCTAACGGTTACACGTTATTATATTCCTCTACCACTCAATTGTTTCCACTTCCTATGAAACTAGGGTATGTTTCAGTAGGACTTGTAAAGATAGGCTTCACCTATTTCCACCAGAGAACAAGTCTTGGTCGACAACAATACAATATCCAGAAATCACATGGTAGCTTTCCATTATGCTATCCAGTTTTACTTTCTGATACAAGTCGTAAACAACAACACCTTCAGAATCAACAATTTTGGTCTCAACACTCTCTTCGCTTCCCTCCCTAAGACCAACCCTTCTCTTTTACTTTGTGACCAAAGCAAGCCTGGAACGACCATTTCTTGGTTTAGACCAGGATTGTACAAATTGATCTCTTGAATCAAAAGTACTCCCATGCAGTGCATTGTTTAGGGTCTAGACTCGTTTCTCACCCATACACCTAAAATTACCAAAATCAGCATAAACGGTTTTCACCCACAAACAACAAGTCATGTTCGAACACCCATGATCTCGTAGGAATTGGAGATGATTAGGAAATAAAGAAGTGAAGTTGTGTAAATAGTGGTGATCACCACGTCTCCACTATGAGGGGAAACTAGTCATGCCTTCACCCACGATCTCATTGCTATTAACCGTTCGTTCTTCCTTGACACGTTCTCATAATGGGTGTGTTGCACGCCGCATGCTGTAAATTTCCAAACCAATACCCCAATGAGTATCCCCCAGTTTGTGACATGTTTGATGTCTCGAGTGAATGAGTCAAGTTACGTGACTTGCCGCTAAAATAAGCACATAGTGCTTTTATGTTAAATAATAAATTATTTGTAAAACTGATATTTATAAAGAAATGCTTATGATCAATGCATGTAATTTATCACTTTCGAATAAGCAGATGAAAGTAATCGATATATTAGAAGCATCGCTGTTTTTGAGCCAGATCGAATCAGTCACGGATTGAGCGTCTTAGAAGCAGCACAACTGGCCAACTTTGGGTAATCGTTCTGGGACCTTATGGCCGAGCTGTTACTTGGTCGATCACTCCCTGTAGAGGAGGGATGGTCGGTGTTCATAATGTTATTTTTCTAAAAATAAGTCTACACTATCCAACTAGGCTGGAGAAGTTGGATGGTCGTGATCGATTTACGGCAGTTGTAAACTGTTGTTGACGCAACTTTAGGGTGTAGGGGGCTACATGGCCAACCCTTTTGGGCGAGCGACTCAAGGCATTAATCGTGAGTTCGAGCAGGACGGTCAGTCACGTGTAAAGGTGAGTCGACGGTGATCACGTTGACATCTTCAGTGTCACCTGAAATTAAATCTAAGCCTCTCAACTAAGATGGCGAAGATGGATGGTCGTGATTGATTTGCGACATTAGGGCGTTGCCACAAACGCAATTTTAGGGTTTTCAAAGAAGCGCTTTCACCCTACTTTGGGCGAACAATTTGATGCGCTCTGGTTTTGCAGTGGACGAGTCGATCGACCAAGGGAAGAGTTGGGCCAACAGTGAATACGTTGGCACCTCTTTGATCGCTCGAAATGCAATCCAAGTCGTCCAACTAGGCCGGCTAAGTTGGACTGACGTGATACGTTTTAATACCCTTTTTGTCGGTCTCAGCTTGTTCGAGCTATTTTCAAGTAACACGAACACCCATGTTTGGTTTGGAGTTTGAAGAGATTGTGAATAAGCTAAAAAGGGCTCGATCGACTAGGGAATTAGTAGTCCCACCGGTGGTCACTATGGTGATTACCTAGTTCTACAAGGAGTAATCTAAGCTTGTTAAATTGCGAGGCCAAATCGTGTGGCATATTGAGAGTTCGGCTAGGAAGGTAGCATATGTAAATACTAGGAAAGTCATGCATTAGTTAGTAATGCTGGTAGAAAATAGAATTCACAGAATATTTGGGATTGCTACTACATGCACCATTCTGAATGAATTTCATATATATACTGAGTTGTTCAATACATGTTGTTAGAGCATTGCTCGGTCGAACTTGCACGCGTTGCTATCTCAAGCATGTTTGTCAATATTAGTGATCAAAACTATAAAGACTTTGATTTCTAGTCTACTATAGCAAAGGTCTCGGACTAGGATAGAAAGTGTAGTTGAGATCAAGAACTCCATGGCGATCATCATACAAGACGAAGGACTACTCAAGGAACCATTGGATTTTCATCGGCTAAAAGGTATGTGGAGACTTGAATTTATCTATCACTCAAAAGTCTATCTATTATATCTCCTATATTGAGACAAAAGTCGTATTACTATATAGACTAAGAATATACACATGTGATATTTCGAGCTGAGTATACCTCGCTTATCTATTTCTCAAAATATATGTTGGTAAAGCGCTCGCTTTAGCCAAGTTCATCTTTACCTAGTGACGAAAGTCATGTTATGTTTCAATCATTTTGGAAATTGCTCTGACGGAAAATAGTTTGTGAATAACAACTATATAATGCCCTCAGAGAATGTTTCAATGATTAAAATGAGAATTTAGACAATATAACCATTGGAGATATAAGCATTGTTGTGGAAACACATATATGTATAAGTCCTTAGTGCTTGAACCAAAGTTTGCAAACTTTGTTGATCAAGTAAAACCGGAGAAGTGCGTGAGCTTCAGTCCGCGAACTGGAGGAATTTCTCGAACGAGAATTTCTGCTAGAGTTTGTGAACTCCATCC
The DNA here is from genome assembly GCA_023529315.1 of Papaver bracteatum. Taxonomy (NCBI): domain Eukaryota; kingdom Viridiplantae; phylum Streptophyta; class Magnoliopsida; order Ranunculales; family Papaveraceae; genus Papaver; species Papaver bracteatum. The sequence goes on from JAJJWX010002182.1 coordinate 4,854,888, forward strand.
GGGAACTTAATTCCGCGAACCTAGTCTACGAACTGGAGTAGGTTATGTCTAAAAACAATGTTTGTGAACTTATCTTAATAAACTAAGGAATGCTATTGCAAACCGTGTTTTTATAGTTCATGAATCGATTCGAGTGAATCACATCATTTTTACTTCAATTGTGTCTTGTGTAGTATATAAATATCTAAGCAATTGAACAACTCTCTAACTAGTTCATTTGAGTCATTTGGACTAGTTATGGTGAAGAAGAATATGGTTGATATGAAAGTTATCATTTGGCTAACCATTTGGTTAACTAGTGTTGAACCAACCAATGTACAAGTTTGGGTACGATTTTCACAAGCCTACAAACGTGCAGTACATGTATGTATAACAAGCTATGTTTTCGATCTAATAGTTGATAAATATTAGCTTGTATTTAATCAGGTTTTCATCTAACGGTGAATATTGAATGCTTTGTTACTAAGCTAACATTAATTGCAAACCCTGATTTGAAAGACTATATAAGGGAGAACTCTAGCAACTGGGAAACCTAATCCCCACACATTCTGTGTGATACTAATTTGCTAATCTAGAGTCGATTCTCCTTTAACCTTTGGTTTTCTTCTTATAAAACCAGGTTAACAACTTAAAGACTTCATTAGGATTGTGAAGCCAGGTCGATACTACTTTTATCGTAGTTGTGTGATCTGATCTTGCATCTTCTATCGTACGAGTACAATTGTAATAATTGGATTGAGATTTCTATCTCTGGTAGGCAAGATATAAAAGTAGTCACAAATACTTCGTCTCATCGTTTGTGATTCCTCAATAATCTTCTTCGCTGCGTCGATTAAGTTTATTGTGAGGTGATTGATCAAGCTGAGCTGTTCTTCGGGAATATAAGTCTGATTTTATCAATTGGTTCATGTTCACCTTGATTTATCAAAAGATGGAACAAAACTCATAGGTTTATTCGTGGGAGACGAATTTATCTATTACCTGTAGACTTTTCTGTGTGAGACATATTTTTTTATTAAAGTATTTGACTTTGGGTCATAGCAACTCTTGGTTGTGGGTGAGATAAACTAAGGGAATCAAGTGCTCAGTATCATGCTGGGATCAGAGGCGTATGAGCATAATTTTACCTTGGATCAGTGTGATATTGGTTGGGGTTCAACTACTGTCCAGATCGAAGTTAGCTTGGAGTAGGCTAGTGTCTGTAGCAGCTTAATAAAGTGTATGTTTAATCTGGACTAGGTCCAGGGGTTTTTCTGCATTTGCGGTTTCCTCGTTAAAAAAATCTGGTGTCTGTGTTATTTCTTTTCTGTATTATATTTTGTTATACAATTGAAATAATACAGGTTGTGCGTTGTTCAATCAATTAAAATATCCGACCTTATTGGTTGTTGATTTAAATTGATTGACACTTGGATATTGGTCTTTGGTACCATCCAAGTTATCTCTCTTTGATAAAGACTCGCATATTATATTTTCTTGAGTAAATATCAAATTGAGAGATAGAGAAAATAAACTCCTTGAGATATTTTCTATTGATTAAGTCTGACTGTCTAGTTGATTCTCTAGAAAGTAACTCGGAGTTGTCCATACAGATTGTTAATCAAAATATTGGGTGTAGTTGTTAGACCCCCGCTTTTTCAATTGGTGTCAGAGCAGGCAAACACGCTTAAGACCTTACAAGTCTGTATTTGTAGCGATCTCACTCTATGGACAAGAGTAGTATCTCTGATAAACGCATCACCATAAATAAATTTTCTGTCTCGTCTATTAAAGAGAAATATCCTTCAATCTCAAACATAGATGAACCTCGTGTTCAAATTAGACAGACAGATTCTGACATGTGTTGTTCTGATTACATTTCAAAAGAGTCTATTTCTCAAAATAAATGGGAAACAGCTGAAGAGAGTGAGTTGATTCTAAATATTGTTAGAATTCAAGATGATAGACTCAATCAGATGAAACAACATGTTAGTGTTCTTCTTGGTATGATAAGAGACTGCAAATCGAAAGAAAATACTGAAGATCATCCTTCATGTATGACTCTTGATGCAAGCCTTAAAAAGGATGCGTTGGAAATAGAACATCTCTTGAGTAAGCTCTCTATTCAAGGATGCTCTAAGCAGTCCAATATACCAAGTACTTCTGCTATAACTGAAAATGCTCCAGTATCAGAAGTCAAAATGGAGTCCCTTCCAATTAAGAAAGATGTGTTAGTTTCCTCTGATCAAGGAAATTCCACACCATATGGAAGGAAAAAATCTCCTGATGAGAATGTTAAGTCTAAACTGGCTAGTCACTCGTGTGATAAAAAAGTATGTCTCTTTTGCGAAGCAAAAGGTTCTGTTAGAAAAAAGAGAAACTCTAAGTTGAATAAAAATTCTCTTGTTCAACTTCAACACACCTTAGACTTAATCCTCAAAGGTGTAACTGACATTCGTATGTCGAAACCCATTGGTTTTCATACATACCCTGTGTATGTTACCAGGAAGGTCAGTTCAATGAGTTCCTCAAATGTTCGAAAGCAGAACAAAAGTCTTAATAAGAATCGTCTGAGGAAAGATTAAGCTGCTAGTTCTGAAAATAACATGTCCCTTGGTTTTGAAAAAAATCCAAGAGAAAGAAGGAAAAATGATGATATGAGAAATAACCTGATAAAGATAATACAACTACAAAGAAATTGTCAACAGGTTGTCATCCTCCTCTAGTCAAGACTCTTCTGGTAAGAACTCAAACTATGTCTCATATTTTGATGACAGTAAGTTTTATGATAACTTCTCAATTCAAAAGGAATCCCTCTCATAATTCAGGAGGAAAAAGAGTTTGATCATAAACACAGTTCCTTGAATGATCTCAGAGCTCAGACTTGTGCTAATTAATCACAAGTTAGGAACTTGCTCATAAAAATCCTGCTGAGCAAGATGTGTAAAACTCAGGTGTACTTTGGAAATTTGCCTTTCGCCTAGTTGAGCTATTCTCTTATCGTTTATAGATAAACTAGTGCTAGCAGACAATATTGCCTAAAAGTATTTGCAATGTCTTTTATTATTTTCCTGTTTAATTATCTTATGTTATTTCCTTGTTGGGTGAACTGTGTTCGAATGTGTGTTAGAGCATTGCTCGGTCGAACTCGCATGCATTTCTATATCAAGCATGTTTTTCAATGTTAGTGATCAAAACTATAAAGTCTTGAATTTTTAGTCTACTATAGCTAAGGTCTCGGACTAGGATAGAAAGTGTAGTTGAGCTCAAGAACTTCATGGCAATCATCATACAAGACGAAGGACTACTCAAGGAACCAGTGGATCTTCATCGACTAAAAGGTATGTGGAGACTTGAACTTATCTATAACTCAAAAGTATATCTACTCTATCTCCAATCTTGAGACAAAAGTCAATTTACTATATATACTAAAGATATACACATGTGACATTTCGAGCTGAGTATATCTCGCTTATCTATTTCTCGAAATGTGTGTTGGTAAATCTTTCGCTTTAGCCAAGTTTATCTTTGCCTAGTGACGAAAGTCATGTTATGTTTCAATCACTTTGGAAATTTCTCTGACGAAAACTAGTTTGTGAATAACAACTATATGATGTCCTCTGAGAATGTTTCAATGATTGAAATGATAGTTTAGACAATATAACCACTGGGGGATGTAAACATTGTTGTGGTAACACATATATGTCTAAGTCCTTAGCACTTGAACCGAAGTTTGCGAACTTTGTTGATCAAGTGAAAACCGGAACTTAAGCAGTCCGCGATCGAGCATAGTTCTCGAACATAAGAATTTATGCTGGAGTTGTAGCTAAGTTTCAGTCCATGACCTGACGGAAGTTCTTGAACCCGAGAATTTTTGCCGGAGTTTGTGAACTCCAACCGGTTGCTTGAGTCCGTGAACCCATTCCGCGAACTTAAGTGGTTATGTCTAAAAACGATGTTTGTGAACTTATTTAAATTATCTGAGGAATGCTATTGCAAACCGTGGATTTATAGTTCATGAATTGATTCAAGTGAATCACATCGTTTTTGCTTTAATTGTGTCTTGTATAGTACATAAGATCTCATATCAATTGAACAACTCTCTGACTAGTTCATTTGAGTCATTTTGACTAGTTACGGTGAAGAAGAATATGGTTGATATGCAAGTTATCATTTGGCTAACCATTTGGTTGACTAATATTGAACCAACTATTGTACACGTTTAGGTACGGTTATACAAACCCAAAATCGCCAAGTACATGTGTGTATGGCAAGCTAAGTTTTTGATTTAACGGTTGAGAGATATTATCTTGTAACTAATCAGGTTTTCATCTAACGGTGAATATTGAATGCTTTGTTACTAAGATAAAACTGATTGCAAACCCTGATTTGAAAGACAATATAAGGGAGAACTCTAGCAAATGAGAAACCTACACATTCTGTGTGATACTAGTTTTCTAAGCTAGAGTCGATTCTACTTTAACCTTTGGTTTTCTTCTTCTAAAACTAGGTTAACAATTTAAAGACTTCATTGGGATTGTGAAGCCATACAGATACTACTTTTCTTGTAGTTGTGTGATCTGATCTTGTCGTTTCTATCGTATGAGTACAATTGTAATAATTGGCTTGAGGTTTCTATCTCCGATAGGCAAGATATAAAAGTAATCACAAACATCTTCGTCTCATCATTTGTGATATCCACAATATCTTTTTTCGCTGCGTCGATTAAGAGTATTGTGAGGTGATTGATAAAACTGAGTTGTTCTTCGGAAATATAAGTCTGGTTTTATTGATTGGTTCATGTTCACCTTGATTTATCAAAAGACGGAACAAAACTCATAGGTTTATTCGTGGGAGACGAATTTATCTATCTTGTATACTTTTCTGTATAAGACAGATTTGTTTGCTAAAGTCTTCGAATTTGGGTCGTAACAACTCTTGGTTGTGGGTGAGATCAGCTAAGGGAATCAAGTGAGAAGTATCCTGCTAGGATCAGAGGCGTAGGAGCATAAATGTACCTTGGGTCAGTGTGAGATTCAACTACAGTCCAGACCAAAGTTAATTTGGAGTAGGCTAGTGTCTGTAGTGGCTTAATACAGTGTATGTTTAATCTAGACTAGGTCCCGAGGTTTTTCTGCATTTGCGGTTTCCTCGTTAACAAAATTCTGGTGTCTGTGTTATTTCTATTCCGCATTATATTTTGTTATATATAATTGAAATAATACAGGTTGTGCGTTGTTCAATCGATTAGAATATCCGACCTTATTGGTTGTTGATTTAAATTAATTGACACTTGGATATTGGTCTTTGGTACCATCCAAGTTATCTCTCTTTGATTAGGCTCGTGAATCATATTTGCTTGAGTAAATCAAATTGAGAGATTGAGATAAAAACTCCTTGAGTATTTTCTATTGATTGAGTCTAGTTGATTCTCTAGAAAAAAACTCGGAGTTGTCCATACAGATTGCTAATCGAAATATTGGGTGAGGTTGTTAGACCCCCGCTTTTTCAATTGGTATCAGAGAAGGCAAACACGCTTAAGACCTTACAAGTCTGTGTTTGTGCAATCTGAGTCTGTGGACGAATCAAGTCTGTGGTCGTAGAAACTCTTGGTTGTGGGTGAGATCAACTAAGGGAATCAAGTGCACAGTATCCTGCTGGGATCAAAGGCGTAGGAGCATAACTGTACCTTGGATCAGTGTGAGATTGATTGGGATTCAACTATAGTCCAGACCGAAATTAATTTGGAGTAGTCTAGTGTCTGTAATGGCTTAATATAGTGTATGTATAATCTGGACTAGGTCCCGGGGTTTTTCTGCATTTGCAGTTTCCTTGTTAACAAAATTCTGGTGTCTGTGTTATTTCTATTCCGCATTATATTTTGTTATATAATTGAAATAATACAGGTTGTGCGTTGTTCAATCGATTAGAATATCTGACCTTATTGGTTGTTGATTTAAATTAATTGAAACTTGGATATTGGTCTTTGGTACCATCCAAGTTATCTCTCTTTGATTAGGCTCACGAATCATATTTTCTTGAGTAAATCAAATTGAGAGATTGATATAATAACTCCTTGAGTATTTTCTATTGATTGAGTCTAGTTGATTCTCTAGAAAACAACTTAGAGTTGTCCATACAGATTGCTAATTTAAATATTTGGTGAGGTTGTTAGACCCCCGCTTTTTCAATTGGTATCAGAGCAGGCAAACAAGCTTAAGACCTTACAAGTCTGTGTTTGTGCAATCTGAGTCTGTGGATGAAATTTCAGTTACGCATACCAAAAATGTCTCCTAAAGCTTTTGACCATGTCAAATGTTTTGGAAACACCTCAAATGATTATTCCTTAGATGATTCTTCCGAATCCCGAGGTAGAAAGAATGCTCAATATGATAATGACATTTCTTCCCCTCATGAGGCATGTGACATTTTGGCCGAAGCTGAAAAGGAGCTCACCAGAATTTCAAAACATACAACTGAAGATATTGATTTAAATAATCATGATCAGCTAGCTCATTGATGAATTCAAAAGTCTCTTGATCGAGAACGTGATCTCTATAACATCATTAATTATTTCTCTAAGAATATTGAGAAACTTCTTCCAGAAACTACTCTCCAACGTTAAAAGATTAGTACTCTTGAGGATATTATTTAAGAGGACTCAATCAGAGAGAAACGTTTGATCGAGACTCATTCATCAGATCTCAACAGGTTTCGTGCTGAAAAAGAGAAACTATGTGCATCTCTTACTCTAGCCCATGTACAGTGTATATCCTTGGAAAAAGAAAACTCTGTCTTAAGGAAAAATTCTTCTGTAACCAATTCTCATGAATTGTCACATACGAAGAAGTGTTCTCCAGAAGAAGATTATGTTAAGAAAGGTCTACATAACTTACAGTCTTCTCATATGGATATGAAGCAAAGACAGGTGCCAATTGTTTCTTCCTCACCACGAACCTGTACTTTTTGTGGGAAAAGGAATCACTATGCTATCCATTGTTTTTCAAGAAGGAAACAAATTTCTAAGCTTCATAATTTGCTTTTCTTCACTGTCAATGGAACAAATAGTCAGTCGACTAACACAGTGAATCGTATGCCCACAAGAAATAAGAAACCTTATAAGAATAATCTCTACTCTAGAAATCAGTACAGGGCTCAAGTGCATTCTGGCATTAATTCTTGTGTTGCTAACAAAAGCATTTCTTGTACTTATAACGATGTTTCTGATAAATCTAAATCTATAAAATGGATTCCTATCTATTTTTATCCTCTTGAACCTATTGCTAGAGGTCCTAGATTTAGTTCTCAAGAAAAACCTTCTGACGGATGTGTTAAACACACCATGTCTTATCCTTTACGGATGAGAAACAATCGAAGCAACGCAAGGATCACAAAAGACAAACTGCCAGATGATATATATAACATCCTTCTCAATGGTCATCGTGGGACTAGTTTCCACCCAATCACCTGATTCCAGGTATTTGTTTCCTTGTTCCTAACTTAAGAGATGCAAGGAAAATAATTGAGAAGTACTCAAGTATGTTGTATATTATTATTTCAGTTTGAGTTAATTTGTGTGATTAGCAGTCCGCGAACGCTCGTGACCTCCTCCCGTGAACTCTTAGGGTTTGAATTGGAGATTATTACTCTTGATCACGAACGCATATATATTCATATATTGTGTGTTATTGTTCCCCAATCTTCTATGAAGAGCTCTGCAAGATCTCAAGAGATTGTGTGTCTTGATATGAAGGAAGGAAAATGGGAACGTGAGTCAATTCAAGAGCTAGTTCTAAAGAAGATACGCTTTGATTCTTCAGATAATGGTGTGAATCCTGATTCTCGTGATTCATACCTAGATGGGAACATCTCTGTTTCTCATTTTGATAATCTCTCATTGATTATGAAAAGATGGATAATCTAAAATCTAGAATTGATCTGATCGAATATGAGCTTGAAGAATACAGAGAATATGAGAAGAGTATACAAAGTAAGTGAAATGGTTTTATCTAGTAAATCTTATATTGTTTCTCTTTTGTTTAGAAGAATAACAAGTGTTTTGGAATAGCCATTATTGTGATTACACATATCTATATCCAATGTTTTTCATCTTCTTGTTTTTAGATTTTTTGGTTTAAAAATTCTAAACTTGTTTGGAAGATGATGGTTGCAGTATTAATCTTTATGGTCTTATATATTGTAATATTTTGATGGGATGTGTATGTTTACGTCCGTGAACTTGATTGTCCCATATTTTGTCAAAAGTAAAGTCGTTCATGAATTGATATGCATATATTGATAAAAGGATGAATAGACTTTTGAAAAACACAAAAGTTAAGCCTATATTGTCAATTATTGATGTAAGATAGGTTAAAATATTTTGTGATTCAAGGATTATGTCTATTGTATGTCATTGTGCAAATAGTGATAGAAACATAAAATGAATCCTTGTGTTATCCACGCTATAGATCCTTATTGATCCATTTTTATGTATTACCGTGAAGGCTCCATTATGTATCTTATGTTGAGCAGGATACGAATAAGTCGATTTCTTGATTGGCATGGTTGGTTGTTCCATGAGATGCAATATGTTGAGCATTAGGAACTAAATTAATCAACTTGTGTGGTTATTTAGTTTGTATTCCATAAGTTTTCTTATGTTGAGTATATTTACGGTTAAGGTTGTCATGTCTTATGATAATCTTAGTCGGGGTTCCATAATCTCTTATGTTGAGCCCAAATGAATTAAATCAATCATATAGTAAGGTTATTTAGTTAGCATCCCGTAAGTTCGTCTCTTGTTGAGCATGATTGACTAGGATGGTTATTTTTATGATTAAATTAGTCATTTCTCCATAGATATTCTTATGTCGAGTATGGCCAATTAAATTGATTACTCTTGTAATTAGTTTGGGTGAGTATGACAATTAGATTATTTGCGAGTTTTCTTGTGATCAATATAATTGATTTGTTATGTCTCCATAAGTTTACTTGTGTTGAGCATATTTAATCAAATTAATCTTGGTTCGCGTTGGTTAAATTTGATTGAATATTTCTTGTTGGATTCCAAATTCATACTTGTATGCAATTTGTTGAGTCTAAAGAAATCCTTATTTTCTTTTGAAATTAAGGTCGCTCTTGTTGTTCCTTAGGGAATCACATATTATGGGGGAGATTTTGAAATTGTGCTTAATATCCAAATCTTTATGGGGAGTGCGGCTGTGGAATATTAGAGGGGTTATCTTGCGTCTTTATAAACTCCTTGATGAATGCATTTAGCTTCGGCTTTATGATTTCATCTAAACAAGATGATATACATTTACCTTTGGTCATGAAATGTCTCTTACGGAGATTTTATTAGGATCCCGTTCTTGTACCTTTGCCAATTTTGTTGACAAAAAGGGGGAGAATTAATATGTAGTTCACACTACAAATACATATGGTTTCCGGATCATTATGTAAGGGGGAGTGGTTTCCATGTTAGATGGAGTATTGACTAATGGGGAGTGAAGTATCACCATAGTATTATTGTTGAAGTTGTGATGCAATTGGACTTTGACGCTGTATAACAATGATTGAGAACCCATGCTTTTCTCATTGTTATAGCTACGGATTTTCAACAACGATGATGCTAAACTTACAACCTTTGGGATCATTTGACTACTTGGAAGTGACGAAGATTTCGAGTATTTTTTAATATTAGACATGTGGAATAGGAGCTACAAAGTTTATTTATATATTTTTTGTTTTCTATATGTATTAATAGTTTTTCCACTAAAATTGACAAAGGGGGAGATTGTTAGAGCATTGCTCGGTCGAACTCGCATGCGTTGCTATATCAAGCATGTTTGTCAATGTTAGTGATCAAAACTATAAAGTCTTGATTTCTAGTCTACTATAGCTAAGGTCTCGGACTAGGATAGAAAGTGTAGTTGAGCTCAAGAACTCCATGGCAATCATCATACAAGATGAAGGACTACTCAAGGAACCAATGGATCTTCATCGACTAAAAGGTATGTGGAGACTTGAACTTATCTATCACTCAAAATTCTATCTACTCTATCTCTTATCTTGAGACAAAAATCGTTTTACTATATAGACTAAAGATATACACATGTGACATTTCGAACTGAGTATATCTCGCTTATCTATTTATTGAAATATGAGTTAGTAAAGCTTTCGCTTTAGACAAGTTCATCTTTGCCTAGTGACGAAGGTCATGTTATGTTTCAATCACTTTGGAAATTGCTCTGACGAAAACTAGTTTATGAATAATAACTATATGACGTCCTCTGAGAATGTTTCAATAATTGAAATGATAGTTTAGACAATATATCCACTGGGGGATATAAACATTGTTGCGGTAACACATATATGTTTAAGTCCCTAGAACTTGAACCGAAGTTTGCGAACTTTGTTGATCAATTGAAAACCAGAACTTGAGCAGTCAACTCAGTCCGCAAACCTGCGTAGTTCTCTAACCCGAGAATTTCTGCTGGAGTTGTAGCTCGATTTCAGCCCGCGAACTTAGTCCGCGAACTGACGGAAATTCTTGAACCCGAGAATTTCTGCTGGAGTTTGTGAACTCCAACCTACTTGAGTCAGCGAACCCAGTCCGCGAACTTGAGTGGTTATGTCTAAAAACGATGTTCGTGAACTTATTTAAATTATCTAAGGAATGCTATTGCAAACTGTGGATTTATAGTTCATGAATCGATTCGAGTGAATCACATCGTTTTTTCTTCAATTGTGTCTTATGTAGTACATAAGATCTCATAGCAATTGAACAAATCTCTAACTAGTTCATTTGAGTCATTTGGACTAGTTATGGTGAAGAAGAATATGGTTGATATGAAAGTTATCATTTGGCTAACCATTTGGTTGACTAATATGGCAAGCTAAGTTTTCGATCTAACGGTTGAGAGATATTAGCTTGTATCTAATCATGTTTTCATCTAATGGTGAATATTTAATGCTTTGTTACTAAGCTAACATTGATTGCAAACCCTGATTTGAAAGACTATATAAGGGAGAACTCTAGCAACATGGAAACCTAATCCCCACACATTCTGTGTGATACTAGTTTTCTAGGCTAGAGTCGATTCTCCTTTAACCTTTGGTTTTCTTCTTCTAAAACCAGGTTAACGACTTAAAGACTTCATTGGGATTGTGAAGCCAGACCGATACTACTTTTCTTGTAGTTGTGTGATCTGATCTTGCTATTTATATTACACAAGTACAATTGTAATAATTGGCTTGAGATTTCTATTTCCGATAGGCAAGACATAAAAGTAATCACAAACTTCTTCGTCTCATCGTTTGTGATATCCACAATATCTTTTTTCGTTGCATCGATTAAGACTATTGTGAGGTGATTGACAAAACTGAGATGTTCTTCAGGAATATAAGTCTGGTTTTATTGATTTGTTCATGTTCACCTTGATTTATCAAAAGACGGAACAAAACTCATAGGTTTATTCGTGGGAGAATAATTTATCTATCTTGTAGACTTTTCTGTGTGAGACATATTTGTTTGCTAAAGTCTTCGACTTTGGGTCGAAGCAACTCTTGGTTGTGGGTAAGATCAGCTTAAGGAATCAAGTACGTAGTATCCTGCTGGGATCAGAGGCGTAGGAGCATAAGTGTACCTTGGATCAGTGTGAGTTTGATTGGGGTTCAACTACAGTCCAGACCGAAGTTAATTTGGAGTAGGCTAGTGTCTGTGGTGGCTTAATATAGTGTATGTTTAAGCTGGACTAGGTCCCAGGGTTTTTCTGCATTTTCGGTTTCCTCGTTAAAAAAATTCTGGTGTATGTGTTATTTCTTTTTCGCATTATATTTTGTTACATAATTGAAATAATACAGGTTATGCGTTGTTCAATCAATTAGAATATCTGACCTTATTGGTTTTTGATTTAAATTGATTGACACTTGAATATTGGTCTTTGGTACCATCCAAGTTATCTCTCTTTGATTAGACTCGCAAATCAAATTTGCTTGAGTAAATCAAATTGAGAGATTGAGATAATAACTCCTTGAGTATTTTCTATTGATTGAGTCTAGTTGATTCTCCAGAAAACAACTCGGAGTTGTCCATACAGATTGCTAATCGAAATATTGGGTGAGGTTGTTAGACCCCCGCTTTTTCAATGTATACACGGGTTACCATCTCGAGTTCACAACTAGGAAACCCTAAAATCCCTTTTTTAAACAAAACCTTTAAATAGCCGACCTATTGAGTTACATAATTCACGTACGCATACTCCAGGTTTTTCTGGGTTATCAAGAATGTCCTCTTCTTCATCTCTCTATGGTCGTTTTGTTAAGGGATTTCTTGAGAAGTATTTTGGTCTTGAATCAAAAGGAAGGAAGAAAATAACTCTTGTAGAAGATGGAGCACCTAATGCCTCATGCTACTATGCCTACTCACATCAAGATGTTGAGAATGAGGATATGGTTTCTGCTGAAGTGGTTCATGACTTTCTGAAATACTTTGAGAAAGCGAAACTGCAACTTGGTCTCATGAAATCACATGTTAGAGAACTTCTCAATAAGGATATCTTCTCCGAAGACGCAGTTGATAACATGGATCACTAGCTCAAAAATCTTGAAACCCGTGAAGCTATCAAACGTGAACTTTAGCTCATGAATGGTTTCTAGCAACTTGAGTTCTTATTGCCTAGTAAATCTTATATTTTTCTTGTTTTATTTAGAAGAATAACTAGTGTTTTGGAATAGCTATTATTGTGATTACACATAGCTATATCCAAAGTTTTCATCTTCTTGTTTTTAGATTTATTGGCTTAAATTCTAAACTTGTTTGGAAGATGATTTTTGCAGTATTAATCTCTTGATTTTATATATTGCAATATTGTTATGGGATATGTGTGTTTACGTCCGTGAACTTGATTGTCCCATATTTTGTCAAAAGTAAAGTCGTTCGTGAATTGATATGCAAATATTGATAAAATAATGAATAGACTTTTGACAAAACACGAAAGTTAAGCCTATATTGTCAATTATTGATGTAAGATAGGTTAAAATCTTTTGTGATTCAAGGATTATGTCTATTGTGTGTCATTGTGCAAATAGTGATGGAAACAGAGAATGAATCCTTGTTTATTCCACGGTATAAGGTCGATTCTCCGAACCACAATTTTTGTGTAAATATTGTGTTGTTCCATGAAGTGTCTTATGTTGAGCACTAAAATAACAAAATCTGATTGCCTTGTGATTAGCTTAGTTATTGTTCCGTAAGGTACTTTATGTTAAACATGATTGAACTAAATTAATCATCTTGTGTGATTATTTAGTTAGCACTCCATAAGTTTTCTAATGTTTGAGCATTTCTTTGACTGGGTTGGTTATTCATGATTAACTTAGTCATTGCTCCATAGATTTTTTATGTCGAGTGTGACCAATTAAATTTATTACTTTTGTAATTAGTTTGGTTAAGTATGACAATAAGATTATTTGCGAGTTTTCTTGTGATTAATCTAATTGATTTAAGTCTCCATAAGTTTACTTGTGTTGAGCATATTTAGTCAAATTAATCTTGGTTCTCCTTGGTTAATATGATTGAATATTTCTTTTTGGATTCCAAATTATACTTATATGTGATTTGTTGAGTCTAAAGAAATCCTTCTTTTCTTTTTGAAATTATATTAAGGTCGCTCTTGTTGTTCCCTTGGGAATGACATTTTATGGGGGAGAGTTCTTTTGAACTTGCGCGTAATTGCCAAATCTTTGTGGGGAGTGCGGCTGTGGAATATTATAGTGGTTATCTTGTATCTTTATAGACTCATTGATGAATGAATTTAGCTTCGGCTTTATGATTGCATCTAAACAAGATTATATACATTTACCTTTGGTCATGAAATGTCTCTTACGGAAATTTCATTAGGATCCCGTTCTTGTACCTTTGCCAATTTTATTGACAAAAAGGGGGAGAATTAATATGTAGTTCACACTACAAATACATATGGTTTTCGGATCATTATGTAAGGGGGAGTGGTTTCCATGTGAGGTGCAGTATTGACTAGGGGGGGTGAAGTATCACCATAGTATTGTTGTTAAAGTTGCGGTTCAATTGAGAACCATTTCTTTTCTCATTGTTATAGCTACGTATTTTCAACAACGATAGTGCTAAACTTACAACCTTTGGGATCATTGGATTACTTGGAAGTGACGAAGATTTCGAGTATTGCTAAAGATTAGACGACATGTGGAATAGGATCTACAAAGTTTATTTATATATTTTGTATTCCATATGTATAAATAGTTTTGCCACTAAAATTTTCAAAGGGGGACATTGTTAGAGCATTGCTCGGTCAAACTCGCATGTGTTGTTATCTCAAGCACGTTTGTCAATATTAGTGATCAAAACTATAAAGTCTTTTATTTTTACTCTACTATAGCTAAGGTCTCGGACTAGGAAAAAAGTGTAGTTGAACTCAAGACCTCCATGGCGATCATCATACAAGACGAAGGACTACTCAAGGAACTAGTGTATCTTCATCGACTAAAAGTTATGTGGAGACTTGAACTTATCTATCACTCGAAAGTCTATTTATTCTATCTCCTATCTTGAGACAAAAGTCGTATTACTATATAGACTAAGAATATACACATATGATATTTCAAGCTGAGTATATCTCGCTTATCTATTTCTTGAAATATGTGTTGGTAAAGCTTTAGCTTTAGCCAAGTTCATCTTTACCTAGTGACGAAAGTCATGTTATGTTTCAATCATTTTAGAAATTGCTCTGACAAAAAATAGTTTGTGAATAACAACTATATAACTCCCTATGAGAATGTTTCAATAATTGATATGAGAGTTTAGACAATATAACCATTGGAGGATATAAGCATTATTGTGGCAACACATATATGTATAAGTACTTAGTGCTTGAACAAAAGTTTGCGAACTTTGTTGATCAAGTGAAATCGGAGAAGTGCGTGAGCTTCAGTCCATGAACTGGTAGAAGTTCTCGACCGAAAACTTCTGCTGGAGTTTGAAAACTCCAACCGGGAACTTAAGTCTGCGAACCTAGTCCGCGAACTTGAGTAGGTTATGTCTAAAAACGATGTTTGTGAACTTATCTTAATAAACTAAGGAATGCTATTGCAAACCGTGGCTTTATAGTTCATGAATCGATTCGAGTGAATCACATTATTTTTGCTTCAATTGTGTCTTGTGTAGTACATAAAGATCTAAGCAATTGAACAACTCTCTAACTAGTTCATTTGAGTCATTTGGACTAGTTATGGTGAAGAAGAATATGGTTGATATGAAAGTTATCATTTGGCTAACCATTTGGTTAACTAGTGTTGAACCAACTAATGTACAAGTTTGGGTACGGTTTTCACAAGCCTACAAACGTG
Source organism: Papaver bracteatum (assembly GCA_023529315.1). Classification (NCBI taxonomy): domain Eukaryota; kingdom Viridiplantae; phylum Streptophyta; class Magnoliopsida; order Ranunculales; family Papaveraceae; genus Papaver; species Papaver bracteatum. The sequence goes on from JAJJWX010002182.1 coordinate 4,870,251, forward strand.
CAGTACATGTGTGTATAACAAGCCATGTTTTCGATCTAACGGTTGATAAATATTATCTTGTATCTAATCAGGTTTTCATCTAACAGTGAATATTGAATGCTTTGTTACTAAGCTAACATTGATTGCAAACCCTGATTTGAAAGACAATATAAGGGAGAACTCTAGCAACTGGGAAACCTAATCCCCACACATTCTGTGTGATACTAGTTTGCTAAGCTAGAGTCGATTCTCCTTTAACCTTTGGTTTTATTCTTCTAAAACCAAGTTTACGACTTAAATACTTCACTGGGATTATGAATCTAGGCCGATACTACTTTTATCGTAGTTGTGTGATTTGATCCTGCATCTTCTATCGTACGAGCACAATTTTAATAATTGGCTTGAGATTTCTATCTACGATAAGCAAGATATAAAAGTAGTCACAAACACTTCATCTCATCGTTTGTGATTCCTCAATAATCTTCTTCGGTGCGTCGATTAAGTTTTTTGTGAGGTGATTGATAAAGCTGAGCTGTTCTTCGGGAATATAAGTATGGTTTTATCAATTAGTTCCTGTTCACCTTGATTTATCAAAAGACGGAACAAAACTCATAGGTTTATTCGTGGGAGATGAATTTATATATCCTTATAGACTTTTCTGTGTGAGACAATTTATTTATTAAAGTCTTCGACTTTGGGTCATACCAACTCTTGGTTGTGTGTGAGGTCAGCTAAGGGAATCAAGTGCGCAGTACCTTGCTGGGATCAGAGGCATATGAGCATAATTGTACCTTGGATCAGTGTGAGATTGGTTGGGGTTCAACTACAGTCCAGACCAAAGTTAGCTTGGAGTAGGCTAGTGTCTGTAGCGGCTTAATACAGTGTATGTTTAATCTGGATTAGGTCCCGGGATTTTTCTGCATTTGCGGTTTCCTCGTTAACAAAATTCTGGTATCTTTGTTATTTCTTTTCCGCAATATATTTTGTTATATAATTGAAATAATACAGGTTGTGTGTTGTTCAATCAATTAGAATATCCGACCTTATTGGTTATTGATTGACACTCGGATATTGGTCCTTGGTACCATCCAAGTTATCTCTCTTTGATAAAGACTCGCATATTATATTTGCTTGAGTAAATAAGAGATATTTATAATAAACTCCTTGAGATATTATTAGAACATTGCTTGGTCAAACTTGCATGCATTGCTATCTCAAGCATGTTTGTCAATCTTAGTGACCTAAACTATAAAGTCTTGATTTCTAGTCTACTATATCTAAGGTCTCGTACTAGGATAGAAAGTATAGTGGACCTCAAGAACTCCATGGTGATTATCACACAATATGAAGGACTACTCAAGGAACCAGTGTATCTTCATCGACTAAAAGGTATGTGGATACTTGAAATAATCTATCACTCAAAAGTCTATCTACTCTATCTCATATATTGAGACAAAAGTCATTTTACTATATAGACTAAGAATACGCACATGTGACATTTCGAGCTGAGTATATCTCGCTTATCTATTTCTCGAAATGGGTGTTGGTAAAGCTTTCCCTTTAGCCGAGCTCATCTTTGCCTAGTGACAAAAGTCATGTTATATTTCAATCGCTTTGAAAATCACTCTGACGAAAAATAGTTTGTGAATAACAACTATATAACGCCCTCTGAGAATGTTTCAATGATTGAAATGAGAGTTTGGACTATATAACCATTGTGGGATATGAACATTGTTATGGCAACACATATATGTATAAGTCCTCAAACTTTGTTGATCAAGTGGAACCGGAACGTGAGCAACAACTCAGTCCGCGAACTAGCGTAAGTTCTCAAACCCGAAAATATCTTTTGAAGTTGAAGCTCAGGTGCAGTCCGCGAACTGACGGAAGTTCTCATCCCGAGAAATTCTGTAGGAGTTTATTATTTCAACCAGTTAGCTTGAGTCCGCGAACTCAGTCCGCGAACTCAAGAGGTTATGTATGAAAACAGTGTTCGTGAACTTATCTTAAATTACTAAGGAATGCTTTTGCAAACCGTGGCCTTATAGTTCATGAAATGATTCGAGTGAATCACATCGTTTTTAATTAAATTTTGTCTCTTGTAGTACTTGAGATCTCATAGAAATTGAACAACTCTCTAACTAGTTCATTTGAGTCATTTGGACTAGTTATGGTGAAGAAGAATATGGTTGATATGAAAGTTATCATTTGGCTAACCATTTGGTTGACTAATATTGAACCAACCATTGTACACGTTTGGGTACGGTTACACGAACTCAAAACGTCAAATACATATGTGTATGGCAATCTAAGTTTTCGATCTAACGGTTGAGAGATATTAGCTTGTATCTAATTAGGTTTTCATTTAACGGTGAATATTGAATGCCTTGTTACTAAGTTAACATTGATTGCAAACCCTTATTTGAAAGACTACATAAGGGAGAACTCTAGCCATTGGAAAAACTAATCCCGAAACACTTTTCTTGTGTGATACTAGTTTTCTCTAAGCTAGAGTCGATCTCCATTAACCCTTGAGTTTTCTCTCTAAATTCGGGTTAACGACTTAAAGACTTCATTGGGATTGTGAATCCAGACCGATACTACTTTTCTTGTAGTTGTGTGATCTGATCTTCTTTGTTTCTATAATTTGTACAATTGTAATAATTGGCTTGAGATATCTATCTCCGATAGGCAAGATAAAAGTAGTCACAAACATCTTCGTCTCATTGTTTGTGATTCCTCAATAATCTTCTTCGCCGCGTCGATTAATTTTATTATGAGGTGATTGATGAAACTGAGCTGTTCTTCGGGAAAATAAGTCTGTTTTTATCAATTGGTTCATGTTTACCTTGATTTATCAAAAGACGGAACAAAACGTGGGAGACGAATTTATCTATTACCTGTAGACTTTTCTGCGTGACATAGATTTATTTGCTAAAGTCTTCGACTTTGGGTCGTAGCAACTCTTGGTTGTGGGTGAGATCATCTAAGGGAGTCAAGTGCGCAGTATCCTGCTGGGATCAGAGGCGTAGGAGCATTACTGTACCTTGGATCAATGTGAGATTGGTTGGGTTCAACTACAGTCCATACCGAAGTTAATTTGGAGTAGGCTAGTGTCTGTAGTGGCTTAATACAATGTATGTTTAATCTGGACTAGGTCCCGGGGTTTTGTTGCATTTGCGGTTTCCTCGTTAACAAAATTCTGGTGTCTGTGTTATTTCTATTCCGCATTATATTTTGTTATATAATTAAAATAATACAGGTTGTGCGTTGTTCAATCAATTAGAATATCCGACCTATTGGTTGTTAATTTAAATCGATTGACACTTGGATATTGGTCTTTGTATCATCCAAGTTATCTCTCTTTGATTCGGCTCGCGAATCATATTTGCTTGAGTAAATCAAATCTAGAGATGGAGATAATAACTCCCTGTGTATTTTCTATTGATTGAGTCTTGTTGATTCTATAAAAAACAACTCGGAGTTGTCCATAAAGATTTATAATTGAAATATTGGGTGAGGTTGTTAGACCCCCGCATTTTCAATTGGTATAACACGTCAAAGTTCTTACAAGTCTGTGTTTGTAGCAATCTGACTCTATGGACAAGAGTAGTATCTCTGATAAATGCATCACCATAAATAAGGAATCTGTCCTGTCAAAGTCTTTTAAAGAAAAAGATTCTACAATATCAAGTATAGACGAACACTGTGTTAAAATCAGACAGGCATATATTGACATGCACCATTCCGATTGCCCTTCAAAAGAGTTTACTTCTTTAAATGAATGGGAAACAGCTGAAGAGATTAAGTTGATTCTAAATCTTATTAGAATACAAGCTGATAGATTTAATCGGTTGAAGAAACATGTCAATGGTCTTCTTGGTGTAATTAGAGACTGCAAAATCCAAGAAAATACTGAAGACTCTTCTTCGTGTATAACTATTGAAGCAAGCCTCATAAAGGACGCTTTTGAAATAGAATGTCGCTTGAATAAACTCTCTATTCAAGGATGCTCTAGGCAGTCTAATACATCAACTATTTATGCTACAATATAAAATACTCCAGAAGAAAAAACAGAGTCCCTTCCAAGCAATAAAACTGTGCCAGTCTCCTCTGATCAAGGAAATTCCGCATCACATGGAATGAAGAAATCTCATGACGAGAATGTTAAGACTAAACCGACTAATCACGTTTGTGATCAGAAAGTATGTCATTTATGCGTAGCAAAAGTTTATGCTAAACAAAAGGGAAACTCTAAGTTGAATAAAAATTCTCTTGTTCAACTTCAATGCACCTTAGACTTAATCCTCAAAGGTGTAACTGATATTTGTATGTCGAAACCTATTGGTTTTTATATGAACCCTGTGTATGCTACTAGGAAGTTTAGTTCAATGAGTTCCTCAAATATCAGGAAGCAGAACAAAAGTCTTGATAAGAACCGTCTAAGGAAAGATCAAGTGGTTTTCTCTGAAAATAATCCTTCACTTGATTTAAAGAGAATTCCAGAATAAAAGAGAAAAATTGATGATACAAGAAATAACCTTATAAAGATGATTCAAGGGTATAAAGAAATTGTTGACAGGTTGTCATCCTCCTCAAGTCAAGACTCTTCTGGTAAGAATCTAAACTATGTCTCGTGTTTTGATGATAGTAAGTTTTATGATAATTTCTCAAAACAAAAGGAGTCTCTCTCAAAATTCAGAAGGAAAAAGAGACTCGATCATAGACACAGTTCCTTAGATGAGCTCAAAGCTCATACTGGTGCTAATTAATCACAAGAATATGAATTTGCTCATAAAATCCTGCTGAAAAAAATGTGTAAAAATCAGGTGTACTTTGGAAAATTACATTTTGCATAGTTAAGCTCTACTCTTATCGTTTATAGCTAAACTAATGCCCGCAGACAACATTGCCTAAAAGTATTGGTCTTGTTTTAGTGTTATATTTTTTTGGGGTATACTGTGTTCGGATGAGTATACGGGTTGCAATCTCGAGTTTGCAGTTTGAAAACCCTAAAGGTCCTCCTTTCAAACAAAACCTTTAAATAATCGACCTATTGGGTTACATAAGTTCACGTACGCCTACTCTAGGTCATATCTGGGTTATCATGAATGTCCTCTTCTTCATCTCTCTATGGTGTTTTTGCTAAGGAATTTCTTGAGAAATGTTTTGTTGTTGAATCAAAAGGATGGAAGAAAAGAACTCTTGTATAATATGATGTATCTAATGCCTCATGCTTTTATGCTTACTCACATCAAGATGTTGAGAATGAGGATATGGTCTCTGCTAAAGTGGTTCATGACTTTCTTAAATACTTTAAGAAAGCGAAAGTGCAACTTGTTGATATAATGAAAGATCTTGATGTTGTTATATATGAGTTGAAAAAGGTTACTGCTGACCTTGGTCTCATGAAGACACATGTTAAAGAATTTCTCAACAAGGATATCTTCTCAGAAGACACAGTTGATATGAATCACAAGCTCAAAGATCTCGAAACATGTGAAGCTGTCGAACGTGAACTTTAGTTTATGATCGGGTTCTACTTAATATGTTTGAGCTTAGTATATCTAGTAAATCTTCTATGTTTTCTATTTTATTTAGAAGAATAACCAGTGTTTTGGAATAGCAATGATTGTGACTACACATAGCTATATCCAATGATTTCATCTTCTTGTTTTTAGATTTATTGGTTAAATTCTAAAGTTGTTTGGAAGATGATAGTTGCAGTATTAATCCTTTTGATTTTATATATTGCAATATTTTGATGGGATTTGTATGTTTACGTCCGTGAACTTGATTATCCCACAATATGTCAAAAGTAAAGTCGTTCACGAATTAGTTTGCAAATACTGATAAAGGAATGAATGGACTTTTGGCAAAACACAAAAGTTAAGCTTATATTGTCAATCTTTGATGTAAGATAGGTTAAAATCTTTTGTGATTCAAGGATAAAGTCTATTATGTCACTTTGTGATGAAAAATAGAATAGGTCCTTGTTTTGTT